>SPJY01017277.1:818158-1036302 GCA_005191435.1 Raddia distichophylla
CGGGGGCGGCCGGCGGCGAGGGCGCCGCCGGCCAGGGCGGAGGAAGGAGGCGGCGGGGGCGGGGGCGGGGAGGGCGCGCGAGGAAGGAGCAGCGAGTGGAGGGGAGGGGGCGCGGGCGCGAGTGGAGGGGCTATCCCGTTGGGTTGGGGCCCCGACGGGATACCGTTCCCTAGTCGCCCCCAAATTTTAAGGCCGTAGGAAACTTCGGAGGTCAGTTCACGACCTAACTCCTGTATTCCTTCACCGTCGCATGATCCTGTAGTATTAGGTGTTAGATTTTGTATCGAATATGTGTACGAGTAGTTTATATGGATTCTGTGTTGTAATAGCTAGGATTATTTTAGAGTTAGAGTCGGACTCTAGCTAGGCCTCCACTATATAAAGGAAGACAGCTCTGGTGTAACCAGATAAACGACTTCATAATAGTATAGCATATGTCTGAGGAGGTCAGCAGCAGACATATGTCCGCCTGTGCAGCCGGTATGCTGCAGTATTATGGTTTGGGGAGGAGCGCCCATAATCAGAGCTCCGCAAATGTAGACGAAAACTAAACTGCGTTACCAAATATCGTGTCTCCTAGTGTCGTTCGTGATCTTGCATCGGCATATATCCTAACAAGTGGTATCAGAGTTAGGTTGGCGAGGTTGGCCATGCGGAATATCTATGGGGAGACATGTAGTTTATGCATACACGGACGACGCGGAAAATGTCCTATCGACGCAAGGTGGAGCATGGTGGCGATCAACGATTCGTTCAGCGATGTCGGACACTTCGGACAGGAGGCTCGAACCATTCGATGGGTTACCGTTGGCAGGGATTGATCAGACTTGGCGATCAGGCTGACAAAGTAGCCGGCGATGTTGGCAGGCGACAGCGACGACCTCGGCTTTCGCGATCCGGCCGACGGGCGCTGTAGGATGTCGAATAGATCGAAACAGCTGGAGCAGTTATGCGACCGGATGATGCACAGGAGGCGCTGCATCACGACACTGAGGGCGAAGCTGTGTCGTAGATGCGGATAGCCATGGTGTAGCATGTTTTACTGTGCATGGACGAGGTGGTGCGTGGTGGCGATTGGATCTACAGGTGCAGATCCAAGGGGAGTCAAATAAATATCCAAAGTAAAAGCAAAAGATTGTATTGGGACGAAAAGAACTCAGATTTGTTGAACAAAAAGGCGGCCAATGTGAGCGCGGTGTTCGGGACTGGACAATCAGATCAGTTCTAAAGGGAAGGCACTCGAGAAGGCTGTGAGGTGATTTGACCGGAGAGATCAAACTGGCTGATGGTGAAGTCAGCAATGATCTGTGCCAAAGGTGAACAGATCAAGCGGTCATGACGGTATGGAGATGAGACCAGTGATCTATTCCAGATGGCGGACGGATCAGAACGGTGCAAACCATGGTTGACAAGATGATGCTTACAAAATGAAGGAGCGGACACTAATGTGGCAATAAGCTCGTGTGACTCCAGAGGCGACAGTGTAGAGGTTCTCCTATTAGAAGGCGCTACTGTTGCAGGTGAAGCTACTAAGCATGTTTTTGTAAGGTCGGTGTCATCTCTTTCAAAAGACGGCGAGTGTAAGGAGGGCTCGTCGGGCGGCCCATTGTAGGCTGCAAAAGAAGAAAGCAACTAGAGTTTGGGTACAGGGTTCGTGCAATACGCTAGAACAACTTCAAGATGGAGAAGGTCATATTCCTCGAGGTGGAGTTTGTTAGGTTTTGTGTCGAATATGTGTATAAGTAGGTTATATGAACTCTGTGTTGTAATAGGCAGGGTTAGTTTATAGTTAGAGTTGGACTCTAGTCAGGCCTCCATTATATAAAGGGAGGCAGCTCTAGTGTAACCAGGTAAACGACTTCATAATAGTAGAATAGGTCTGAGAACGTCAGCGTTCGACATGTGGCCGTGACTAGGGCTGGAAACGAGCCGAGCGGAGCCAGGCTCGGGCTCGGCTCGGTCAGGCTCGGACACGAACGGGCCGAGCCAGGCTCGGCTCATCTAGACAGCGAGCTACGGCACTCGGCTCGGCCCGGGCCATGGGCGGCTCGCGAGCTAGCCCGTCGGCTCGGCGAGCCCGACGAAATCCTCTAGCTGGCTGTTGTAGCTACGCAGATTAGTAGTAATAAGAAGAGGGGGAGCTGCTGCCTGCTTGATATTTCCTGTACCGTACTACACACAACTACTACTAGATCAACTCATCATCATTTCACATTTGAGTAACAAATCTTGACTGGCGGCTTAAGAGTGCATGATCATTTTCTTTATCAATGACCAACATAATCAGTTAATCACAACCTAGAATACACCGAAGGGGCAATGAAACCTGGAATCACAGTATCACACAGTGACAAAAAATCAAATGAAGCAGACATGCTATTCTATTGCTGTTCTGAGGAATGAAAAGGATATATCAACCAGAACAATTTCCTCGCGCTCGCGCCCGCTGTCTGCTCAGCTACCCTAGTCGGTAGTCGCCCGCCGCCGCGCCGCTTGGAGCCTGGAGCCTAGAGGGAGAGACGCGCGCCGTCGCCGCTCTTGTCCGCCGGCCGCCGCCGCTGCCTGCCCTAGTTGCCGGCCGTCGCACCGCCTGCCTGAAGCTGGAGCAGTTGGGTGGGCACTTGCGCTATGCTGCTGCGCCGCGCTATGGCTCTAGTCAGTGGGCTGGGAGCCCACAGCCCAGGAGCTGGCCGAGCTTGAACGGCTCGCCGAGCCGCTCGGTGAACGAGCCGAGCTGGCTCGCTTTTTGAACGAGTCCCAGACATAGGCTCGGCTCAAGCTCGCTGACACCCTCGAGGCGATCCGAGCCGGGCCGAGCCTGACCGAACCCGAGCTGAGCCACGAGCTGCGAGCTATTTTTTCAGCCCTAGCCGTGACCTGTGTAGCCGGTATGCTGCAGTATTATGGTTTGAGGATGAGCGCCCATAGTTAGAGCCCCACGGATGTAGGCGAAAGCTGAATGCATTACCAAACATCGTGTCTTGTGGTGTCGTTCATGATTTTGCATCGGCGTATATCCTAACATTAGGAATGTGCACGTAAAGGTATCTCCAATGGTAACTAGCTACAAAATAATTTCATATCATCTACTAATAGTATGTAGACAACCTTTGCAATAGGTTAGCTATAACATTTTCTTTTAAAATTAATATAAACTCATATGTAATAGGATACATGCACCTTTTTTTACTGCTATGGACTGACTTAAGAGCTAGTCTCTCTCCTCTTACCTTGTCTCATCCACGTAAGCAAAACAATGAGTTGAAGTCCTTATATTGTATGGAGCAGCTGATTTGATGATATTGGATATGCTCTAGCATAAAAGAGACATCGAGATTCCCTCTACCGTCGACTGCGACCTTTTTTTCAGCGTTACGTACCGTTGTGTATTACTGCAACACTTTTTTATATATATAGCTTATATGTTTGATAGTTTGTAAATGATTTTTTCGTGTCTTTTAATAGTCCTTCCAGAAATCATAAAACTATTTTTAATTATTTTTTATAATCTTTATATTTTTTGATGGCTTTCAAATTTGCTATAGTGATATACCAAGCAACGATATGTTAAAAAGAACGAGGCCTACATCCCGATTTAATCACTGATAGACGGGCGACATGGAATGGACAACGACAAAGTTCAGTGGCAAACTGGCAATACATGTGTAGTCTCACTGTCTCACATCTGTGGATGAGAAATAAATTATGAGACCTGCACAAGAGCGTGTCTCAGGTGTCCGTGTGTTAATATCCTCTCTATCCAAAACAAAATTCCAGAGCTTCAGGTCAATGCAGGGGCCCCATGCACGCTAGTGGCCATGAGCCACCAACCACACTGCCTGCCTCCTTTTCACAGAGATATACTCCCATGATTGCACGAGCGAGCTAGCTCTTCAAGAAAGTGGGATCGAGCATGAGCTAGCGGAAGGGACGAGGCCGGGGCAGAAGAAAGGACGCGTCGGCGTGCCATCCAGACCGGAGCACGGCCGGCCGGAGTGGCATAGTGCTCCCAATCACCATCCCCATCCAGTGCCCCTTCTGAAGCTGAATCATAAGGCCCCCAGAAGTAGAAACCCCATCAGGAAAAGCAGCACCTGATGATCGATCGATGAAGCTAGCTACAATGTGTGGACATCGCCGGCATTCCGGCATCGATCAGTCGAGCTCCACTGTGCGCGCCGCGCCGCGTTCGCTCCGTACGATGGATATATCGATCGATCATGCGGTCTCTTGCCCGCAAGAATGGCCGTCACTGTTGGCCAACCACCGTCGCTCTGAATGGCCGGAGCACCCAGCTCTGCCGGCACGGTGTGAGCGACCTGACTGATGATCAGGCTGCCCTCCCTCTGATTGCGAGTCGACAGCCCGGGACGGTGGTGGTTTTCCAAAAGCCGGCACGATGATCAAACAGCATGACACGGATATGATTAGGAGATCTAAGTGATTGATTATGTGTGCTGCTAGCTTCTGTGTTGATATATGATCCAAAATTTGAAGCCTGGCTTATCTCCGCTTAGAGGGGCCTTAGAACGTGGAGATTGGTTTCCACGTTGGACTGTAAATCACCACTCTATGTGAAAAGTCCTGCTGTAGCCTCGCACGGAAAGATAAGTCCTAATGTAATATGAATTTTAATCGCCACGCAATATCTAGATGACAACCGAGACACGATATTTAGTAATATAATTTCACATTATTTATACGTCTGTAGGGTTCTAACTATCAACATTTCTCCCCAATTAGCACAAACTCATTGGTTTACTTGGGTCGTTGCCATAGCCTGGCCACTGACCCGACCCTATCCTCCTTGCGCTACAGCTAGATCGTCATTACCGGTTACACCAGGCGTCCCACTATATATAGGGCGTGTTTGATTGCTACACTCAGCACAGCCTGGCTCGCGCAAGACAGGCCCGCGGGAAACGACCTCATCTGGCGTGCAGGCGCGCAACGGTGATTTTTTCCTATGGCTGCATCATGCGAGCCAATCCGGTGTTGCGCGTGCAGGCAACCAAACACACACGGGAGTGCGGTCAACTGCATCGCACGAGCCAGGCTGCGCTGGCACGGGCAATCAAACACGACCATAGTGAAGGCCACGGATACGAGTCTAATCCTGACATGATTCTCCATGCCTATTGCAACTTGAAGTCCACGCCCAATTATGCACGTATTTAGCTAAAACTCTAACATCGTATTGTAATTTTTCTGTTGTTTTGTAACTCACCCGATATAGTGAAGTTTTCGCCCGTGGTTGTATTTTAAGGATTTTCTACGGCGTCTCTTATTCTTGAGTTTTTTTTGCATTTAGCCACTATTAAGTCGCAATTTCACACTTTTACCATTACAAAACATGGAATTATTGTCATGCCATTATTTGCACCGATTCGTTGCTTCTAAGTCATTATGGAGGCTCTTTAGGGTATACTAGCTCAAATATGTATATTGATCCGACGATGGATGAGGCGGAGGTATGACGAGCGAGCGATGAGCCCGACAGGATTTGGAGGCGCCCGACAGCATCTTTCGGAGACAACTCGCCATAATATTGGCATGGGCGCAACGAATCTGCGCAAATAATGGCCTGACAATACGAAAAAGCCATGCATATATCTGAACATTCTTCCAAGTGTGGATCACGTTATCTGAATGTACGGGCTAACGGTGATCCTTTTCAGGCTATAAATACACCACACTGCCCCCTTCGCTTCCTTTCACAAGCCTCTGTCTGAACTCCTCTCATCTCCACTTCAGTTGCTCTCTCTCTCCTGATCACTGACTCGCCGAGAGACCCAGCAGCAAGCGGCATGTACCCTGGTGATGTTGCAAGTGTGGTTCTCCCACCGTACCTACTGCCTGCGGCAGGTGCAACTTCTTTCGCCCCCCATTACTACCACGTAGCCACCGCAGATGATCACTTCTTGATCCAGTGCAGCAACAGCAGCAGCAATCCGCTGCAGCTGCTGCACGGCAACGAGCCGTGTCTTCTGCTGCAGCACGCCGGCCTGCCGAACTCCGACGAGCCGGGCGGCTGCGGCGACCGCCGGCGGAGCGGCCGGAAGCTCGCGGCGGCGGAGGACAGGAGGAGGCGGCGGATGGTGTCCAACCGGGAGTCGGCGCGGCGGTCGCGCCTGCGGAAGCAGAAGCAGCTGAGCCAGCTCTGGGCGCAGGTGGTGCACCTCCGGGACTCCAACCGCGACCTCCTCGACCGGCTCAACCGCGCCATCCGGGGCCGCGACGGCGCCCTGCGCGAGGGATCCCGGCTCAGGGGAGAGCGGGCCGACCTGCAGGGCAGGCTCGAGGAGCTTCCGACCAACGTCGCGGTGAGCGTCGCCGCCGCGGCCGGTGACGGTGACGATGAGCAGCATAGGAATGAATAATATGGCTGCAACCACCTAAGCAAATGGGGAGGCTCCGAGAGGACACGTCCTCCCTACCATGCGACTTCTTCTTCTTTTTCTACTTCTCTTATTGTTTATCAAAAATATTCTCCATGCATGGGCCAGTAATAATCTTCCGATATGTGTTTGGAGTGTATGTGGAATGATTGACCAGTCACACAAAAGGTTGAGGTATAGTGATATGCATGTCCAAAAACTAGCGTCACTAACAAAACTAGGGCGACGCCCGGGGCCTGTCGTTTTGTGCGGACGGGCGTGTGTCATTATCCACGGGCACAAGTCATCAGCGCGTGGGCCGCAGGCCATGGCCCAAGCTACCATGCATGTGTCCGTCGGCCCATCTGAGTTGCCCGCAACGTGGATGCAAATGCAACCATACGTGTTTTTTGAAATTATTTTTTTTATAAATTTATGTTTTATTCTTTATACAAAAATACATCCCGAGTTGAACTTTAGACAAATCTAGGCCCCTGTCGTGCTTTGAAACCGCGATCAAGTGGCGGTCGCTCATTGAAAGTAGGATAGCTTGCTGCCAACCAACGACATGCATGTAACGGACGTTACCACTCACCTGCCGATCGTGCAACCAATTAACCATACTCTAGCAATCACGTACGTACAGAACTTAACGAGTTGATTTTTTTATTCCTCTTATATCTATTAATATTTCATACCATATCCAATTTACACGAAACAAATTTTAAAAATCATGTAAAATCCTAAAGAACCCATTTTTAAAACTTTCAATTTTTTTAAAATTTTTTGATTTTTTTTAAATCCTAACTATTAAGCCAGGACTAGCACATGTTGGCCGACATGCTAAAGCTAGCACTTATGGTTGCGCTTGTATGATTTGGCCGGATAAGCACACGTCAAGGGTTTTTAGACCAAGGTGACTACCTCCACCACAATCCTCATTCCACAAAACCACCCGACTTGCCATCTTTAGTCAACACACGACATGTAGGTTTTAGTTGGTTATGTTATTAAAGTACAGCACCTCCAATCATACCAAGTCACCAGATTAAACAATAATAAATAACCTAAACTACAACCAACCCATGAGCACTACCGTCTATGCACAACGATAGGCTAGGAAATAACTAAGGCAGCAATAAATGGCAAAATTCACAGGGTCGATGACTCAGTGTGAATAAAGAGGATTCTAACCATTCCCATCATTTCAAGCATGATAAAAAATAAATAAAACAATTACGGGTGAGTTTTGCAAAATAGGAAAGCAAGATGCAATTTATTTTGTCTTGGTAGTACTCTGGCTTTTGGGATTCTCCTTCAAACTGCTCCTGAAAAAGTCCCAAACAGCGAGAACACGAACGATATACACGTAGATGCAAATGCATAAGAACAGAAAAATCATTAACAGAACATATATCTTAATAAAATGTATAAAATTGTAGGCTATTTATGGGATTTAACGGCTCTAGAATCATCCAATTTGGATTTCAGATGCTCTCTAAACAATTCCTAGAAGATTGAAAAAAATCAGAAAAGACAGAAAAGATTAAACCGGCCGAACCGAACCGAGCCGGTGGCGGGCTGCGCAACGCGGGCGGCAAGGGAGACACGTGGCGCGCTTGGAGGATTGGCGTCACAGCATGGGCGGGACGACGCGGCGGCATGTGGCAGGCGCGGGGACAGTGCGGCTGCGGGGACGCCCGTTCCGCCATGTGGCACGTGGCGATGCGCGGTGGCGCGCGCGGGAGGGAGAGGGGGCGCGTAGCTGCAGCTGGTTGGCGGTGGCGACTCAGCGATCCACAGGCCTACGTGTGGCATGGGCAGGGCAGCGCACGCGCGGCTGCGCGAGGCGGCGGGTGTTGGACGTGGGGGCGGCGCGGGGTTGGGTAGCGCGATCCGCACGGCGGGGCGCGCACGGCGGCGAGGGCGGCGCGGCGGTGGCGCAGCAAACTCCGCCGCCGTGCCCCCGCCATTGCTCCGGCCCCGCGCCGCTGCCCCTCTGCCGCGCCCCCGCCACGGCGGCACCACCGCGCTGCCAACGCCGACGCCACCTCCCCCTTCCTAGCCGCTGCCGACGCCTCCCTACGTCACCCACCGCGCCCTCCTCGTCGACGCCGCCTCCCCCTTCCTAGCCGCTGCCGACGCCTCCCCCTACCTAGCTAGCCGCCACCGACGCCACCTCCCCCAGCCGCGCCGACGTTGCCTCCGCCTTCCTAATCGCGCTGAGGCTGCATCCCCCTTCGTAGCCACTGCCGACGCCGCCTCCCCCTAGCCGCAGCGAGGTAAATCAGTTTACTCCTACTTGTTGTATTGTTGGTTTCTCAACTATTATTTACTTTGGTACTCTGTATTATAATAAGTGGCAGCATGGTATATATGTTTATTTCAATTCATATTGTTGGTATTGTTAAGCTTTGTTTCCAGTTGCCTCTAGCCTCTGTCTGTCCCGTATATTATTGTCATGATTTACATATGTTTTAATATAACACTTTTTTAACCAAAAGTCAACCCAACCTATATATCACCCGTTTGGGGGCGACATTGATCGCATTGCATTGTGATAGTTGTCGCTCCCGAATTGTCCACGCTATTGGACAGCCTGGGAATGGACGAGTTAGCACGGTTTGTCGTGGCATGTGGTGCGATCTCAACGTAATTTCGGCTGCGTAACCCCGTTGCTCTCCGATGCACAAGTATCATGCGTGCATTCGGAGAACAGCGAGGTTACACTGCCGAAATTTCGTTCAGATTGCACCACATGCCACGACAGACCGTGTTAACCCTTTCATCCCTAGGTGGGTTTAGGACCTATCTTTGCCTAGATCTCATGTTAGGATAATTAACTTATTTTTCATGTATTGTTGCATTTACTATTAATAAAGACGGACGTACGACGGTAGATGGATGTACGACGGTTGGGATAATGGTATGAAGCACACTGAAGAATGAAAAGTTAACACACAAAGTTTTCTGTATAAGATTTTCACCCCAGATCCTCCTAGCGGGGTAGCGAGTGACAAAATCTGCTATGGTCGGCCACCTATGCAAATTGGGCTTCATGCCGAATTACCTCACATGGTATGAATAGGGTGAGTCACGGGCGGTAGATGTATCGGATGAAGATGATACTGCTGATAGAGTGGATGACAGGATGGATGAGAAGGTTCAGGACTTGGGTCGGCAATTTTAAAATGCTCCGGAGGATGAATCTGTGCGTCAAGAGGATGTACCGACCGTACCAGCCGAGAAATTCTTTAGCCTCTTAGATGCTTCAAATAAGCCAATACATGAGGACACTAAGGTGTCGGTCCTTTCGTTTCTGACACAGCTTATGAATATCAAATCAAAGTATGATTTCTCTCAAGTATGTTACAACGATTTGATCAAATTGATTTGTGATGTCCGCCCAGAAAACCATAAGTTGCCAAAAGATATGTACTACTCGAAGAAGATTTTAGCTGGTTTAGGGATGCGTTATGAGAAGATAGATGTGTGCGTTAACAAATGTATGTTATTTTGGAAGAATAATGCTGCTAAGAAAAATTGTTTAGTTTATGGTAAGCTAGATTTGTACTCTACGTTTCTTTCCTCTAACACCAAGACTACAACGATTGTACCTATGTGAGGAGACTGCCAACATATGAGGTTGCATAAGGAAGGAGTATAATTTAACGAAGGTTTTATGTGTCATCCATCCGATGGCGAGGCATGGAAGACATTGGACCGGTATGACGAAGATTTTGCAAAAAACGCAAGAAATGTTCGGATCGGGTTAGCGACCGACGAGTTCTCTCCTTTCAACATGAATGTTGCGTCATACTCATGGTGGCATGTGTTCTCAATTCCGTACAATCTTCCACCTTCGATGTGCATGAAGCACGAGTATGTGTTCTTATCCCTTGTCATACAAGGGCCAGAGCATCCTAAAAAGAAATTAAATATCTTTGTGCAACCTTTGATCGATGAGCTTGTACAGTTATGGACAGGGTCCCCAATTATAATAAGAGTAGAAAACAAAACTTTAACATGCGCATTACCTATCTCTGATCCATCCATGATTTTTCTGCATATGGCCTGTTTTTGGGATGGAGCACGCATGGCAGAATGTCTTATCCAATATGTATGAATGACACTGATGCGTTCCGTTTGAAACATGGTTGCAAGTTTTGTTTATTCGATTGCCACCGTTGCTTCTTGCCTCCTCATGAATTTAGAAGCCAGAGAAACACATTTCATAAAGAAACGGTAATCACAAAGGACCCGCCAAAACATTTTACAGGATCTGAGATTGTAAACTGGCATCGTCAGCTAATTCCAATGAAAGATGGTTTTGAAGCATTTAAAGAGTCACACAACTGGACTCACATATCTGATATCTGGTGTTTGCCATATGTAACGTCTCTAATCCTACCGCGCAATGTTGATGTTATGCACCAGGAACGTAATGTTGCCGAAAGCATTATCAGCATGTGTTTTGTGAGGACCCCAGGAGATCCCCGAAAATACAACTGTCCAGGATTTCAGTTGCATTTGAAAATAGCACAAACAGCCAAACTTTTATATAACTAAAGTTATTATACAATATGGCTTACAATTTTTAGTACACTTCTAAAAATTACACTTCAAGACCACATGCATGGCTCGAGTGTAGGATAAACTAAAAATCTACAGCAAAATCTTCTAGGTCTTCTAATGAAAAATCTTCTGCTGAAAAGAAAGGACCTACCTAGAAGAAGGGTAGCCCGAAAAAGAACGGGTAAGCACTTACGTCTTAATAGGTTTCCATATGCAAGCCTATTAACTACATGCAGGGTTTTAACAGAAAATGATAGGGAGATTTAATAATAGACTTAATGCACATTTTTTTAAAAATAGTTTTATAAAAATCCTATATTTTGCCAATTCTTTTCTAAAACATTTTTAAAGGAGATTTTTGATAAAAACCAGACTTTCAAAATTGACTCTAGACTAGACCAACCACAGCCTTACAACCTCACATCTAACCTGATTTATGTCAATATTTAGAATAGGCATCACCCCTGCGATACAACCTCATATCCCAGAAGTATGGTCCATCGATGATTTGTTTTTAACGACTCTACAGAATCTGCCCAGCTTTATGGACCCAGCTTTACCCATAAAATGATCAGTAATATGGTTTGGGCAGAAATTTGTATCTTTTCTATCATGACATAATTCAGTTAAGAGCAATGAACAAACTAACCACCGGCCCCCAAACAAGTGTCCTCTAGACCGCTTCTAGAGCGACCCACCATGCGTCTCACATTCCCACTGTTTGTTCACGCTAAACTTCCAACAAACTCCAACAACACTCCAACCTTAACATGACCAAAACCTCAACAACTTAACAACTTAACCACTTTCAAACTCAACCAATAAATAGATTAAAAAGCAGCAATCATGATCCTATATACTTATATGAGACATTGCCATTATTATGGCTAAATTATATTTCTAGGGTTTTCCTATGACTTAATGGAAAAGCTATAATCTAAATGGGATTATGTCTATATGCAAACATAAATACTTTTAAATCAATTTGACAAAAAATTAATTAACTAGAAAATAAATGCATAAAATAACATTAGGGAACAGGAAACTTGCCTGGTTCGGCTAGATATTCGATGTCTATATTATTGCCCTGAAAATCCTGCTCGGCTGATCTGGGGGCAATGAATTCGTTTTCTACACATTGGAGAAAGGAAAAAGAAGGGGGATTTAATAAAAAGAAAGAAAAAGATGCATGAATGCATGAAAAGGTATTTTTAGGAAAAGGGTTAGGGTTGGCTAGGATGGTGATGGTGATGGTTTGTATGATTTAGGAAATCTTCGGAAAATTTTATAAAAAGAAATGGTGAGAGGGATTTTGGCATTACTCCGGATGGTAGGTTAATTTTGGCATTATTTTGGTAGATCTCCGGATAGCAAGAATTTAGGCACATGTATGCGAAAAAAGTGTGGATTAACAAATTTCTAGAGATCGGGGTGGACGACAACAGAGTTATTGGAGTTTCGGGATGGAAATTGTTGAAGATATAAGGTAAAATATTTTGGAAATATATTTTTGAAAGAAATATTTGGATGAAATATTTTATTTGGGATTTTTGGGATTATTGGAAAATAGAAATGAATTTAAAAGCATTTTCCTATAGAAAGAGAGAAAAAACATTTTATTTTTGAAACTTAAAACTGAAAAAGTGGTATTTGGCAGAATTTTTGGAGGATAATTGGTATTTAAATAAAAATGGGAAGCTGTTTCTGGAATTTGAAATAAAAAGGAAAAAGGAGAATGGGCTGGAACTGGGCTGAGCTGGGCGGCCCATGAGCAAGCAGTGCCGTGCAAGCTGCCGAACTGAGCAGGCACTGACAGGGGTGGCCCACATGGCAGTGAGAGAGGGAGAGAGGGAGAGAGGAATGGAGGAGGCAACGGGCCGGAGGAAGCTCACCGGCGGCGAGTGGCGGTCGTCGGCGGCGAAGTGATGCTCGGAAAAAACAATTGGCAGCAAGAGGAGCAACTTCAAGGCGGCGGCAGTGCTGGGGATGGCCAGAGGTGGTGGCGCAGCAAGAGTAGCACGGCGGCGGCGGAAGAGGTTGTCGACGGCGATGCTTCGGCAAGGAGAGGATGAGTGGGTGGCGGAAGGAGGTTGCTTATGGATGCAACACACCGGGGAGGGCTATTTATAGGCGGAGGTTTACGTGGCGGCCACGGCAAAGAAAATCCATGGGCGAGCGAACTCCGGTGAGAAATTGGCAGCGGTCCAAGGCGATCTGTGGGCGGTGACATGGAAGATAAGCTTCGTGGCGATGTGGCGATCCCGGATAGGGCGGTGACATGGCTTGGAAGGTTCGGGAGCGTCGACGGCATGCTAATCCGGCTGATTCAGGGGTGGCGGCACGGCCCGGGAGGAAGAACACTGATGAGGACATCAACATGAAGGATATGACCGCTGCCTCTACTTCATCTATTTCCTCTCCGACCGCACCGTCTACTTCACCCACACATGACACTACGACTCCGTCATCGCCTAGGGGCCTAAATCCAGGTGCTCGACCTTTCAGGCCCAAGAAAAAGGACCAGCGCATCAAGCATGCACCACGAGGAAGGCCCACGCACCAAGGAAGTCCCATTTGGAAGCCCAAGATGCTAGAAAGTTCGGTTCGGCCATCCAGCAGCACGTCAACTTCAAACGGGCGTAACTCGGGCTCCCGAACTCCGAATTCGGCATGCGACCACTCGTTTGAAAGCTTTGGAGATAAGATTTCCAATAGATCCAGCCCAACATCTAAATTCGTCTAGCAGCATCGGGAAAACGCAGAAGAAGGTCACGGGCCATAATTTCAGGGTGTTGCGTCACCTTATTTTTGGGCCTATGGCCCATGTATCTTAGGGTTTTGGTGGTGGCCGACCCTAGGGTGGTGGACGGCGCCCCTATGCTGGTGGGCACTCTATATATGGCCTCCGCTGTCGTATGTTGTCTCTAAGGTTTTGTTGTGTTTGGTAGACCCCTTGTGTGTTTCTCCCGAGATTGCGCGTGTCAACTAGACCGCTCGATACGGGAAACAGAACCTCACCTTTGGTTTGAGATATTGGTTTGTTCCAATTGCTATCTATTTGATTCTTGCAAGTTTCTTGATTGCTCACAGGGATTAAGATCGATCGTGTTGGACACAGTTGATAACACTCGAGTTGGTGGTATTGCGATTGCCGGTTTCTTGTCCTCGCTGGTTGGTAGCCGAATATCACAACGTCTTCATCTCGCAAATCGACGTATCGTTCTCTTCAGAAGATTGGGCTGACCTAGTGCGCATCAAATACCATGGGCGCTGTTGGATTTGGGGGCAAATACAGTGGGCGCCGTTGGATTTGATAGCCCGAAGCGGCATGTTGGGGTGACGTGGCACAATCTGGGATGTTGATTTAAACCAGAGAGATCTTGACCGTCCACTGCCACTTACTACACCGGGAAGGAGGAGAGGAAGACACGCCGAAGGCATATTCCCGAAATGGAAAGCGTACTTTGGGAATTTCCAAAAAGGGAAAGATCTTAATTGAATTTCCAAAAAATGATTTTAGGCTTTGGAAATTCATAGGAAATTGTAGGGAGGTCACAAAAATATGAGATTGGTCTCTAAAAATCCAGAAAAATGAGAGGAAGATAATGGTGAAATAAAAATTGATATTTTATGGGATGAATATTCTGGAATAGATAAAATAAGAGATTTCTTAAATGGGATAAAATTGGAACTGCTTTGGAAAATCTTCAGAAAATTGGGGAAGGTTTCTAGAGGCTCAAAAATGATTTTTGCAAATCTTTTATGCTAAAATTGGGTGAATTTTGGGTATGTCACATGTTTTGATTTCAAAGACAATACCAAAGATAATGTTGCGGCTCGAATAGACATGGCTAATATTTGCAGTCGACCCTCCCTAGAGGTGAGAGATGACCCAACATGAAAACAAGGCAAGCCACGCACCCCAAACTGTCTTAAGGGCTTCGAAAAAAGGAGGTCCTAATATGGATGAAAAATATCAGGTTTCCAGATGGTTACGCGGTGAATCTAAAACGCGTGGTAAGCATCGAGTCAGGTAAACTGAATGGCTTGAAAAGCCATGGTTATCATGTAATAATGGAAAGATTAGTTCCTATAATGTTTCGCTGATACTTCCCTTATGATGTGTGGACAATTTTAGCGGAGCTTAGTTATTTCTACCGGCAACTTTGTTCGAAGGAAATTAAGAAAATAATGATGCAAAAGTTGAAGAAAGTCATACATGTGCTAATATGCAAAATGGAAAAGATATTTCCGCTAAGGTTCATGAATGCAAAGCAACATTTGTTGGTGCATCTACCATATGAAGTAGAGATTGGTGGTCCTGTACAATACCGATGGATGTATCCAATAGAACGAAACTTAAAAAAATCAGGTCCACTGTGGGTAACAAAGCTCGAGTTGAAGGTTACATCGCAGAGGCGTTCATTCTGAAAGAGATTTCATACTTCTCTGCTACATATCTGTCAGATGAGCACAATGTCTATACTCATATGCCGAGATACCGAACGTTGGATTCCACGCATGGTTTTGATCTTGATATATACCGAGGACATGGGCACACCGTCGGTGCCAGTTGAATTCGAGAGTTGTCTCGCCAAGAGTGGAATGAAGCACTGCTATGGAGGGGGCTGAGGGAGGGGACGAGGTTGAGGAGGATAGTGCGGAGGGGGGCGAAGAGGAGGAAGACGCTAGTGCTGAGAGATTGGATGCTCCCGCCTTCAGGTGGCATGTATAGATATTTGAAAAATATTAATAGTAAAATGGAATTCTGCTAATATTCTGTTTTTGTTTCAGGTATAGAGGTACTAATCAGATTCCCCCGATAGCAGTTCCTGAAGCACGTAGAGTTATCCTGCCACATGGTGATTGGTAAGTAAGCATTATACTGTTTGGACATCTATTATTTACTAGAATTTTCACAAGTTGTATAATGCACACTATTTGCATGCAATGGATTGATGTAGAATGGACAAGGACAAACAATATAAGGCAAGTGAATGGTACGCTGGGTTCTTTTTCACGTTACCACTATCCTGGCCTAGTGGTGATCAACGGTGTAACGCTGCCAACCCTAAAGTGGGCTCATTATAAGGTTGCTATAGATGGGATGCATGTGACTGTTGCCCAACGAGTGTGGGTGGACTTTTGAGTAATTCTCTAAATATTTTGTTCGCATTAAATATTGTTATATACAATCAATGTCTAACTAATTTACCCATTTCCCATGAAGGAGATATACCGTTTGTCAAGTAATCAGGAACAGTCTCTCCAAGAGAAGGCAAGACATGTTTTGAGAACGCAGCGACCAGGACGGTCAAGGAGATGATGTACCAGGCTCGTATTCAGACGGTGAGCTTGTATTATAAGAGGGTGCTACATCAAGTTATGTGTAAGAAGCTTGGTGCATCAAAAATCTACCTTCGCGAAGATCAGTACCAATGGCCAGAAGTCATGTTGCTTTGGTTCAACAAATGCCCTGAAGCATGGCATGCTCTTAGCCAATACTGGGTTTCACCAGACTTTGTTCAGAATTCAAACAAGAAGAGGGGCAATAGGGAGGCGGGCATGAGGGTATCTCAGCGGTACGGAGCTGATGGACATCTTCGTCTTGCGCGACGTATGGTAAGTTTCTTACGGTTACATATGGGTATTTATAGATTTCACGGTCGATATTTGATTAGTTTAGTTTACAAATGTTGACTAATGTTGTTCTATGTTGTTAAATATAGGAAGCTCAAAGTGGGTTTTGATCTACTGAGGTCGAAGCTTATATTAGAGGCCATCTTGGTTTTGATCCTACACAGCCAGATCAGCTATACAGTGACAAGGCGACACAGAACCTGGTTAGTATAATTATTTTCTAACTGAAGTGAATTCTTTATTGTATCTTTATGCATTAATATGTTGCGCAGGCTTCTTATGGGCAAGTGGTGGCCGATGCTCACGGGCCTGAGTATGATTGGAGAAGGGAAGATGTCGATCATGTGGCTCTATATAGTAGTGGAGGTGGCAAGAAGCATGGTAGATTCTCCATGTTTAATGGCGTCCTGGATAGTAGCACTTTGTTAAGTTCAGCAAGATCCTCGACTTCTTTGCAAGGTAGTCGGTCGAGCGCTCGTGAGACCCAACTATTACAGGAGCAGTTGAGGCAACAAGCTGCACGCGAGGCCCAACTACAGGAGCAGTTGAGGCAACAATAAGAATACTTCATTTTATGGTAAGCAGAACAGCAAGCAGTTATGCAGGTAATCTTGTTCATTTGAAATCATTGCTCATTTCTACTTCAAATTCACGAAAATTGTTCACTCCATATTCATGCGGACTGCAAAATTATGGTCGCCCTGTTGCCTTGTTTTGAATTCCATATATCACCGCTTCATATTAATAAAATATTCCAATTATTGTTCATTTCTTACATTGTTAACCTGATAACTGGAAATCATTAAAACTTGTTCAATTCTATTTGAAATTCATGAAAATGATAAATTTTACTCCATATTCATGCAAACTGGAAAATTATGTTCAACTTGGGTCACTTGTTATTAATTATTTATTATTGCTTAAAATTCATGAAAATAGTCTGATTATTACTCATTTCTTCATACTTTAACTTAATACATGCAAATCACTCTTTCGAACTTAGAATTGTTAAAATTATTTGTAGGCGTATATGACACAACAGTTTGAAACGCCATTAAGTCATCCTTCATTCCGGCCTCCACCTTTATTTATACAACAATCTCCTATCACGGTATGTATCAAATTTAGACATTTTGTATGTGTATGATGGTGTGATTTAGAAATTCTAATATTGTATTGCAATTTAGGGTTCGGTGGCTCCTCCAGATGTCAATGTTGGAGACGCTTCTTCTTTGAGGACTCCGTAGACCGTTGGAGACTTCCTTGCCTCAGGGGCCTATGCTGGTAGCGGACATCAGTTTAATAATACTCCTCCAAGTTGATGTTGTGAACTATCTTTTCATATATGTACATGTGCAAACGTGTGTTGGATTGTATTAATAAGGTTTGTGATGCTAAGATCTTTTGTTGAACATGTGTTCAACGTGTGTGCGAACATGTGTGCGAACTTGTGTTGAATGTAATATATATTCCATGTGTTTGTGAATATTAAGACGATGTGATGATGATTATATGTGTTGACATCGTTTGTATTGTGCCTTGAGATTATGAAATTGATATAAAACTGAAATGAATGTTAATTTCTTTAATTCTCCCCCTTTTTGCAATATAGGTATCAACAAATTTGAGGGAATAAGCACAAAGCATGATGCAAATGCAAATGCAAGTCCTAGGGAATTTTAAAAATTATCCATTTGAACGTGAAGCACATGGCAATGATGTTCGAAACAATGCAATTTTAGTTCGGTGCTCATAAATTCAAGAGATGCTAGTAAATCGATTTTTCATATTGGAAGATGTGGCTTAGAAAATCACAATCAAATATCGCGGCATGACAAGGCATAAAGACGGTTTTAATAGAACACCACATGCAACCTTTTGAAATCCAAGTAGCATTAAATCGACAACTCAACTAAGTAGGATTTAAAATTTTTTTTTGTTTTTCAAACACTTGAATGCATCCACAGGTTTAACGCGAGCAATTGCTAGCAAGTCACATACTGAGGATCACTGGAAATGGCCTCCTAGATCACTCTCTTCCTCTGTGTGTTTTGTCTTTTTTAATTGAATTTAGGCGGAAGAGCCTCTAGCCGAATACAAATGACCGACGGTGCCCAGCATTACACTGAAGGAATCACACGTCTTGGCTATCCGATTTATTTCCAAGTTCATGCCTCTTGTGTGCAATGGCAAGGCATCTCGTGAAGGATAACTTGTGAAAACTCACCAAAACATGAAATTGCATATTTTTGTTTTTTAATTTACAGGAGCAAGATTTGGCCAATAAAAGATTTCACCAAGTTGCAAGGATGACTGAAGAAATACTGCAAATGCCTCATCGAGTAACAATATCCAGAAGGTGAAAATCTCATCCCACATCAAAGTTTTTGGAAAACCAAAAGCAATGTCATTTTTGGACTAAACACCAATTGAACAAGCTAGCACAAGCTGAAATATAAATAGTCTCGATATCTTGCAAAGTCTAAATTCAAAAGTATAATATGCAAAGCTCCAAAAATAAAAAGAAGTCTATATGCTAATGCAAAGTTTTTCGAAAACTCCCCCTCAACAAGTGAGTCAATAGTTTCATCCCAAAAGAATGTGTATTAAAAACAGCAACAATGAATAAGGAGCCGGAAAACCAAGAAAATGCAACTGAGCAAAACAGAAAGAATTACGCAAGAACAGATGCCACTCAAACTCAGACTCGCTCTCATCTGCCGCCTGTGAATTACAAAGAAAGACAACTCTACACCTCGGTTATTAGAGATACGACAGACCCTGTCTACCCAGAGACCTATAAGATTGTGTGGGATCAAACTAGCCAGAGGAAAGAAGGAAGTCTATTACGCATGATAGCAATCTAAGCACAAGATGAGAGGTCCGTGCCAAAGCACGCTAGAAGTCTAATTGAAAAGTGTGCTGATAGCCTAATACAGACTAACCAAGCCCAAATGCACCCCAGATGCAATGCAGGAAAAACGAAAATAATATATTACATATAGTACAAGTAGCTCAAGCTCCCCCTGACTATAAGCTAGTCAAGCTCACAACCCCGAATTCTCCTTTGAGAGCCTCAAACCTAGCCTTGTCTAATGGCTTGGTGAAGATATCAGTCAACTGACGGTCGGTCTCAACAAAATGCAAGACTATGTCACCCTTGTCCACATGGTCTCTAAGAAAGTGATATCTTAGGTCAATGTGCTTTGTCCTACAGTGCTGCACTGGGTTTTTGGCAATGGTGACGGTAGAGGTGTTATCACATAGAAGTGGAACACTTGCTTGAACCAACCCAAAATCCTTCAAGGTAGAGCAGAGCCAAACAACCTGACTACAATATGCAGCAGCGGCAATGTACTCCGCCTCAGTAGTGGACTGCGCAACACTCGACAACTTCCTAGAGGACCAAGAGACAAGAGAAGTGCTAAGAAATTGGCAGGTGCCAGAATTGCTCTTCCTATCCATCCTACAGCCAGCAAAATCTGCATCTGAGAAGGATCTGAGAGATAGACAAGAGGCAGCAGAGAATCAAATGCCAAAGTCTACAGTCGCTCGGAGATCGCGGAAGATCCGCTTCACCGCCTGAAGGTGAAACACTATAGGTGAGGCCTGAAAGCGAGCACAAAGACACACAGCGAACTGGATGTCCAGTCGGGAAGAGGTGAGATAAAGCAGGGAACCTATCATGCTACGATACTCCTTCTGGTCAACTGGCTCATCATTCTCATCGGGCCCTAAGGCAACAGTAGTTACCATCGGAGTAGAGACCGGCTTGCAATCTGACATGCCAAACCTACTAAGCAGGTCTTTTGTGTACTTACTCTGGTGAAGGAAGGTCCCTTCTGGTGATTGCTTGAACTGAAAGCCGAGAAAGAAGTTGAGCTCCACCATCATGCTCATCTCAAATTCCAAACTCATCACCTCTGAGAACTCAGATACAAGATGAGAACAGAAACCACCAAAGATAATGTCATCGACATACACTTTCACCAAAAAGAAATCAGAGTCGTCCCTACCGGTAAACAAGGTCTGGTCAACCTTACCCATTAGGAATCCATTGCTCATCAGGTAGGTCTTAAGCATCTCATACCAAGCCCTATGAGCTTACTTTAGCCCATATAGAGCCTTATCAAGCTTATATACATGATTAAGAAATCTTGAATTTTCAAACCCGGAATGTTGCTTCACATACACTTTCTCCTTAATATAGCCATTCAGGAAAGCACTACGGACATCCATTTGATACAGCTTGAACCCATTGGATGCCATAAATGCAGCTAAGATCCTGATGCAATCATGTCTAGCCACAGGAGCATATGTCTCGTCGAAGTCTATCCAATCGATCTGAGTGTAACCTTGAGCAACCAAGCTAGCCTTATTTCTAACCACTACCCCATCCTCACTTTGCTTGTTCTTGAACACCCATTTAGTACCTATTACATTATGTTCTTTAGGGCGTTCAACAAGCTTCACACTTTGTTCCTCTCAAAGTTCTCCAACTCTTCGTGCATCGCATTCACCCAATCAGGATTAGAAAGTGCATGGGTGGCGTCCTTCGGTTCAAAGGAAGCAACGAAAGCAACTGAATAAGCAAAGGTGAGAAAGCCCAGACTTCGATCGGGTTCGCATCCTCTCGCTCAAACCACCGATCATCTGTGTAGGGGGATGGTCATTCTGGATGTGACGAGGAGCCCTAGAAATGGCCTCTACCTCGGGATCAGGAGAGGTAGAATCAGAGCCACTGGACGAATCAAATTCTATAAGTGAGAACCTAGAAGCACAAGGTGAGAGCTCAGTAGAATCAGAGGGTAGAAGATGAGACTGAGGAACAGCACTAAAAACTGGAGGCGCCAACTGGTGGAGCTAAGTCATGATCGGGTTCTGAATAACCGTCATCTTCAATGACCTTCTCCTCAACAAAGATTGGCTCAAAAGACAAGTCTGAATTTGGGATATCTGGCCTTGCCCCCGACGTAGCCTCATGAAAAGTCACCTCGCAAGTCTCAGCAACTCTCCGCCTCTCACTATCCTAGACGCGGTAATTCACCGCAGAAGCTACATACCCAAGAAAAATGCCATATGAAAATTGAGATTCAAATTTGTCTAAAATTCCGGACTTCAGAATAAAGCACTTGCATCCAAACACCCTGAAATATGAAACACTTGGCTTACGCGCCCATATCGAAGTTCATAGGATGTGCGATGCAACTTGAACCTCAGAAACACCCGTTTGAAACATAGCAAGCTGTAGAAATAGCCTCAGCTCAGAAATACCTAGGAGTAGAATATTCGTCAAGCATAGTCCTAGTCTTCTCTACTAAAGTGCGATTATTTCTCTCCACAACGCCATTTTGTTTTACGACGTGCGGAGAAGAGAATTGATGCTCAACACCAGAATCAGAACAGAAGCTTTCAAATTGTGCATTCTTAAACTCAGTGCCATTATCTAAACAGATTGTGCGAAGCACTCCTAGGACCTTAATAGAAAGCTTACGAAACAAGGAACGAAAATGGCCAAATGTTTCGTCCTTGTTCACCATGAAATAGACCCAAGAGTATCGAGAGTAGTCATCAACAACAACGAGCACAAACCACTTGCCACGCACAGATTGCACACAGGAGGGACCAACAGTGTCTATATGAAGCAATTGTCCAGCTGCATCAGTCATCACGAGGGTGACTGGTGGGTGAGCAGCGGCTACCATCTTCCCATGCCGGCAAGGACCACACACTATGTCGTTGACCATATTGAGTTTGGGCAAAACACGAATCAGATCCTGACTTCTAACTCTGGTCAAGTGATCAAAATCAAAGTGAACCATTCTCCTATGCCAGAAGAAGGTGTCACAGGACTCTGAAGCAATCAAGCAATGAGAAGAGCCAACTGAAGATCGGAAGTGAACACGAAAAACTTTCCCAAATATATGAATCCCGCAAGCAAAACTCTCGGAAAATCAAGAATGCAATTTTCATTCTGCTTAAAACGAACCTCAAAACTCTCATCAGTCAGCTGAGAAACCGAAAACAAATTATAACGAAGCTTACTGACAAGGGCCATATCCTTAAGTACATCTTAGTCACTAACCTGAATAGAGGCTCGACGAGCACACGACCTGACGAAGCATCCCCAAAGGTGATTTTATCACCCTGGGGCTCACGGACTAAGGAGGAGAACCACTGAGAGTTTTCGGTCATGTGGCGACAACACCCGAAATCGATGATCCACATGTCCCCCTTCCCAGCCCGACGCGCCTGAGTCAACGAGTGAAGAAATATGGCTTAGCATTAGGAAATACCAGTGCATCTTTTGGCACCCAAAACTGAGTCACACGACCATACCGAACAAACTCTACTCGGACTAGGCCATTCCCTCTAGCAGGGAAACGTCCTCACGCTGGATTAGGAGCAACCTGCCATTGAGCTGAGGCGGGTGCATCCTGTCCGCACTTCTTACCTTTCTTGCCGTTCCTCCACCATGGAGTTGGTACCTCATGTCACGAACGCTCACCTCTGTAACCTACAGGATGTACGTCCCGAGGATGACGCTGCTCGCACCCTAGACCGGCAACATGATGAACAAAAGAAGGCCGTGCTCCAAGTCCTGGCCTCTAACCACCGGTCTAGCCTGAGGAGGAACGAACCTAGGTGCGGGATTCTTAGGAGGTTCTTGAATTCTAGCTTATTTTCTACTCTCCTCACGTGCTTACTTATCACGGCGGAAGCAGTTCTCCTAGTGTGTCCTATCCTATCGCAGAAGGTACAAACTACTCCTCTGCCATTTCCAGGGGTAGGAGTGGTAAGAGGAACACTCTTCATAGGTGGACTTTGTGGAGCTTTCTTCTTAGACTGAACAGACTGTATGGTAGGACTTTTCCTAACGATTCCTGCGGACCTGAAAACAGTAGTCTCAGGAACACTGTCCCTAAGAACAACTGTCTGCCCGTTCTCATCCCTTCCAAGCACTCTAGCTGGGTGTCTCTTGATGTGCTCTAGCCAATTGTAACCTAGACCTCTACTCCTTGATATCTTGCTTTTGTCAAGTATCAAGTTCAGCTTCCGTTTGCCCCCAACAAACTTATCAAGAATGCCCACGAGATACTCGCACTCCTGATGGAGTTGGGGAGAAAACCCACAAGAAGAAGAGTCTGAAGAGTCCAGTCTATTAGTTGTACCCTTTACCAAGGCTTCGCGACACTTCTCACCTAGGATCATAACTTTCCTCTTGAGAGCCTGACAGGAAAGACATTCAGCATTTTGGGCTTGGGTCAACCTACCCTCAAATCTATCACTCATGTTCTAGTAGATCCTACCCATCTCCCCATCAAGTTTAAGACATCGATCACATATAGAGACATCAAGAACAGTATCATTAAGCTCATAAATCTTAGTTTGCAAGTTCAAATTCTTAAACTTCAAGAGTGTGCAATCACAGCATGTAGAATCAAGTGAGTAGAAGCTACAACTCTCATCTGAGCTAACTGGGTACTTAGGTGGAGCATGATCGTTACAGCCCGCAACTGGACTGACTGGGTTCTTAGATGAGTGTGCAGGGAGATCAGGACAAAGCATGCTAGGGTTCATTAAGTAGACAGACTTTAGATCAGAAGGGATAAGGAATAAATTCTTCCTAGTATCATCTAGTTCTGCTACAAGTTTAACATTAACTTCCCTAAGTTGTTCATTCAAATCAAACACCCTATCATGAGTTGTCCTTAATTCATTGAAATCAGTCATGACACTATCAAACTCTAACCACCATCAGAGTCAACAGGCTCGGGAACAATCCTACATTTTTCATTCTCTAGTTGGATAATGACATTCTTAAAATGCATTTATAGTTCATCCAATTCTAGAGTAAGCTTCCCACAATCAGAGCAAGCAGCAAGTTTAACATTTTTTAGTTGAACTTCAAGAGCATTTTTATTGGGCAAGACCCTAGTGTACTTGTCATGAATTTTAACTAATGCTTCTAGAAGTTCAGAATAGGAGGGACCTTATTCATCAGTTACCTCATTGTCGTCGATGTGGTAGATGTCTGAGTCACTGCCGCCACTGTCGCCATGTCCCATGAAGCACATGCCGTGTAGTCGACGTCGTCGTTCTCCAGCGACTCATCTTCACCATCATCCGAGTGTCCATCTTCCTTGTCGGAGATGACGGCTTCTCGACCAAGCGGCATCCCTTCATCAACTACATAAGTGGCTTCTTATTGTCACCTCCACGGGCTTTGATGTTGCGGTTCTTTTTGATGTAGGCGTTCTGTGCTGGCGCGACGCAGCCGTTCCGCTCCTCTCCTCCGGCCTTTGGATAATCACGCCTCATGTGGTTGAGGCCACCACAACCGAAGCACCTCATGATGCCTCTCCTCCGATCGGCCACTCACCTGTAAGCATGTGAGAACTTCTTGGCCAACAAGACAAGCTGCTCCTCAGGAGTCCTGTCCATCTGATCATTGGACAGCTCACAGAGGGCAGAGATGGAGAAACCGGCAACTTCAGAAGAACCACTACCAGAGGGGTTAGCTATCAAGGCAGTGGATGAGGAACTGGGCTCTTTCGAGAGATGCTCAAGTTCGTGCGTCTTGAGAATAGCATAGAGCGCTTCCAAGGTCAGCGTCGATAGATCGGCTACTATCGGATTGCAGTCACCTTCACATCCCAGACCTTAAGATCCAAATAAGAGAGAAAGTGCCTAGCGATCTCCGAATCGGTATATTTGACTTCAACCGAACGAAGATCGGCAAGAATCTTGGTGAAGCAGGAGAAACATGAGTCAAGCGTTTCACCCAGCATTTGAGTAAATCTATTGTACTCTCTTTTGTGTTGGTCTTGTCTCACAAGCTTAACTTGAGCCGTCCCCTCATGTTAAGCTTGGAGGGTTGTACAGATTTTGTGGGCTGTGATGATGGCCGACACCCGCTCGTACTCTCCTCGGCTAAGACCTTGAATCAGAAAATTTTGAGCTTTCGCATTAAGCTCCACATCAGCATGATTCGCGGCCGTGTTGGCAATACTTACGCTCAAAGAAATTAATCCGTAAGCGGACGGATATCGCTTGTAGTTTTCACCAGGAGTATTCCTAGAGTTATCGAATCCACAGGGAACGAGGGTTTAAAGAGATAAACCTCTATATCTTAATTATTTAAAATACCAGCCAGTCTAGGTAACGGGGGTTAGGATAAATAAAATACTGGGACACACACACGATAAATATTCACACAACTAAAGAGAAAGCTACTCTAGCTAGATAGATAGTTGGGAGGACAACGAGACAAGTTTAATAAGTTCACAAAATCGTGTGATTCAGTTTATTGAGCGAGCTTGGGGTATTCTAACAGTGGTTCACTTGGTATTCGTCGTCGGAGCTCGAACATTCACTACCACCCGCTATCCTGAATTGGAATCCCGAATGGCTATGATCATTCCGATAGGGCTCTACTGGTCCAAAGCCGGACGCTGTGGGTTACGCACGAGATACTTTGTATCTACGGATGGATAGGGCTGTCACCACCTACCACATATACGTGGGCCCGGGTGTAAACTGAGTTAGTCCTAGTCTCAGACACCACGTCTGCTACTATTTCTAATCAAGCTTCCTCAGTACCAAAAAGAAGTTGATCTAGGTTCAATGCCTGGCTCTAACAGTATATGAGTGAGACCTAAACTAATTCCAGACGGATATCAGCTACCGGTAAGGCAAATCTACACAACTCATTTATGTAGATATACTCAGCTCAAATAAAGTTCAACACATAAGCAATGAATGAAGTGATCTCACTAATTGAAACAATTAGGAAAGGGTACAAGAGCTATTACCCGAATTCCCGAAGACACTTCCGGAACTCCGAGCTTCAGCCCGACTTGAGTCTAACTCCCGCGGCAGCTCAGCGCCGGCCACCCCGGGTGGCGGCAGCTGAGCTGCGGCCGTCCCGGGTGGCGGCAGCTCAGCGCCGGCCACCCCGGGTGGCGGCAGCTGAGCTGCGGCCGTCCCGGGTGGCGGCAGCTCAGCGCCGGCCACCCCGGGTGGCGGCAGCTGAGCTGCGGCCGTCCCGGGTGGCGGCAGCTCAGTGCCGGCCACCCCGGGTGGCGGCAGCTGAGCTGCGGCCGCCCCCGGTGGCGGCCGCCACCCGGGGTGGCGGGAGCCGGGGATATTTTTGTAATTTCCTTTTACAGTGGATTATTTTATTAATTTTCTATTTTACTGTTGATTATTTCGGGTATTTTTCCCCCACTTGCTAGCCCAAGAGGATCCGAATACAAAACAAGCTCCCATATCACCCACGCCTTTTTTGCTCACCGTAACCTTTACGTGCCTTTTCTCTTTCTTTTCCATTTTTTTATGTGCCCCCTGAGCTGAGCTCTTCCAATAATTTCACACTGCAAGAAATGCACCGATCGAGTCGAGCTCGATCCCTGGCAGAAAACAAAGGCACTTTTCTTTTTCTCCTTTTCCTTTCAATTGTGTACACGTCCGGTATGTACAGGCAGTACAGCTCGTCAGCTGCAGGCTTAAAGCCTAAATGCCTTTCCAAAATTTAAAAGGAAAAGATAAACCACGATCTAAATGCCTTTCCAAAATTAAAAAGGAAAACATGCATGATCTATATGCCTTTTCTTTTTCCTGGATGCATATGCAGCAAGAAATTCTCTTGCTTCGGTGGGATCACGCTGTTCGGGCTTTGGATGCTTGCCTTCGCTTTTCGAGGCTCTGACAACGTGCAATACTGTGCATCTAGCTTCCACCCACCACACTTCTATTTTCTTCGAAACCATTTTTTTTAAAAAATAAATGGCGTCGAGAAACCACAGATTTATTTCATAGCAAAAAAAAAATGAAAAACTATTTCATTTTGGCTCTAAGCTTAGCGTGCATGAATTAAACAGTAAAAAAAAGAGATTCGACCTTCCTCTTGGCACAGAGCAACACTGTAGTTTACCCTGTAGGGGCTACAATAGGTTTAGTAGGCCAGTACTACCCCAGTGTGCTGAGCAGAGCGGAACAATGAGCGACGGCGTGGCTCTCTCGTGGCCTTCGGTGCGAGGCGGAGATCTCGAGGCTGGGAGAACGCAGGTGAGAGAAAGCTTCAGCGTCGCTCATGGCGAAAGCCCTGGTTTGCCCTCGGAAAGCGAGGGTATTAAGGGAAATTCACATTCGCTTGGTGATATCTTTATGCATGCCTGGCGAGAGGTGAGACAAAAATCTCTCCCACTCCCATCTGCTTCTCCTAGGGTTTCGTCGGTGAGAGGGAGGCGAACCTACGCAGAGGTGGTGAGATCCACGGTGAAGGTTCCTATGGCGGATCGAGGGAGAGGATGGGGGCGAGGTTTGGCGGCGGTAGATGGATTCCCAGAGGAGGTGTTGACCGAGGAGGAGGGCGAGGACGCTTCTCCTGGGCTCGTAGTCAACATCAAGCTCATCTACCTGCCCGAGGAGAGATGCTGAGAGAAGGATCTGGTGAAAATCATATGCCTACTCTGGATCGAGATCGTCCAGATCGTGAGGCACTGGAGACCAAGAAATCAGATGGATGGGAAGGAAAGAAACCGATCAAGAATGGAGGATCTGATGGGAGATGGGCGCACAGAGTGGAGATGGATCCGGAAAGAAATGATGCGTGGGAGAACAGACGCACAAATCCAACTGAGGAAGAAGATAAGATAGTGCAGCAAGAAGAGATGCCAACCCGTGATGATGGTCAACCAGTACGTTTTGATGGGATTCATCACCAAGAAAATAAAGGTGAGCGTACCATTGGTCCCTGCTATAGATGCAACAGGATGGGTCATTTTGCTCATGACTGTAGGGGAGGTGTTCGTTGTGTTAGATGTGGTTTGGATGGTCACATCTCTAGAAGATGTCTTGAGAGGAAAGATTCTGATTATGTGCCCAAATTATGTGGATTCGCTTCAGAGGGTCAGGGATTTTTCTTTATTGATGATATTCCTTCTGAAGTTAATGCTAGAGAGCTTGCTTGCACTGCTGTGATCAATGTGGAGAGGGGGAAGGCTTCTGCCAGAGATGTTGAGATTGATTTTGGCACGATCCTAGGAAATATCTGGAGATGTGTTGCTCGTGTGGTGAAAGAGAATCAATACCTTATGAGGATGCCTAATGCCCAGAAAGTGCAAGAATTGGCAAAATTCAAGGAGATGAATATGCGTATGATTGATGCTGCATGGACTGTTTCAGCTTGGGAAGAGGAAGTTGGCTCTTGTGGGGAACTTCAAGAGACATGGGTTAAGATAAAAAACATACCTCTCAATAAGAGATCTAAAGAAGTGGTATGTACAGTTGGTGGGCTTGTTGGAGTCACTGTTGAAGTGGATAGGGCTAGCTTATCTAAGCTGGAGTATGTTAGGGCCAAGATCTGGTGTGAGAATATTGATGAAATCCCTCCCAAGGTGAAAGGTGCAATTGGAAAGTTCAAATACTGGTTTTCTTTTGAAATTGAAGCTGATGGTATTCAGGAAAAACAGAGGAGGGTGGCTGACAATGTGATCACTAAGGATACCTCCAAGTTTCCACCTTCTGATCTGATATTCAAGAATCACAATGGGGAAAATACAACAAAATCCTCTGTGTTCAATAGACTAAGTGGATCTGCTCCTCCTAAAGTCAATGACTGTGGTGATAAACAGCAGAGAGATGTTGGAGACATGATTCTACAGGAATCTAATGATAGGAAGGGCAAGGAGTTAGTGACGAATGAACAAGAAGAATCCACTGGTAGAGATGAGTCCTATGATGCTGAAGATTCTGAAGATGGTGATTTGCTAATTCAAGAAATGCTGGAAAAAGCTTATCATGATGGCCTGAGAACTGGACAATCTTCTGGTCCCTCTGGAGAGGAATCTAGACAGGTGTGGATGTCCTCATGCCAGTATACAATGCCTATACAACATTTGCTTAGCCAAAGCACTGGATTGATCCAGGAGAAATCAGTCTTGGGGGGGAAATCCACTGTAACTATTCAAGAAATGGATTGTGATATCATGAACAAGGATGGAGATTTGATTCATGGGTGCAGTGAAACAGATGCTAAAAAAACTGAGGATGGGAGTAAGGAAATCATCTTGGCTGACCTGATGAAGAAAGATGTACCTTACAATGAGATTACAGAGGAGTTGGGGAAAAAGCCTACTGGAAAAGGTTTAAGGAGGAGCTCCAGGATTTCTCACTCTGAAAAACATGTGATGGAGAAGGCCAAAATGATCCAGGAAAGGAAAAATCTGGAAGGTAACATCTCTTCTCATAACTCTTTTGCTCCTTTAGATAATGATATTTTATTAGAGAATGCTAAGGAAATGGGTGTGGAAATTTTAGAGGAAGAAATGAATATTCTGGATGAATTAAAAAATTTGGAAGATGCTAGGTTTCTTTTATATAAAAAGAATGATGAAAAAATTAAGAAGGATAATGAAAAAGAAATACAGGGAGATGTTCAGATTCTGGAATGGGGTGATGAGTCTGAAAATGAGGAAGTAGAGAAGGAACTGAGAAAGGGGGATGTCTTACAAGATTCCTTTGAAAATAGTAAAGATCAGCTTGGAGGTCCAGCTGCTAGTGGTCCTAGAAAGATTTGACAGAGGTCTGTCTGTTTTTCTAAAAGGACAATTAATAATAAAAGCAAAAAGAAAAAATGAAAGGCCTCTTTTGGAATTGTAGAGGGGTGGGGAAGAAAGGCATGGCTTTAAATATAAAAGAAAAAATCAGAGAACATGATCTTGATTTCATTGGGCTGGTGGAAACTCAAAAGTCTTGTTACAAAGACAAGTTTTTCAGGAGCATTGATGGGGGTGACAATTTTTTCTGGAAGATCAATCTGGCAAAAGGGAAATCAGGAGGGATCCTGGTTGGGGTAAAATCTGAAAGATTTGATGTTGGGCCCTGTGTGATTGGTGATTTCTTGACCTTAATTTGCCTTTGGGATAAAAAGATAAAAGCCAAATGGTCTCTTGCTGTGGTTTATGGGCCAGCTCAACCTGAATATAAAAAATCCTTTCTGGAAGAATTATGGGAGATTTGCAGTAAGATTGATCATCCTATGCTGATGGGAGGTGATTTCAACATCCTTAGATTTCCTGAAGATAAAAATAAGAATTGGAGAAGCTGTAGAGTGTCTCAGCTCTTCAACAGTGTTCTGGATGCTATGTCTTTAAAGGAGCTGAATGTTGTGGGGAACCATTTCACCTGGTCTAATAATCAGGTTCCTCCCACTCTGGAGAAGTTAGATAGGGTTTTTGTTAATCCTAATTGGGGCTTACTTTGCCCTTTGACCAATGTATCTAAACTGCCTAGAATCCTTTTAGACCACAATCCAATTGTTGTTGATAATGGTGAGAAAGGCACCAGGAAGTCTCAAGGCTTTAGGTTTAATATAGCCTGGTTAAAAGAAGAGACTTTTGTGGAGGAGATTGAGAAAGTGTGGAGTTCTGAAGTGGATTCCTTAGATGAGCTTAGCACTTTTGTTATTAAGATGAAAAGAGTTAAAAAATTCCTTAAAGGTTGGGGTGCCAATCTATATGGTCATAGGAAAAAACAAAGGTTGCTGCTTCAAAAGAAACTTTGTATTCTGGAAAATAAGGAAGGTCTTTCCAATATCTCAATGAAGGAATGTGAAGAAAAAATTGAGATTATTAACACTATTCATGAGATGTTAAAAGAGGAGGAAAATATGTGGCATCAAAAATCACAGGCTGATTGGTTGTTGAATGGTGATCTAAACACTAAGTATTTCCATATGATTGCTAGTGGGAAGAAAAGAAAAAAAACAATCACACACTTTGTAGACGATGACAAGGTCATCAAGGGTGATGAAGTGCTAGCAATTCATGCTACAGACTTCTATAAGAATTTGTTTGGGTCTCATGATTCGACCAATTTTAATGTTAACAGCGCAGTTTGGGATAAGGAGAGTGTGTTAAACAAGTATGATAATGAGGACCTCATATGCCCCTTTACTGAATATGAAATCAAGAAAGCTATCGATGAAATGGGAAAAAATAAAGCTCCTGGTCCTGATGGTATCCCTGCTGAGTTTTATCAGATATGTTGGGGGATTATCAAAAATGATATTGTGAGTCTTTTTGAAAGTTTCTATAAGGGTGATCTTGATATAGAAAGAATTAACTATGGCTCTATTGTGCTTATCCCAAAGTGCCCTGAGGCTGAGAATGTGAGACAATTTAGACCAATCTGTCTTTTGAATGTCTTATACAAATGGTTTACCAAAGTGTTGACAAATAGAATCCAAAGGGTGATGGACAAGCTCATTAGTAAATCCCAGAATGCTTTTATCCCTGACAGGTTTATTATGGATGGGATTATGGCTCTTAATGAGGTGATTCATCATACTAAGCAAAGCAAAAAATGTGGGATTTTTTTGAAAATTGATTTTGAAAAAGCCTATGATAAGATAAATTGGGATTTCTTGATGAAATGCCTAAAATGGAGAGGATTTGAGGAAAAATGGTGCAGATGGATGGAAAAAGTGATTAAAGATGGAACTCTCTCTGTGAATGTGAATGGCTATAAGGGGCCTTATTTTAAAAGTAGCAAGGGGGTGAGACAGGGGGATCCCCTGTCTCCACTGCTTTTTAACATCGCTGTAAACTGTCTTAGCAAAATGATAAAATTTGCTCAAAAAAATGGGAGGATTAAAAGCTTGGCTAAAGATCTAATCAAAGATGGTACCCCTATTTTTCAGTATGCCGACGACACTATCCTTTGCCTCCAAGATGATACTGAGTCTGCAATTAATGTTAAACTCTTGCTGACAATCTTTGAAAAAATGTCAGGCCTCAAAATTAATTTTTTAAAGAGTGAAATTATCTCTGTCAATGGTGATCCTGACAAAGACAAAAGTTTTGCTGAGTTGTTTACATGTGTGGTGGGAAGTTTTCCCATCAAATATTTGGGAGCCTTAATTAGCCATAGGAGGATTAATGTTGGCAGCTGGGGAGCCTTGGTGGAAAGAATTTCCAAAGGGCTAAGCTCTTGGAAGGGGAGATTTCTATCCTTGGGTGGAAGGCTTACCTTCATCAATGCCTGTCTTTCCAGTATGCCTTTATATACTATGTCTATGAATTTGCTTCCCATAACAATATGTAACAGGATTGATCAAATTAGGAGGAAATTCCTCTGGGGTGGTATGGAGGGGAAAAAGAAATATCATTTAACTAAGTGGGGAGAGATCACTATGCCTAGAGATAAAGGTGGTATAGGTATTCAAAATTTAAGACAGCTGAACATTAGTCTTCTTTGCAAGTGGCTCTGGAAGCTAGAAAATGATCAAGGTATGTGGCAAGACCTTGTTAAGGCCAAATACTGCAAGGGGCAGGGACTGGCCTTGATAAAAAGCAAGACAATCTGACTCTCCCTGTTGGAAAGATTTGATGAAAGTTAAACTGTTCTACTTGAATAATAGGAAAATGGAGATTGGGGTGGTAAATCTACCAGCTTTTGGTATGATAAGTGGTATGGTGACAAGTCGTTATGTGATCAATTCCCTGGGATGTTTGACATTTGTCAGAATACAAATTGCTATGTATCAAAAATTATAAAAAATAAAAGGATCTTAAGGTTCAGGAGAGAAATGGATGGGGAGAGTAATCCTCTCTGGAAGGATATGATGAATATTATTGATTTAAATCATAATCCTGAAAAAAAAGATGTTCCTAAATGGATCCCTGAGAAAAAAGGTTGTTTTACAGTGGCTTCCATGTATAAAACGTTCTATTGCGTCAAAAGTAATAGAAACCTGAAAAGAATTTGGGAGGCCAAAATTCCTCTCAAAATCAAGATTTTTCTTTGGCTATGTCAAAAGGATGCAGTTTTGACCAAGAAAAATTTATATAGGAGGGGTTGGTCTGGTGATCAAACTTGTGAATTCTATCAGGAGGTTGAAACAAGCAAGCATTTATTTTTTGATTGTAAGTTGGCAAAAACTCTTTGGGGGATTATTGCCAATATTCTGGGTGCTGATACAACTCCTAAGAACTTTGAGCAGGTTTGGCACTGGTTTCAAAAGTGGAATGGAAACTGGATGAAGCTTAGTGGGTTCTGCACTGCTGCTATTGTTTGGGCCATCTGGGTGACCAGAAATGATAGCTGTTTTGAGAGAAATCTTATCAAGGATCCGTTGACGTTAGTTTACAAGATGCTTGCTTTTGTTAAACTTTGGACAGGTCTCCTAAAATCTGACGACAAGGAGCTGGTGGAGATGGGGGTTGCAAAGATTTTTCAAGTCATCAAAGAGTATCAGGACTGCAAGGGCAGTCCCAAGAAGAGGAGGATGGATGGCGATGAAGAGTGATGACTCCCTCGCTAGGAGTGATCTGAGTCTTTGTTGACGCTCTTGTGTTTTGTTGAGTTTTAGTTGATCTGTCTATATTTGTCGTTTTGAGATCATTAACTGTGGCGGTGGCTGGAAGGAAAACGCTTTAGATTGGTGAGGTCGTTGATCGTAGAGCGTTTTCCCTCATTTTTTGGTATTTTGCTGTGGGGTTCGATTAGTCTAGTTTCTTTCTGTAAGGACATTGTTTCCGTTATTCTGATGGTAATGGAAATCGGGGCATGACTAATTGTGAAATTTCAGCATTGAGAGATTTTTGATAAATATGAGGATTTCATCTGAACCATCGGAGAAAGTATAAACTCAAGAGACGACACAAACTAAAGTTCTAGATGGATCGATCATCACAACCAAATGTTATCCAAGAGTTTAACTTGGATGAAAACGTAAGTGATCCGGCCCTTAGAAAACAAATATATGAGTATGCTCCGGAAATTCGAGACCAAGTTAAAAGGGCATACATACAATAGGAGCCAACTCAGCCTATCGTGAATTTTCCTCACAAAAAATGGGAAATGTCACAAGGTCCTTTTTGCAAAAATGGTATAAGAAGTACAATTGGATAGAATATAGTGAATCAAATGATCTAGCATATTGCTTATACTGCTTTCTTTATAAGCAACCGAGAAGACAGAGCATTTCGGTTTTGATGTTTTCACCAAAACTGGGTTTAGTAATTTGAAGCATGCATATAAGTCATTGCCTAAGCATGTTGGTGGTGTGACTAGTGCTCATAACAAGTGTGTAAAGAATTATGATGATTTTAAAATTCAAAGACAAAGCGTGGTTAGAAAGTTTGCTAGTGCAAGTCAAAAAGCCGAAGAATTATATAAAATTCATTTGACTTCATCTCTAGAGTGTTCAAGGTTTCTAACAGCACAAGGCATGGCTTTTCGTGCGCATGATGAATCGTCTACCTCTTTAAATAGGGGCATTTTTTTAGAGATGATAGATTGGTATAAAGATAAGAATGAAACATTAAGACATGCTTTTGATCGTGGTGGTTTGAATTCTAAGATAATTTCTCCTGAGATACAAAAGGATCTCGCAAGATGTTGTGTCGAAGAAATCACTGAGGTGATCATGGGCGAGATCGGTGATAGGCATTTTTCCGTGCTCATTGATGAGTCATGTGATATATCCGTGAAAAAGCAAATGGCAGTAATGTTGAGGTATGTGATGGATTAACTGTTAATTTACTATGTTATTATTATCCCATATAATTTTTAGGATTTTTTGGTATGTGAACAATGAAGGAAAGGTTGTTGAACGCTTTCGTGCTCTACAACATATCACCGATACTACATCTCGTGCACTAAAAGTAGCCTTGTTTGGTCTTCTTGACAAGTACATCCTATCTATTTCAAGGATACGAGGGCAAGGATATGATGGAGCTTCAAATATGAGGGGTAAATTTAATGGTTTGCAGAAAAATATTTTAGATGAAAATCCATATGATTTCTATGTGCATTGTTTTGCTCGTCGGTTATGATTAGTGATTGTCTCAGTTGCTACTTGTTGCTCATCTATTCATGATTTCTTTGATTATATATATCTACTTGATTGTGACAACAACAAGTGCATCTTGCAAGAGTAGGGATGCATTAGTAGAAAACCATCATAAAAGTATTTTGGATAAGCTTGAAAGTGGTGAGATATTTACTAGAAGAGGGCAACAGCAAGAAACTAATCTTGCTAGGCATGGCGATACTAGATGGGGCTCACATCATACAACTTTGATTCTTTTGGACCAGACGTGGGACTCGGTAATAGAGGTGCTTGGAATGGTGGAGGTAGATGGACGTGGACCATCTCATGCAACAGGTTTGATTGAAAAAATAGAGTGCTTCAAATTTGCTTTTATTTTGAAGCTTATGTTAAAGTTACTTGCCATCACAAATGAGCTTTCTCATGTCTTGCAAAGAAAAGCTATTAATATTGTTCATATCATGGAATTAATTTGTGATGTGAAAGTTCAATTGGCCACGATGATAGATAGTGGATGGCATGAATTGTTTTATGAAGTTAAAGAATTTTATGATTCTAAATCTATTCCAGTGCTAAATATGTCTGATGAAATATTGGTGCGAGGTCGCTCAAGGCGTGAAGGATTTACAGTCACAAATCTTCATCACTATCGTGCCGAGATTTTCTATGTTGTTGTTGATAAAATTTGTGCAGAGATGAATCATCATTTTGGTGAAACCACCACAAAAATACTAGTTTGCTTTTCATGCCTTGATCAAAAACTCTCTCCAAATTTGACATTGATAAGCTTGGCAGATTTGCTGAAATTTATGATACAGATTTTTCTCATGGTGATTGTGCAATAATAAGGAACGAACTAGAGACTTTTGTCTTTCAAGTGAGAAGGCTTGTTGCATTTAATTGTTGTGGAGATCTTGCAAATTTGGCTACAAAGATGGCTGAAACCGAAAAACACATGGTCTTCACTTTGGTGTACAAACTCATTGAATTGGCGTTGCTATTGCCAGTGTAAACAACATCCGTTGAAAGAACCTTTTCATTAATGAAACTTATCAAGAGCAAATTGCGCAATAGGTTTAGAGATGATTGGTTCAATCATTTGATGGTATGCTACACCGAGAGGGGCATATTCAAAGCACCGGATAATGCTACTATAATGCGACGGTTTCAAAGCATGAAAACTCGAAAATTGAGTTTGCCTCATATTAGACATGATTAGCAAATTTGGTACGTGATGCTTTTTAATACTCTAATGTACATACAAATTTTTTGTTATATATTGTGCTAATCATTTTTTTTTCTTGTAGTTGCCTTATTCTTATGGGTTGTCTGTGTTATCATGCATTGTACTAGAAATATTAAACTTTTATGTGAGGTATTATTCTTATATTTCTATGCTTTTCATTATAAATGTTCGTACGTGCATCAGACCATAAATTCAATAAAATAATTGTTATCAAATTTTATGAGCGTGTGCAATTGTTATCAAATTTTGTGAGCATATACAATTGTTTGGTATTTGTTCTTTTGTGCACCATAGCTTTGCATAGGCTCCTCTAAAATCCTTGCTCCGCCACTGATGTCATTCAATCTAACATTTGTAATAATTTTTAAGTCAATATAAATTTTTTCTCAAAGATCTCAAAAAAAAAAATTCAAATGAATTTTTTATCCTTACCGACCCTAAAATTTTCAACTACAACCAAAAAACCATATCACAACCGCGAATGACAAAGGAACTAAATGTTCTATTGTTTTATAAAGTTATATTTTTCAAAAAATAAAGTATGACTTTCGACATCTGCACCAACCAGAATGCATGTAACCAGCAGGGATGAGTATAGGCACTATGTTTTATGTTTTAGTGCAGGGGGTGGTCATCTCCAGTGAAGACCGGTACCAAATATAAAGTGTTTGGTTGACAAATAAAGCGGAAGAGTACGAACAATGGAGCATGTAGGGGTAGAACCATAGGCAATGTTTTCTCTATTTTCATTACATGTTTTGAAACGTTAGTTACCCTCTCAAAATAGGACATTCCTTCTAACGATACGGCAGCTAGAGTCTGCTCCGTGGCAACGACCAACGAACGCGTCTTACTGGGAAAATAGTAAAAGAGGCACAGGTCACCCACTTGCCGGAAAAATACCCGAAATAATCAACAGTTAAATAAAAATTAATAAAATAATCCACTGTAAAAGAAAATTATGAAAATATCCTCGGGTCCCGCCACCCCGGGTGGCGGCCGGGGAAGAGTACGAACAATGGAGTATGTAGGGGTAGAACCATAGGCAATGTTTTCTCTATTTTCATTACATGTTTTGAAACATTCCTTCTAACGATACGGCAGCTAGAGTCTGCTCCGTGGCAACGACCAACGAACGCGTCTTTTACTGGGAAAATAGTAAAAGAGGCACAGGTCACCGACAGGATCCTACACTTGCCAGCCCAAGAGGATCCGATCATCCGAATACAAAACAAGCTCCCATATCACGCACGCCTTTTTTGCTCACCGTAACCTTTACGTGCCTTTTCTCTTTCTTTTCCATTTTTTTATGTGCCCCCTGAGCTGAGCTCTTCCAATAATTTCACACTGCAAGAAATGCACCGATCGAGTCGAGCTCGATCCCTGGCAGAAAACAAAGGCACTTTTCTTTTTCTCCTTTTCCTTTCAATTGTGTACACGTCCGGTATGTACAGGCAGTACAGCTCGTCAGCTGCAGGCTTAAAGCCTAAATGCCTTTCCAAAATTTAAAAGGAAAAGATAAACCACGATCTAAATGCCTTTCCAAAATTAAAAAGGAAAACATGCATGATCTATATGCCTTTTCTTTTTCCTGGATGCATATGCAGCAAGAAAATCTCTTGCTTCGGTGGGATCACGCTGTTCGGGCTTTGGATGCTTGCCTTCGCTTTTCGAGGCTCTGACAACGTGCAATACTGTGCATCTAGCTTCCACCCACCACACTTCTATTTTCTTCGAAACCATTTTTTTTAAAAAATAAATGGCGTCGAGAAACCACAGATTTATTTCATAGCAAAAAAAAAATGAAAAACTATTTCATTTTGGCTCTAAGCTTAGCGTGCATGAATTAAACAGTAAAAAAAAGAGATTCGACCTTCCTCTTGGCACAGAGCAACACTGTAGTTTACCCTGTAGGGGCTACAATAGGTTTAGTAGGCCAGTACTATCCCAGTGTACAATGCGATCAGAGATTGCTGCTGCCTGATGCAAGCATGAAACCCTGAAATGAGAAATCTCCAGAACAATCACCATCCAGCTCCAGCTCACAGCAAGAACCCAGAAAACAACAAGCTAATGTTACACACTCATCCCCATTTTACCAGTAATCATTTGGGATCAGAGAGTAAACGACTAATTGAATGATCGAGCAGAGATTTCTCTGGCATGAACAATTTAATTAGATCCATCTATTGTGATACTGGTTCTTATTGGTTGCCCTTCTTTTACACTTAGCCACAGTTTTTTTTTATACCGAACGCAAAATCACCAAGAGGAAAATTACAGTGAAAAAATAAAATAAAACTACACGGGCTTTGAATCACCCGGCCCCATAGTGAAGAACGCATCGCATTAACTCAGCAGATCTATCTCACATTCTCACCACAGTAGAAGGCCCGAAAGCACAAGGAGCAGCAGCGTCGCCGCCGGCGAGGAGACCGCCGCGGCTGCGCTGCTGGAGTAGAACGGCGGCGGCGGGCTGTAGTAGTAGAAGGGGAAGTAGGGCAGGAACGGGTTGGGCGGCGGCGGAGTCGGGTAGACCCCGCCTTCACCACCTCCACCCTTGGACCCGCCGCCGCCGGCCGGAGGTGGGTAGAACATTCCTCCTCCTCCGCCGCCGCCGGGGCTGCCTCCTCCGCCGCCGCCGTAGGGAGGAGGGGGTGGGGAGGAGTAGACGACGGTGCCGCCGCCGCCGCCGCCGCCGGAGGGGTAAGAGGGGGGAGGCGGGCACGGCGACGTGGGGGGAGGCGGGGAAGGCGGCGGGTAGTAGGCGGGGTTGCAGGGGTTGTCGCATGAGGCGCAGAGAGTGCAGGTGGTGCCGTCCTTGAGCACGATGGTGGCGCCGTCGTTGAGCGCGGCGCCGGGGGCGGTGGCGCGTGCAGCATTGGGGAGATGCGAGAGGAGGAGGAGGAGGAGTGGCGGGAGGAGGACGGGGATGGGGAGGGGAGCCATGGGAGGTGGTGGGAGAGAGGAGAGAGAGGAGGGGTGTGATGGGGATGGGAGTGCGTGTGAGAGTGAAGTGGAGGGCTATTTTAATTTGCAGAAGCGGCTGCGGAAAGCAAGGTGGCGTGGTCGGCTGCGCCTTCCTCTTTGCCTCCTTGGTTTCTTTACTAATAAAATGCAATTGGTTTTATAGTTTACTTTCACACTTTCACGTCCCTTTTTGAAGTAACAGTTTCACATCTCTGGCTGCTGTTTAGCTTGTTCTCGTTCAGTTGAAATGGGGTTTCAATCATTATACATAACAGTACTTTATATATAGTTATTTTGTAAAGTTTTAAATATTACTTTAGAGTTTCTAAAATAATATTTTAATATTTTTTGTTCTTCACGGCATCTCTCTGAGTGTCCCAATTTTTTAAATTAAAATTTTTAGCGACTTTTATCTGAAAGGAACAAGTTCTTAGTTGGGAGGCCTTTTTTTTTAAAAAATGAACTTTAAAAGTTTTAAAAAATGGATTTTAAATAATTGATAAATGATATCAAACATTTGAATCGGGAAAACGGATCACTCTTTTTACAGTTAACCATGCAGTGCAGTGTGCGTGACTGAACTAGCGAGTGCTTGTTTTACTTCTCTTTGGCAGATCACCTGAGCAGGTGACACTCATTTCCACACGGTGCACGTGAACCCACATAACGGCAGCTTAAGAAAAGAAATGACGTGCTAGCTATAATGTACCATCAGCTTTGTTCTATAGCTTAGCCTCGCGATCATATATGACGGTACACCGTACGTACGTTACTTATTACACTGTATATATCGATCGCGTGCGATGGACGGATCCATGCATGCACGTTGCACTTGGAACCTTTGCAGCTGACCGTTTCATCGACCCGGCCGACCGTTGATTTTCTCGACCATGCCTGCGTACGTAACCCGCACTGCGGCATGCAATGAAAGAAAGATATCCGCACGATATATACTGCCACTACTAGAGAAATAAGTTAATTTACCGGCACCTCAGTACCGGTTGGATTGAAACCGGTACTGATAGTGCACCAGTACCGGTTCGTAGTAACAGTAGCAACTCTAGACTTTTAGTATCGGTTGTAAGCAACAGTAAAGATACCTTTTGCAGACGGGTACAGGCCAGCTGACGCATGGACTCATCAGTACCAGTTCGTAATACGAACCCGTACTGATATGGGCTCATCAGTACTGGTTCGTATTATGAACCGGTACTAAAGCCTCGTTCCAGCAAACTTTAAATGGAATGCATATCCTATCTCTAATCAATACGCGTAGCGGCGTGGGTGGGTGGGTTGGTTAGAAGGGTGAGGGGAGAGTCATGTAGTGGCATAAGATTCCAGGTTCGAGTCTTGGGTTCGCCATATATTTTAGTGGCCAATGACCCGGTTGGGGAACCGGGGCTAAAAACCACAGGCCTTAGGTCCCGAATTAAATGTCTTGGTTGGGAAAACCAGGACTAAAACCTGTTCCCAACCTGGACTAAAGGCCATTTGTGTAGTAGTGTGCTGGCGGGGACTAAAGCCTGTTCCCAACCGGGGCTAATGGCCATTTTTGCATACGTAGTGGTGTGTTGGCGGGGTGCTAGGCGGGTACGCAGTGGCAGAACTAAAATTTAGTAAAGATCGAGGTTGAGTCTAAGACACTGTATGTTTGAGAAGCAGCTTCTTTAAAAGATGTTTCTGGAAAAAGCCATAAAAAACTCGCTTCTCAGATCATAGTACAATTTGATCTTTTGAGTGCTTTTGGCTTCTTGTAAGGGGGTTTTAAAAGCTATCTATTGTTTAGGCTTCTAACTTCCAAGGCTAGAAGCTGGCTATTTGTTTAAACTTCTGACTTCTGAGGCTAGAAGCTCAAACAAACAGTACCTATGTCTAAGTCGGCATGTGAGACTAATGTACGATGAAAAATAAGTGACACCCACGGCTTGGATCGTCCAACACAACCTTTCAATGTGTTAAAAAAAAGTTTAATTAGGATTATAAAAGTCAGAGGCAGACTAGCTTGTTGTGCTTAATTATCAAGACATATGCAATTATAGAGTTAATTTAAGTGGCAGTATAATTTAGATCTAACCTTGACGACGACGGCATGGTGCCCTTTCATGTGGTTTTCAGCTGGGTGAATCTAGGTTTCGGGCCATTGCGTCCCATTGGCCATCTAGGTCTCCTTGGCATCCTCTTGCTCGACCCCGTGCTTCTGGCAGAAGGGCACCCACGTCACGGCAAACCTGGTGGCAGGGAGAGGCAGGTGCGGCGGTGGTGGGGCCCAGCGGCGGCACCAGCATGCCGCAGCCATGCAGCCCGCAGGTGCGGAGCGAGGCCAGGCGGCAGGGAGAAACGGAGAGGCGCGAGCGGCGGGCAAGTGGCAGGTGGGGACTGGAGAGGCAGGGGCCAAGCGGTGGCGTGGATGGGAGAGGCAGGCCCGGGTGCCCGACGGCCACGCCAAGTGGGGAGAGGTGGGGCCTGGGCGCCCGACAGTGGCGGGGAGAGCTCGGAGAGGCGCAGCTGTAAGCTCAAGCTCCTATGGGCTGAGTGATTTTGGTAATTGATGGCAATTGGGTTTTTTTCAAGACAAGATCGCGATGAGACAAGACAAGATCACGACAAGACAAGACAAGATCGCGACGAGACAAGACAAGATCACGACGAGACAAGACAAGATCACGACGACTAGACAAGACAAGATCACGACGACTAGACAAGAGAAGACAAGACAAGACAAGACCAACAAGACAAGACAAGACAAGAGAAGACAAGACAAGACAAGACAGACAAGACAAGACAAGACTAGACAAGACAAGACAAGACAGACAAGACAAGACAAGACAAGACTAGACAAGACAAGAGACAAGACTAGACAAGACAAGACTAGACTAGACAAGACAAGACAGACAAGACAAGACAACGCCCCCTCAACGTACGTGTATTTTGAAGATGGAGACAAACCATAGAGAACATCACATCTATAGTTGTAACCCATCGATTTCAAAATTGAAAGCATCCCTTTGCGAGTCTTTGGATGTGTTTGGTTAATAATTTTGAGTGGCATGCCAATCCAATTGGCAAGAAGATATGTCTTAAGAAGGTGTCCGATTTAATGCCTCCGAATGACCATCCCGCGGCAACTATAAAGTCAATAGATGACAAACGAACCAAATGTTAACTAAATTCAAAAGCTCATCTTTGTTTAGCAAGACCAGCGAGATCAAGCCATGCACCGCGCCGGCCGGCATCGCATGAAAGCGGAATCCGATCGGGCGAGGCTGCGGGACCGCAGATAAGGAGCGAGACCGAGGCGGCAGAACCAATCCAAGCGCGCGCGCGCGCACCGAGGCCAGCGAGAGTCCTCGCTGATTATTGCTGCAACCAACGTGTGGTGATGAAGCGAGCATGCAGCCTGCCGGAAGCTGCTTCGCGCTCGACAGTCGTCAGTCCACGACACACCACGCGGCGGCGCTAGCGCTGGCGCTGGCGTTTTACACATGCTCCCGCGCGCGCGTCGGCGGCCTGCGAATCGCTGATGCTCGCCTGCATGCATACAGGGGTGGAAACGAGCCGAGTTCGAGCGAGCTCGTGCTGGCTCGTTCGTGGCTCGTGAAGCTTCCGAGCTCGTGAAGATGTTCAGCTCGTGTTCGCGAAATTGAACGAGCTGAAAACTCAGCTCGGCTCGGGCTCAGTAAAAGCTCGAGTCAGCTCGTGAGCACTCGCGAGCTCGATGTGGCCAATGGATCCGTGGGAGAAGGAAGGGGAGGAGGTGAAAGGGGAGGCCTTTGGCCTTGGTTGGTACCTCCTCCGTCCATGCCTAGCTTTTAGATCGGGATCGGCCACCCGGCCCCTCAAGCCCTCACGGAGTCACGGTCCTGGCGGTTCCAGAAAACGCTGGCGGACGGCGGTGGCAGTCTGGCTCCTGGCGGTGGCTGCTAGTGCATGCATTGGGGCGTCGCTGGCGGCTAGGGCTCAGGGCGGATTTGGGGGAGGCGCTGGCTGCTAGGGCTCAGGCGGTGGCGCGGCGCTGGCAGCTAGGGCATCGGGGCGACGCTGGACGGCTGGACGGCATTGGGGTGAGTGGGCGACGCTGGACTGAGGAGTGAGGAATAGGGGGCGTCGGTGGGTGACTGGGCGAGTGAGGTGTTGATGGGCTGGGTTAATCACTGGGTGTAAAATGGGCCGAATGTAGCCTGATATGGACCATGTGGACATGTAGTTATGTGGGATGCCCGCTCTTTAGTCCAGCTTGCGAGCCATACGAACGAGCTCGCCTCAGACTCGGCTCGGCTCGTAAGTTGTCACTAGCTGAAAAATCTGCTCAGCTCGCGCTCGTTTTGTAATGAGCCGAGCCCGAGCCAAGCCTAGGACCGAGCCGAGTCCGAGTTGCTCACGAGCCTTAAGCTAAAGTTCCAACCCTACATGCATCTGCTCCCCTGCATGCATGTCGATACCGCTAAACTTCAGGGTTGATCGTTCGTTGACCCTTGACCGCGCGCGACGGCTGGACACGCATTTGCGTCCGTGCTGTACGTCTATCTTGCTTGGGCTATGTGCACCCATTACGCATGCACACGCCGAATGGAACACGCCCCGAAAGGGTGGCGCACCTACGTCCACGCTGTTGCCATTTTTATATTCAACGGTTTTCTTATAAAAAAATATGGAATTTTTATCGGTAGGTGACAGAATATTTGATATAAGGAATTGATACTTCGAATGTTGAGAACGAATTTGTTGACATATAATAGATGAATTACGTGAGATCCATTCGACTAGAATTTAATTTGCATGCACATGATTTACTTAGGTACTAGGCGGGATAACTAAGTTTGTCTGCCATTATTGGCTCTACAGGCCGGTAACCTACGTAATTAAATTGGAATTGATTTTATATACACAATCTAATCACAGCGCATGACTCACACATGTGTTTTTGGGTCTATAATATATTAGACCCGCATAACTAGTCTGTTTCGTCGTTATTGGTGACATGGTTCATAAGCCGCATGTTTTTCCAGAAACTAGTAGGCCATGTGTGAGCATCGTTGAGTCCTAATTTTATTAGTGGCATTGATGTCAAATTAATTAATATAAAGTGTTAGGGGGTTTTGGATTTCTCGGAACCCTAGCGAAGACTCGGCGTTTTTGCAAAACCCTAATTTGAAGCGACGACAAATTTGTGAGCTACTCCGTAAATACAAAACTTTAAATATTGTAAAAAATGATCATTAAATTTTCTTTAGTAAAGTAATTCAAAATTTGAAGATAAAAAATAAAATTCAAACTCCACCAAGAACATTCAAAATCCATTCTAATGAAAATTTTCCAATTCTATTTGAATGTAATTCCAAATTTAATTCAAAATGCCTTCTTATTGCCCCCGCTCTCCCCTACCCCCTCTCACTCTCCTGATAGCTCCACTTAATCTATGTGCTCTCTTTCGCTCCCTCGAATTCCCTCCTCTCTTATGCCACTTCCTTCCCTATCGATCACATACGCCATGAATCACGCCAAGCCAAGCCAGAGCGTTCGCATGCGTGTGACAGCGTCAGGCCGTCAAGACCACACCATTCCTGGTTGCCCCCCTCCTTGTTTGACCTTCCATTCTGTCATCTCCACCCACGCAACTACTCTATCTCCCTCGGTTCAATTACTACTTTATGATGAACCCATTGAATGAGCTTTAGTCCCCCTGATTCGATCTCCTATAAAACCTAGTTGGACAACCTCTATTTTCCGCTCCCTTCATACCTGAGCGACGCTATACGCCGCTGCAAGGCACGGCGAGTTAGACGATCATCCAACACCACCATCTCTAAACCCGTAACTAATAAATTCCTTTGGGTGTACAGCTCGCTAGTTACATTGGATGCCATAATATAGGGATGTTGGGTTTGTTATAGTATTGGTCCATGACACTGCTCCTATTTCCCAGACTATATATGTTGTCTGCCAACCTATTAGCCAAATTAAAGTAGTAGTTTGGGGAGTTGCAAGAGAAAGGATTTATGAAAACACATCATTTTGGTAAGCACAAGTGAATTTTGTTAACAAGAAAGATAGACCGATGTGTGAATTATAGTCCTTAAATGATGCAACCATAAAAAATACCCTTTCGCCTAGGACCGGTGACTTTTTTGATCAATTAAAAGGGTCAAGAATGCATGTTTTAAAAAATAGATTTTAGGGTACCACCATATTAAAATTAGAAAATCTGACATACCCAAGACAACCTTTACCACCATATGCAAATTGTTTAAGTATACTGTGATGTCATTTTGACTTACAATGCCCCAACTTATTTCATGAATCTCATGAGCTAGGTATTCATAAATACTTGGATAAATTTATTATAGTGTTTATATGATATCTTGATATATTCCAAGGTAGAGGAAGAACATCAAATTCATTTCAAGATGGTGCTGAGAAGCTATGAGAGCATCAATTGTATCATAAATTTTGTAAGTGTGAGTTTTGGATAAATGAATCATCACTCCTAGGCCATATTTATTTTGGGTAGAGGTGTAGCTGCGCGTGGACCTACACAAGATTAAGGTCGGGACTGGAGTGAGGGTTTTGGGTTGCCTTTTCAACCGTGTTGTTAGATTTTTAGTTAGATGCCGGTGTTTGGTTGTAAGAACGAAGAAAAAAGAACTCTCCCGCTCAAGAAGACACCCGGCCCTCGCGTCGCTCCTCCCGGGGCGGCTCGGGGGCGACCCAACTTCTAGCCCACCTCCCCACAAACCCTAGCGCCGCCGCCGCTGGCCGGACAAGCTAGAGTACCTGTATTGTTGTGAATATATGGCGATTTAGCTATCTTTGCTATTTGGCAATGGATTCATTGTGCTTTGTCCCAAAAAAAAAGGAGATTGAAAGCAACCTAAATCAATAACACAAGTTCAAAGTTTTCTTGGATTATCTAGATATTACCCTAGATTTATCAATGATATTTAAAAAATAGCTCAACCCCTCACCAATATATTAAAGACAATATTTAAAGAAGTTCGAATGAGACAAGGAATGTGAAACTGGTTTCTAAGAGTTAAAGAAAAGGCAAACCACTGCACTGGCACTGACACTTATACCCGATGTATTCAAAGACTTTAAGATTTATTGTGATGCCTTCCAATAGGGTCTAGGATGCATGTTGATGTAAGAAGGAAGAGTTGTGAACTCGTGGCCTACACGTCAAGACAACTAAAATAACATGAAAAAATACTCAAGCCTTTTTCTTGATTTAGCACTTGTTATTCATTCACTAACAGACATAGAAATATTATTTGATTGGTAACAGGACAAAAATATTCACTTACTACAAGATTCATATTTTCACTCAACCCGATTTGAAGCTTAGACAAAAGCTTTGGTTTGAGCTGATTAAGAATTATGATGTGGTAATCCACAACCACCATTAAAAAGGCCAATGTAACACCAAATTTCTCAGTTTGTTAGTCTTATTGTAATAATCTGATGACCAAGTAAGCTCAACCATAGTTACATGCAAAGTTTGCAATGCTAAAATTTAGAGATAGTAAAGATGGGATATGTGAATTCCTTACGGATGCATCCTACCCCTATAGACCAAATCATAGGAGCTAGCGTAGAAAGAAAGATAAGGAAGTTCTAGGGATAAAATATAGGTTAAGGGCAAGCCACCTAGATCCTGGAAGATGAGGAGGGAGTGCCCATGTTCAAATTTCGAAGATAAAAAAATAAAATTCAAACTCGATCAAGAACATTCAAAATCTATTCTAATGCAAAAACCTAATTCTATTTTAAGGCTACTTTCAAATATAAATTTCTATCCAGCAGCTAACTTGATAGTTTTGGGAGCACTACCGGCTCAGAACCATTCCCCTTTAAATCCCTCTATCTACGGAGAGTTCCTTGTACCTTGCTGGAGAGGTCTTCTTCTTGACTTTAAGAGGTGAGAGGTAATGTTATTGCAAGTGGGGCCCTTGAGCCAGATTTGACAACTTAGGTTCCAGAAGACGGCAAGCTTAAGGCCAAGTCAGACTTGTCGGGTGGTTCAGCGTGAGCTACAACAGAAGCAAGCAAAGTCTAGTGGATTTATACAAGATGTTAAGACGACATTAAAATGACAAAGAACATTTTCGTCAAGGTGATGTCTATTAGAAGTTGGTGTTGAATATGTATACAATCAGGGTTTCAGTTGGAATTCGAGTTGTAATGGGTGAGGTAGGTTTGAGTTTGAGTCAGACCCTACATAAAGAGGGGCTAACCTGGTGTAACCTGTAATGACTAAAATAATGGTGTAGGCATAGGGTCATGTTCGGCCTGTGGATGTGACCCCAGGTGACCAATATGCTTCATTGTTGGGGAGGAGCATCCAAATTATAGCCCCACATATATAGGCGAAAGCTGAATCGATTTACCAAACATAGTGTTTTCAATGTCTTTCAGGTATTGTATTGGTGTCTTGTTTTCCAAGAATAAAGTTGGGCTTTCCTTTCTTTTCTCTCTCTTCCTATTCTTCATTCTGTCGAACGATCAAGCCACTGCGTCATTTCTTTCCTCGGCGGCGCGTAGACGTGGCCAGCCATAGCACACATCACGCGCATCGTGCCCCATCCATGGTTGAGCAACATAGATTGGGGCATATGGCATGGTGATCTTTGTTGTTGGTGTCGTGGTATGTGCTTAGAGAGGGCAACAATGTCAGGCTTGACGGTTAGGGGGGGGGGAGAATTAAGAGTGGAAACTCATGCGACAATTTTATTGAAAAGAAGAGCAATTTTTTGAAATGACATGATAGGGCTACTAGGCAGGATCTCCAAGCAAATATCCTTCGGCCGGAGAGGGATTGCATGGAAATAAATATCCATGCATGTTTGAAATGCAATTTTCTTTTTGTCTACACAGATGTGTCATCTTTACTTTTTTTAATTGGTGGACAATGAAGCTAGAGGGTGTAGCCAGACATGAAGCAGAGCGCATAATCGAAGCTTGACGCCATGAGCTACCCACGCGGTGGGAGTAATTTTTTATAAGAGAGTGAAATATATAAATGTCGGTTTTGCTTCATGGGTTTCTTTTTTTTTTGTTGGTAACAAAGAACATGATCTTGCTAGTTTGTAAGGAAATTTTGACCAGAAAAAAATTATTGTACCGTTGATATAAGAGAGTTTATATATTCAAGACACATGAGACATTATATTGAGCAAGCTGACCACGCAGGGGAACCCTTTTTGTTCTTCCCAAAAGCACTCGATCTATCATTCTCCTCCATGCTCTGCAAAAGAAAAACATGGAAGCAATCTTTCTCCCATAACAATAGTATCCATGGTAGCTCTCTTTACACCTCAGGCTCAACATCATCATCACGATACGATTATACGAACGACGATCCATCCTTCCAGAACACACGCTGCACATGGCGCAAGCAAGGGCAAGTAACTGCCAAAATGACAGACGAGCATCTCATACAACAAACTCCCATCATCCTCTGCAGCCAAAGGCCCCATGCCAGCAGCAAGTTGAACTGCTCCTAGCTAGATATATACTAGTAACACCAAATTAGTGAGTGAGTGATTGCGTGAGTGAGTGAGTGAGTGAGTGTGTGTGTGTGTGTGTGTGAGAGAGAGAGAGAGAGAGAGAGAGAGAGAGACGGTGAAGGTGAAGGTGGCCGGTGGTGGGGTTGGAGTGTCTCTGGGTTGGAATCTCGATGCAATTGCATGTGAGTGAGCGCGAGAAATAAGATCGCCGGCCGGGGACCGGATGATGCATCCATGAAGGGTTTTGGTGCTGCGAGTCGGCACTCCTCACGCTCTCGGCTTTGTTTAAGTGCGGGGGCTTTTTGGTTGGCGGTCAATGGACGGCGCCGGCGGTGAAGCTGTGCGCTTGCCTTGTACTCCAGCCACCCGTCCATCTACTGCAGCAGCAAAGGCAGCAGCCCGAAAGTTCGAACTGCTGCAGATTGCATTGTGCAAGCACGCTCTACAAATTTTAAACTTGCCAAATGCCTTGCATTGTTCATATGATATGCTCATACGCCGGTGATTGATTGATCATATTCAGTGCGGTGAGAAACCATGCACGCAGTTGATGCAAATCGATCCGTGGTCAGCACTCATCATCGCAAGAGTGAGTAGCATCAACATGCACGCATTCGTCCGTGGCAATTCATGTAGTAATGATGGGGCTAGCGCCTGCTGATTTTAAGGATGGAAAGAAAGCTTACAAGCAAAGATACTACCGGCCGGTCATCCCTATAAAGAACGACTAAATTAAAAGACTGTCAATTCAATTCAGCACTTGCCTTGAATTGTATGCTTTTCCAGGTTACCTTTAACCGCAATTAGCACCTTAATTTGTGCTCGATTGTCACTTTTCTTGTATAGAGTCATTTGACGCGCTACAAGAAAATAATGATTTCGATGGCCATAAAAGTGTTTGACGATAAGAACTAGCCATCCACCATAATAAACTATGGTCAACAGTCTGACATGTGGCCATCTAGCATAGCTCTTTTCGGGCTTTTATCTTTGGTAAATTGTATTTTTAGTGACGTCAACTGCTTATTCTTTTATTTTGGTGGTGTATGGTCGACAGTTGGTTGACCCTGGTCAGCATAGGCGAGTTTCATGCTAGTGTAGATGGCTTGTACCGTCAAAAATATGTGGTTTTCTTGTAGTGGTGGCGTGCCATTTTCGATGAGGATGGAACTGGTTAATTTCATCATTATTGATTGATTTGCCAATTAATTTTTTTTAAATAGAAGATGAACCTCTGACTTTCATTCATTCAAACGAAAACAACATTAAAACTAATTTTTCCCTATCATTCTATTTTTATATTTTTTTCTAGAGAAAATTGCACTGTAGCTCCCGGAACTTGTAACAAGTTGCACGAAATCCCCTAAACTTTGAAATTGAATTCTCAGCTCCCGGAACTTGTCTCCGTTTGCACGGTTAGTCCTGGGCCGTTAGGGTCCGTTAAAAATTCCGTTAAACGGTGACGTGGCGCCCACGTGGCCGTTAAGTGCTGACGTGGCGCTGACGTGGCACCAAAAAATCCGAAAAAAAATAAAAAAACCTCAAAAAATCTTCTCTCTCCTTTTCTGGTCCCGTGGCTCACTTTCTTGGTTCAGTTCTTTTTTTCTTTAAAACCAACCGGTGCGACATCCGGTCGAGCCCGAGGATGGAACACGGCAGTGCCGCGGTGAAGCGATGACTGGGCCAGGCCCATTCCCCGATTTCCCAATTAATTATTTGTTAGTACAATGTATACATGTCTGCCTGGCAACAAATTAAACAAACGGCATGATGAAGTAATCAAAATATGTGGCATGATGACGACGACGACAATGATACCTTGCCTTGACAGTGATGGTTTGGATGTTGATGCATCGGGGGTTCTTTTTTCATTTTTATGTGGGTGTGTGTTCAAGCTAGTCAGGAGGCTTGGATCTCGATGATTGAGTATGCTTGCAGCCTTGCCTTCCGTGATCGATGCTGAGGACCTCTGCTGCACACGGCTGAATGAATGAAATTTTTTTTTTGAACAAGAGCACCTGCCCCACCTCCATTTCATTCTTAGAAACGAAAGCCACCACAAAACAGAGTCTCCAGTTATTACAGGGACCACAACCAGCTCAAGAGGAGGTGAAAGCACCAGGCTCTTTTGATGCCAAAAATACATGACTAGCCGAAAACAAACAGTTTTAGAACCAGCGTAATTTCAACAACCCAAAAGCTGAGATCACTAGACAAAAGGAAGGAATGGAGACAGTAACGCATTGGCAGCACAAACAAAATCCCTCCCCAGAAACCGGCCATCATCTTGCTACTTTTGCAGATCATTCACAACCTTGACGATCCCATCTATCCCCATCTCCATCAGTTCCTTGTCATCCGCTTTCATCAGCCCTGCCCAGTATTTCAGAAACGAACAAATTATGTATATTACATTAAGAGGATTCTTCAACTGCCTCTTCTCAAAACAAGAATGATTTCTTATCATCCAAATTGACCAACATACTGCCGCTAACCCCATGGAGTTCAATTTTTTATGAGAGTGAATGATCAACTTCTCCCATTTTCTGTAGCACCTCAGATTATTGGGAATCCAAGCTATTCCAAAACATTTTGCAAGGATACTCCAGGTTAGCTGGGCCAAATGACAACCGAAAAACAAATGATTTATCATTTCTATTTCATCACAAAATTTACAAATGGGGTTACCCATCCATCCTCTTCTCCTTAGGTTACATTTAGATAGCAAAGCATCTTCCTTTAGCAACCACATAAAAACTTTGATTTTTAGTGCAATATTTGCTTTCCAGAAACCTTCCACCTTTTGGACTGGCTCATTTTTGTGACAAAATTGATACACAGATTTAACATTAAAACTTTCTTTACTATTCAAAAGCCATTTAACAAAGTCTTCCTCATTAATTATATGAAACCTCATGGCTATCATCTTTAATTCTTCCCAATCTTTGTTTTGAGATTCAGATAACCATCTTCTAAAATCAAGGTTCCAATCCCTTTCAGCACACCAAGCCACTGACACAAATTGGTTACTGCAAATACTAAAAATACCAGGGTATTTTTCTGCCAAGGGAATATCCAACAGCCACTTGTCCAACCAGAAACTTGTGTTTCTGTCATTACCCACCTTCTTATGTCTGTTCATAGTATAAAACTTTGTAACCTTCATCAAATCACTCCAAATAGCTGAATCAACTTGTTTTTTTACTACAACTAGATAATAGCCCATTTTTTATATATTTGGCTTTAACAATCCTTTGCCTGTTTTTTCAACTCCCTTCTTCTAACGGGGTCCTTTTCTGCTTAGTTGTAGTTTAAGGCTTGGAAGGATGGCTCGACTTTTTCTCTTGTCGTTTTAGAGCATCTCCAATGGTGTAGCTAATCACTAGTTATAAGAAGTGGACATGTCATCTATAGCTACCATATATAGACAACCTCTCCAATGGACTAGCTATAACATTGTCTACAAGATTAAATGTGGCCCCATATGTAATAGATGGTAAGTGCCTTGTAATCAGCTATAACCTGACTGTAAGATATTAGCTAGCACACTCTTCTTCTCTCCTCCACATAGGCAAAAAGCTGAGTTGGAAGTCTTATAGCTAACTGACATGACACTATTGGAGATGCTCTTAATTGGCTTCAATCTTCTCTCTCTCATTTTCTGATCCGTGGCTCACTTTCTTGGTTCAGTTCTTTTTTCCTCTAAAACCAACCAGTGTGACATCCGGTCGAGCCCGAGGATGGAACACGGCGGTGCCGCGGTGAGGCGGTCACCACCGTGACTCATCATTGGGCCAGGCCCATTCCCCGATTTCCCAATTAATTATTTGTCAGCACAATGTATACATGTCTGCCTGGCAACAAATTAAACAAACGGCATGATGAAGTAATCAAAATATGTGGCATGATGACGACGACGACAATGATACTCCCTCCGTTTCAAATTATAGGTCGTTTGACTTTTTTGACACGTACTTTGACCACTCGTCTTATTCAAATAATTAGTGAAAATATGAAAAAACTCGAGTCATTATTAAAGTACCTTGCATGAAAGACTAAATCATAACAAAAATAAATTATAATTATAAAATTTTTTGAATAAGACGAATGGTCAAAGTACATATCAAAAAAGTCAAACGATCTATAATTTGGAACGGAGGCCTTGCTTTGACAGTGATGGTTTGGATGTTGATGCATCGGGGGTTCTTTTTTCATTTTTATGTGGGTGTGTGTTCAAGCTAGTCAGGAGGCTTGGATCTCGATGATTGAGTATGCTTGCAGCCTTGCCTTCCGTGATCGATGCTGAGGACCTCTGCTGCACACGGCTGAGTGAATTAATGGATTCAGGTAATCAAGTACTCCTGTTCCTGTATATCATCCACCACCGTGGCTTTAACCATTGACTCGTAACGATTAACGTAACCAATACCAAGGCCCCGACACGTCTCTATGCTGCCGACGGATCGATCATCATTCACATCACCGGCCGCCGCTCTATACTTTGCTGTCTGTACGTACGTGCGTGTCAGTCATCGTCATCCTTTCATGTACCCTGGATTTTGTAACGCCAGGCTGTTGGTTTGTATGAGACCACGTGGTTGTCAATTTTTTTTTGCTGTGATAAATATTTGATAATGTAATGAATCTAGGTGTTGTGATTTATATTAAAAATTGATTTAAACAAGGTTTTAAATGTTTTGAGTAGAAAACGAGCCCACCGAGCTGGGTCCAATGGGCTCCAGTGCATTGGCAAGTGTTTGGGGTGACTTTTTGAGATGCCCAAGTCAGTGGTTTGGGCTCCTATGGTCAGTTTTCTGGGTTTCACCGGATCTGGTCTACTCAGATTTACTCATTTATAGTTTTTCACATGTTTGAAGGTTTTTACATGTGCGACCTTACATGCCCGCCACCATCTTTGCACTTCCCCTACTCCCCCTACCTCGTCACCGCAGTGCAGTGGTGGCAGTGGTGGTAGACCCGCCTCTCCTCCCCCCTCTAGGCAGCCCGATCTGAGATGCATCTAGACTCGTCGTTGGGCGACTAGATTCAGTGAGAGATGGCTAGTTTGTGTTGTTGCTGATGGTGTTTTGACCGGATCTGGTGGCGACAGCCCAGATTCGGCGTCAGGCGGCTTTTTGTTGTGGGGTGCCCCCATGGATTTGGGTGGCCTCCTTAATGACGTCTTGACGCTATATTGTTGAGGTTTTTGGTTCCGGCGGTGGATTTGTTGTTTGGTCTATCCCTCTTTCCCAGACTTTCCTCGGGCTGCTTCGGCGTCGTCTTCGTCCCTCCGAATTTAGTCGTGGTTGCCACTTCGTGTCATCCTCCTACTCGGCTCTCCGTCAACTAGTGGGAACCTTGTGGTGCCAGGGTGGCCACGTAGGCAGTGACCTTAGGTTCTGGCGGTTGTGAACCTCTGACGGTTACATTCCTTCATGTCACCATTCTAGTTTTTTCGACAGTGCTACTTCAGGACGAGGATGTGTCGAGAGAAACCTCTTGCTCAGCCTGTGCTAGGCCAGTGGTGGCGACGCTTTCCGACGCCATTTCTTCCCCTTGGCGGCAGCATCATAGTTGCTCGCTCCTCTTCAGGTGAAAACTTTTGGGTGGACGGGTGTTCATGATTGTCGTCCCGCGTTACTGGTGTCATAGAGTTTTATCCCTTGTGTAGATGTGCCATTGCCACACTTGTGTGGTGGTCTAATTGAGACATGCGGGTTGTTAGATGTCGTTTGGTGGGTCGTCGGTGGTAATGTTGTCGCCTTTGGGCATGGTGTTTGGTTTAGTCTGTGGTGGCATGCTGTCGGCTTAGGCCGAGGTGGCAGCTACGGTCACAGCGTTTCTGTTGAATCATTGTAATTTTTCTTCTTTTTAATGGATTGACAGAGTTTTTTTTTTGGGCTCTTCGAGGTTGCTCAAAAGACGTATTTTTTCGTCGGAGTCTAGGCTACACACCGTACATCCTGATCAGCGGCGTGAGAGTGGGTTCAGCTGTTCATGGACAATCGGTTTGTAATTTGAAACAAAAAATTAAATCTAAAAGAATACGACCGATCAGACTATGCTCTGTTGTTAACTGGAGCTTAGTACGTGACTTGGGAGCTAGTTGTCGCAGGTCAGCCTTCCAGGCGTCCAGATGCGGAGCTGCATCAGTGAATGGGCTTCAGCGAGATGGGTGGCCCAGACTGATTCCAAGTTAACGCTTCGTCTCCCTTGTTATTTATTTGTTGGGATACGATGTGGAGGCCCAGTTTCACTGACAGGTCTATTGGGCCTGAGCTTCAGAACCCGTAGGTTTATTTAGTTTATTTAATATCTATTACTTTTCGTTATTTAATAAATATAACCTATTTATCAAAATTACATAATAACCCGTAGTTGTTTGTCACTGCCCTAAAAAAAATGGCTCTCTTAGGCAAGCTAACCTGAATCGACAAGAAAAATCTTGCCTGAGCTAGGAGAGCCAAATCGACTCGCCTTCGATGGCAATCTTTGCTAGGCCAACTAAAATCAACGACCAACGCGTTTCACTCGCCATGTTAGGCAAACCAATCAAACATATTTCTACGATAAGGTTGGCAAAGCTATCACCGTTTTGGTCTAATAAAGCTAGGCTAGAGCCGAGCTCACCTTGGATCCAAACGTGCACTAAGTGTCCCCAACGGGAAACAATATATTCTTTCAAAAATTTAAAAATTATCATCTTCCTTGCCCTTTTCTTTTTAAAACGCCATTGAAACAATCACAAAAAAGTAGGTAGTGTATCTTGGAATTTGTATTTTTTTTCTTCTTGTTGTATTAGTGTTGTTTTAGGTTTGAAATTTTGTGGAGAACTTGCAGGTAGCATGCCTTACACTACTAAATTTTGTTTAGAATTTTGTATGATATTTCATGGTGGTTTAAAAGTCGAGCAAAAAAATAGTTGTTTCTTTTTTCTTTTGTTTTTTCCGAAAAACCCCCTGTAGGCTGTTGCTTGGGCGATGTTTTGTGGTTTAAAAGTCGAGCAAAAAAATAGTTGTTTCTTTTTTCTTTTGTTTTTTCCGAAAAACCCCCTGTAGGCTGTTGCTTGGGCGATGTTTTCTTATCGCCCAATCAACCAGCCGAGTATAGCAGTTTATTTATTTAACTTTGTTAAAAAGTATTATTTATTTAATGAAAATAAATAAAATAATAAAAATTCGGTCTTTGTACCGACTTTTTCCCAATTTTTTTTTCATCTTCGGAACTTGACGTAACTCCATACACGACCGATCCGATCCAAGCTGATGTGAGAGAAGTAGTTGGGTGTATGGCCAGAATAATTGACACGCTGAGGCTCTTTTAAAACTGACGTGCACAGGTTCAGTTTTGATAGGGAGGCTATACATGAATGATGCGTCTTGGGAGCTCTTTAAGTAGCAAACGTGCAGTTTAATGATGTCAACGTGTGCTAATGGACCACAATCGCAGCGAGCCAATGGCCCGGTCTTGCTTCATCAGGTGTGCCAGCTTTTGCATAACGACACAAGACAGAGACATGGGGGTTCCGGGGGTTCCATTCTTAGCTAGATCGTCCTACTGAGTCTATTAAGAACAGTAGACGCCCAACTGCCCAAGTGCCCAACCAAGTAACCAACTGCACTTTCTCCAGCATTCGGTACGCGGTGTCCGTCACAGGAAACATAGGAGCAAAGGAGATACACATAGATCTGAGCTTTCCGGTTCGCCGTGGGAGCAATTTGGGGCTGTATTTTTGGGATGATCTTATTTGTTCATAAAACTTTAAGGCTTCTTAAAGTGATTTGAAGAGTCCGACAATCTTTATTTAACACTCTAACCTACATTTTAGAGTTTTGAGAAATATTTTTGAGAAAAAATAACTAAAATTATCAAATTCTATGAGTTTTCGAAATCAGAGATAAAAAAAAATAGATACATAAACGGTAGAGAATTTTTCTTTTAGACCTATGGAAAACTATTTGGTCCTAGCAAATAAACAATGTCTTGCATTACATTTACATGTGTGAATAGTCGTGGCGACTTTTTAGCTCTGAAAAGTGAAAACAATCGTGGTAGCTGCCAGTTCAATCAGCCACTCGGTGGCATAATCTAATCTAAAATTTAAAAATAGTTACAGAGGTGTTTGTTTTGGATGATTGCGCCGAAAGAATTTCATATGACAGAAGATTTCTTCCCTAATTTTGAGGACTTCACAACACTCTTCAGGATTGCCATATCAACCAAAACCAAAAAATATTTAACTTCAAAATGGGCTCTGGTCCGCAGACTCGCGACTGAGCCAAAGGCCAAAGCCCATAGTATACTTGCATATCTGGAGGGCCCATGACTTTCGAGGCCCAGAGCGGCCGCCCACCCTGCCCCCCCTCAGGGCCGGCCCTGCAACCAAGTAACCAACTGCACTTTCTCCAGCATTCGGTACGCAGTGTCCGTCACAGGAAACATAAGAGCTAGGGGTGGCAACGGGGGCATTCCCCGTCGGGGAGTGCTTCCCCATCCCTGTCCCTGCGATCTAAAATTTTTTCCATCCCCATCCCTGTTTCCCGTCGCGGGGATTAAAAATTCCCTATCCCCATCCCCGTTCGGGTGGCGGGGCCCTGTCGGGGACACATCCCCGCAAAAATTACACATAAGAGGAAAACACTTATCACTATTTTTACCTTAAAATCACATTAAGAGAGAAGAAAAAATAGAATAAGTATGTTCTTGAGATTTAATTGATGCATGCATGAAAATATAGATATAATGGGCTAGATGATATGTTTGCGACCTAACAGTTCGAATATTGTAAACTAATTTTGGGTCCCCAACAGGGTCCCCGCAGGGAAAGTTTTTCCCCGTCCCCGTCCCCACCATCCGCGACGGGGAATGGTTTTTCCCCATTTACATCCCCACGGGGTTAACTGCTCCCCATATCCATCCCCTAATAGAGAAATTCCCCACCAGAGATTGGGGAACGGGTCCCCATTGCCACCCCTAATAGGAGCAAAGGAGACACACATAGATCCGAGCTTTCCGTTTTGCCATGGGAGCAACTTGGGGCCGTATTTTTGGGATGATCTTATTAGTTGATAAAACTTTAAGGCTTCTTAAAGTGATTTGAAGAGTCCGACAATCTTTATTTAACACTCTATCCTACATTTTAGAATTTCGAGAAATATCTTTGAGAAAAAATAACTAAAATTACTCCCTCAGGTCATAAAAAGAAGTTGCCGTTCACTTTTGTACACGTCTTTGACCATTCGTCTTATTTAATAAAGTTATATAAATATTATTTATTTTGTTATGATTTGGTTTATTATTAAATGTATTTTAAGTATAACTTATATTTTTACATATTTGAAATAAGACGAATGGTTAAAGGCGTGTCCAAAAGTCAACGGCGACTTCTTTTTGTGACTGGAGGTAGTATTAAATTGTATGAGTTTTCGAAATCAGAGATAAACAAATAAATAAAAAATAAATACTAAATGGAAGAGAATTTTTCTTTTAGATCTATGGAAAGCCATTTGGTCCTGGCAAATAAACAATGTCGTGCATTACATTTACATGTGTTAGTAGTCGTGGCGACTTTTTAACTCAGAAAAGTGAAAACAATCGTGGTATAGACGTGTTTGTTTTGGATGATTGCCCCCAAAGAATTTCATATGATAGAGGATTTCTTCCCCATTTTTTTAGGACTTCAAGCATTAGATCAAGCCTAGCTTCTTCTTACACTGAGATAATAATTTTTGTCACTACAACATCCCCCTCGTTTTTGTGCCATTAACTTCACCCCTATATGACATCGTATTTGGGGAGATTTTTTGCATAAGACCCAGTACAAAGGCCTTTCCAGATTTGATATTAAATTTGGATGCCTTTTGCAAATTAACCTGGTGTTGTGAATCCCTCCATTTCATACCACTGCCCTCTTTCAATCCTCGAAATACCTTGGATAGGACTAATATATCATCCCTCACCTCTCTTCTTCCCTCTTCCTTATCCTTCCCGGCTGGCCATAGGGAGGAGGGAACTTGCAGGCGCCACCATGAGAGGAGAAGAGAGCTTGGAGAGGCCATCGGGAGGAGGGCGTCTTCGTAACTGCACTGTATGAAAGACATGCTGATCTGAAAGCACCAGATCCCTTGCAATCTTAATTTGATACCCATCAGGCTTGATTACAAGCTTGCAGGTTGTGGGTCCTATTGTATTTGGCTCAATAATCTGGACTAATGGTTGTTCAACTTCCTTGGAGGCGTAGCTACTCTTCAATGCAGTTGCAGGGCTAGCTGTAGGTGGAACGAAAATCTATATTCCCTGCTCTGTAAGTGTATGCATGATGTTTGCATAAACTTTCTACATGATGTCCTATGTCAATACATCGATGTCCACTGCGCCCGACATCTTCCTCTTCTTGTACATTCCGATGTCTTCAGAAAATCCATATTTCTAGCCCCGTGAACTATATACACCTCACACTCGATTTAGGTGCTCCGATTTTTCCAACGTCATTGATAGAAGGTCATTTTCTCTGACCCTAGAAAAACTACCTTTGCTAGGTTCCACTACTTTTTCTTGAAACTTTCTCAATATCAAACTGGTCTCCCAGCTCTTGAATGTGATTTTGCTGCTTTTGGACACATCACCTCTTGCATGCAAATATGACTGTGCTCATCCTGGGAGTTGCAACCAAGGATTCTCACGGCCTTCTTGGGTAAACTTTGCACCCTCTTTCCCCCATTTATGCTTTTTACCCACGTATCCAATTAGGCCAAGTTGGTGGTCATGCTTGTTCCTAGCCTGAAGCTGCTTCTTGTCCTCACTCTCCTTTTTGACATGTTCAAAGCTCTCCATCTTCGCGAATGCTTCCCAATCTTCTTTTATCAAGTTTGTGTAACTCTCGAAGGGCTCTATCTCTTTAGCCAAGTATTGATTAAACAAGCTTGCGCTAGAAGCTTCTGTGCAGTTTCACTACTGCTTCCATTGCTGCCTTGAACACGACATTATTTTGATGGTCGCTCATCTTTTTAGGGTACTCTAGGTATCCCTTGAGAGCATCAAACAACTCCCTCTTTGCTTTGCCATTGAGATCATGGAAGTTTATCGTTATTGTCACCCTCTCTCTCGCAATTAGCCCTGTGATCCTTTAGAATCTCTTGAAGGCCTTTTCGTCAGTAGGCACCATGTCTGCATCCAATCCCGTCACTATGATCTTCTCCGTTACTTCGTTTGCCTCCATGGATTTCGAGCTCGTGTATCACTAACAATCGTTGTTGTTGTTGTTGTTGTTGTTGTTGTTGTTGTTGTAGAGTGTGCTTCTTCGCCATTAAACGGGTTTGAGGATCCCGCAGAAGATGTCATTTGTGCCAAAATGCCATATTCAAGCATAGATCGATTCAAGATTAAACTTGTAAGTGCAGCAACATCCATGAGAATAGAAATTACCAAATGAGAGTTGCTCGACTCCTGGAGGGTGGAACCTAGAGGAGAAAGGGCACTGCTGCTGTAGGGCTCGGGCTCGGGGCACGGTCAGACAAGGGCCGACAAACGACTCAAGGAAGGTTCCCCACGACAAAAAGGAGACCAAGCAACGTTGAGATGACCCGACAGTGAAGAGGAGGCAACGCTGACGTGAGAGACAGTGTTTTCAAAATGAGCACAACGTGCATATATAGTGCTTGTTGTGTATATAGGGTGGAGTAAAAGGTGACAGGTTACTAGTGACATTGAGGAGTCATAGGTGATGGTGAATTATGAATAACGGCCACCTATGACTTATCATCCATCACCTATGACTTAACACGCGTCACCTATGACTTAACACCAGTCACAGGTGACGGTTTGATACTATAACCCATCACCTATAACTCCTGGTCTTCTAGGTCACTCATCACTTGTGGAACATTGAGCATTCTGGGCAAGCAGTTCAAGCCTAAAGGAACCAAGAACATGGATGAAGGATCGAGATGTAGCTTAAAGCGGGGTGAATAGGCTTATCAAATTTAATAATTTTACAGCACAACAAAAATTGATATTGATGTTCCGACATGAATATCGGATAATCCGATATGGATCAGACTATCTGATATGATATCAAACTATACGATATAATGCAGATCTAGAATTTTTCAAGATTTCCTTTCAAATAAGGATGCCACCTGCACCAAATATGATTAGATAGAAATATTGTAATCGAAATAAGAGTTACTATGAACAAAGATCAACAAGTAGACACAGTTGAAGCTGTTCCCGAAGTTCGGATCTTTCAGGAGATCCTACATCTTCGTTGAGGCAACTCTATCACACTCGAGCCATGGTCCCTCTTGACACTTTACCTCCCAGGTTGCACCAAACACTCTCGGTTTCACTCCTTGGATCCTTTCCTTTTAGAGGCAAATATGGCCTTCACAAACATTCCCGGCCACCACACAAAGCCTCCGTGACTCAAGAATGATTCCTAGCCATCTAAGAGCCCTCGAACTCCAAGAGTAATAAATACGGCGGAAAACCAACTTGGAAATGAAATAAAATGCGCAAGGATGAAGCTTGATTTGACACACAACAACTCAGATCTAGCTTCTCCACTGTCACCAACGGGGAAATCAATGAATTGAGTGAAGTCGAGAGAGAGAGAGAGAGAGAGAGAGAGAGAGAGAGAGAGAGAGTTAATACACTTGGTTGCTTTAAAAGCTCAGCTCAAAATGAATTTGAAAGGCGTTGGTCCAATATGGATGAGAGAGAAAGCTCAGAGTAACGACTAATAGACTTAATCCAAAGAGATCTAAATCATAACAAACTATCTGAAGGTCTGAACATATTGGATAGTCTGATATAAAGATCGAACAGTCTGATTTTTTTTTTGCCCTGGGGAACAGAGTGGGATCAGAACAAAGATTGAAACGTGTAAGAAATATTGATTGTATTTCTAATTAAGTACTTATTGCTACTTGATGCTTGATACACACACACACACACACACACGTGTTTCACCATGACCACCATTACAATTCAGATACGGATAGTCCATATCTGTATCCTGTCCTTTTTACGAAATCATATCCGTATCTGTATCCGAGAAAAAATCCAAATAGTATCCGTATCCGTTTCCTATTTGGATACGGATAATCCGAATACGGATAGCCCATTTTTCGGATACGGATGTTAAAAAATTCGCATTATTCGTATCCATTTTGCACTCTAGGATCATGACAACAGTAGAAATCAACACGGCTACCTACAGTGGCGGACGCAGGACGAAAATTTAGGTGGGGCAAGACAAAAACCATCGTTTGGCTACCAATAACCATTGATCAAATAGTAACACAAACTAGTTATACTATAGCATGTCCCTATTGAGGAGGCCGGATCCTCATCGTTGGCGCCTCGTCCGTCGCCTCCGTCGCGAGCCGGCCGGATCCGGTGGGAGGAGGCCGGGTCCTTCGCCGAGCCCCACCGTCGGCTTCTCCGGTGGATCCACCGCCGCCGGCTACTCCAGGAGCCAAATCCGGCCGCCGCCGCCTCTGTTGGTTTGTAGCGCCGCCCCGCGCCGCTGCCCCCACTACCGCCGCAACCCAGCCCAACCCGTACTACCCAGATGCCGCTGCCGCCCCATCCCATAGCGCCACCGCCCTTCCCACGGCCTAGCGAGCCGCGGCGCCACCGGAGAACCGCGCCGCCCCTCACAGGCGCCGAAGCCGCCGTCATTCCCCTCTCCCCCATGGCCGCCGCCATCTCCCTCTCTCCCCTCGTGGAGATCTCTCTCTCTCTCTCTCTCTGTGTGTGTGTGTCCCTCTCTATCTCTCACTTAGCATGAGGCTGCAGGGAAGAGACAGGGGCCCTCAGGCTCGCGAGCGCTCGCGAGCGCTGGACCGAGCTGTAAACGAGCCTGAGCTGAGCTTTTTTTCCAGCTCGTTTGTTTAGCGAGCCGAGCCTGGACCGAGCCTGTCAGTCACGAGCTTGAGCGAGCTAGCCTCTGGCTCGCTCAAGCTCGGCTCGTTGCCAGCCCTAACTCTCACCAACGGGGAAATCAATGAATCGAGTGAGATCAAGAGAGAGAGAGAGAGAGAGAGAGAGAGGGAGGGAGGGAGAGAGTGAATACACTTGGTTGCTTTGGAAGCTCAGCTCAAAATGAATTTGAAAGGCAACCCTCGCACATGGGGGGAAGGGGGCAATAAATAGTCCCACCCACCAACTAGTCGTTTGATTCAGGAAACATCGGATAGTCCGATATTTCATATCAGATGGTCCAATATGGATGAGAGAGAAAGCTTAGAGTAACGACTAATAGATTCAATCAAAAGTGGTCTAAATCAGAATAAATTATCGGAAGGTCTTGAACCTATTGGATAGTCTGATATAAAGATCGAATAGTCCGATATATTTTTCCCCTAGAGAACAGAGTGGGTCAGATCGGAACAAGGATTGAAACCTCCGATATATATATTCAATAGGTGTCACTTCCATCAGCCCTATTAGCTAGTTAAAATGGCGGGATATGGGTCAATCCAATTAGCAGCCAATCCAAATGGCGGATAGAGGTAGTGGCTAGGGTTGGGGATTGGCCGGATTGGGGATTTGGGGGTGTTGGCCTGTTGGGCCGAGGCTTGGAGGCACGAGGCCGGCAATGCTGTTGGGCTTTGCCCCACCTGGGCCAAATCTCGAATTTCAATAGTATATTTATTCCTAGGGGTAAATAGATTCTGAAAATTGAGGTGGGTCCATGGCCCACACTGCCCTCACTGTGGGTCCGCCCTGGCTACCTACGAGGTTCAGAGCAGATACAAACCACGTGTGAGCTTTGATGTGAAAATTGACGAAAAAAAAATCAATTGATCTGGTCACGATGAATCTGTCAATTGTTAAATAGCAAAAACGATATTAAGAATATGAGATTTAACAATATAAGTGCGTGAGATATCTTACTTGTTTATTCCTAGAATGCTGTATGGAAAAAAGGCTCAGCATGGAGAGAGCTAAAAAAAGAGAACAAAAACGCTCATACCCCATATAGCAGTTTACTATGGATCATCTCAGATCTGGGCTGGGAGTGAGAGACGACAGGGCAGCTTGGACGCTGGCCTGCGTCCGTCCAAATCCCACCACGGCCGTAGATCAGCAGGGAGTCGATGCAGGTATCGGCGTATCGCACTCGTAGATCAGTATAGTCCATGTACATACGCATTGCTGCATCAGTAGAACGACGACTCGACGAGTGCCATCACCAAGGCCGAGCAGCAAGCGCCATTGCACGTGAGGCTGTGATTCACTGGCTTGTCTCATCGATCAGTCGACAAATGGAGAGGTTAATTTGATGTCTAACTCTTATTCTCTTTTTAATTGAAATATCAACTATTTCTTTGAATTCTATGTTGTAAATGGTTGAATTTAGATGTCCATCTTTTGAGTATCTCTTGGAAATTTTTTTGCTCCGCCGCTGAGCAGTACAGCAATGGTTCTGGGGGAGTGGGAGGTCGGCATTCGGCGAGCGTTTCACCACCCACCAACCACCGTTCACGACCAAAGGACGGCGAGCTTAATGCCGGAGGGCCACGCTCCATCCGGGCATGCATGGAGCCCTCGTGCGCGCGCGGGCGCGCCTGAAGGCATGGCACATGCCGCCACGGCGCCACGGATGATGCATGGGATGATGAGACGGGACCGGGCGGCAGCGTGGTGGACGGCTGGGATGATCGGATGAGGCCGGCGCGGCGGCGGCGGCGGTGGATCGCACGCCCACCCCCCGTCACCGATCGCCATTAACGCGGAGAGCCAGACACCCAACCACCTCCCCGTTCTGGCCTTCAATGCGTCGCGATCCCCCCATCCTGGCCTACGCATGCGCTGCTACGGGTACAGACAATGTACTGCTGATGCTACTGCTGCTCCTCCTGCGCGTACGGTTCCGTTCTTCGCACACGCAGGAGCAGGACGCAGCCCTCCTCCCCTTGCTCTTCTGCAGTTACTACCGCTCTCCGTTATGCTCTCCGGCCCGTGCCGCCGTGCAGCATGCGTGGCCGGCGAGATTCGTTCAGAAAGATTTTGCTTGCATCTAGGGATGTGATCGGATCGGATAAGATCGGATATCGTTCTATCTATATCCGTATCCGTACTTTTTACTGGATACAGATTCGAATACGAATGTGTCGAATAAAGATACAAATTCAAATAATATTGGATAACATTAGTTACGAATACGGACCGAATACAGATCGGTTTAGACAAGAATACAGATCGGTTTAGTCGGATAGTAAAAATTCAATTTCAAAAATATGTCCCAAATTTCAACAAAAAAGTCAAAATTTAAATTTAAAAGTGGGAATTTATAATATTAGAAAAAACTTTAGAAAGTTTGTACTGGAATGTTATTAAATTAGTCTAGATTTGAAAATTTTAAAAAATAAAAGTTGAGAAATTATCAATAAAAATTCCAGAAATACATAAAATTTTTTCAAAAATACATTCGGATAATATTCATATTTTATATTCAGATATTATTCGAACAAAAACTCGGATATCCCTTATCCACTGAATAATCAGTGCTCCATATTCGTATCCATATCCATGTCGAATAATTCATATCAATATCCTTATCCGTAAAAATAATCGAATATCCGTAAAAAAACTATCCAAATCACTATCCTATCAATTCGGTCGGTCGGTTAGTCGGATAATATCCGTGCCATTTCCATCCCTAGTTGCATCTACTCGTCCACAGCTCTAAAGTCCAAAGTCACGGTAATAAGGGTACTTGTCCATAGCTATACTCGCGAGTTAAAGAGCTTAACATTCGTCCTCGATAATACTGTTCCTTGCGAACTTCTTCCATAGTTTAAAATTCTCGCTTATGTTAAGTATTTTCTGAAAAGAAAACGTATATTTAATTTATCCTCTAAACTATTATTCCATGTCTGTTTAACCCCTAAAAGCATCGCCGACAGGTCCTTTAAATAACTATTGTGGATAGATGAACAGTGTTGAGGTCGCATTAGCCCTTCATGGTGCGCTCCAGCAGCTGCCCTATCCGGTGATTAGCAGTTAGGGGCTTGCTGCGCGTTCCCTAAATCCAGAGAATGCGAGGAGGCGCCCAATCCCGTCCACACACAACCACCGAGGGCTAGCTCGCACGCTTGTGCAGAAACAACGACAAGGTGGAGGCCCAGCTCAGCGCGGGAGGCGCAACATCGTCTCCGGCAGCGGCGGAAATCGAAGAAGGCGAGGCGCCCATGTCTGATCCGTCCGACAGTGAGCCGTCCTCGAAAGACTTGGTCCGCCCCGTGCCGTCTGCCAACTCGATGACGTCGCCGATGCCCCGAAGCTCGCTGAATCGAAGGTACGTGTTCATCTGCCTTTTGTGTGCACTGATTTCGTGTCCACGAGGACTATTTGGGTGATTTATTGCCGATTCGATTGCAATGATTTGGGGCATTTGTTTGCAGCGACTTGTGATAGGGGGATTAGTTACATATTTGCAGGATATTAGGGGTATGCGGTGGGGGGATGACGGATTGGGTCTATTTGACGAAAATAGGGATTTAGGGTTTTGATACGCCACGATTTGCGAGTTAGGACAAAATCAGGGCGACGTAGGTCATCCTTGGTGAATGGCCGGGGCCTCTGCATTGCTGTAGTGTCTACCGTCGTCGTCGTCCAGCTCGTACAGGCTGTACATTCCATGACTACCCGTGCACCAACTTCTGTTTGATGCTTGTAGATGGCCGACGAGTTAAGGCGGATGCACGCCCTCTTGGAGGCTACTGCCGAAGACATTGAAGATGCAGCGGTTGCCTTCAAGGATTGCATCCAATCTAATTTTGAAATGGGGGGCTCTCCTAGAAGTTATGGATTCAACTATACCCTTGTGCAGATCGAAGCAATTGTAGCTAGGCTGGAGGAGATTTCCCTCAATGTTCGAGCTGAGCTGCATGACATAAATAAGAAGAATCCAATTGGCTCTTCTACTGTGAACAATGTTATGGAAAATAGTCCATCAAATGATGTTAGTCCTAATGATGTCTTGCCTATGGAATATGTGGCTCCTGATGACGACGACTATTGCCGGTACAACATAGACGACGAGGAATTCGAATATGACAACGACAATGCTTCACCATAGAATCCGTGATTTAGTGTTTGTTTGTTTAAATTCTCTGTATTCTACCTATTTGTCATGTATATCTATTTGAACAAAGTGCTAAACTATGCATTGTACTAGTGTTGAACTCCGTCCTTTATTTAAAAATGTGTATTGTGCTTAGTTCGCTGATATTCATATATTGTTCATCGATGGTATTGTACTGTAAGATGGTCAAATTTTCTTTTGTTTGGATACAATAGTATGTACTGCTTGCAGGCTTTCGATGGAATTCAACTATGCCGACTACCTTGCTGACCAAGCCGACTGTTTCATATTTTAGCAAGTTCAGCAAGCGGGCAACAGTGCAACCCCCGTGAATGCATTTGCCTCTGGATCTCAGAACTTGGAAGCATAGTCCTTGGATGATGAAGCACCCCTCCCGTCGTCGGTCAAAAGTAGAAAAGAAAACTTCACTACTGACGAGGATTATCTTCTAGCCTTAGCATGGCTGAATGTCAGCCTGGATCCTATTGTGGGCATTGATCAACCTAGGGAGAGCTATTGGAAGAGAATTGTCATTTCTAAGTTAATTTACATTCCAATTGTTTGCTCCCTTTATCAATTATGTTTGCTGCCCTTTTATAGTTTGTCGACGCCCTAGCCCATTTCAAAAGAGAGGAAAGCTAGGACTTCACCATGATTAAGGTATGGGACCTCCTGAACAAAGAAGCAAAGTGTATAAACTATGCGTCAAGTCAGGCTTCCAAGAAGCAAAAGACAACTGGTACGACCACTATAGGTTCTTCTTCTGTGCCTATTGGATCAAATGATGTATTACATATTGATGATGACACACTCCTTGAGAGGCTGATTGGGAGGAAGAGGGCCAAGTCTAGGGCTACGAGTGGTACACAATATCATGAGACGGTTCACAAATTAGGAGAGATTATATATAAAATTAAAGATGACGGGGACTAAGATAGGGCACAAAGAGATGAGATATTCAAATCGCTAATGCAAAAAGAAGATTTAACTAGAGAACTTAATCAGTTTGAGCTTAAGCTCTTGTAGGGAAAAGAGGAAAGGAAACATAGAGAGGACGATGAGCACATAATGAATACTGGATGAGAGGCGTCACCTATTCTACTTGTCCCTATAGAATGAGATACTAGATGAGAGAGCTAACCGTAGCAACCAATCTGCCAGTTTGTCGGGGAATGCGTAGCTTTTTTATGCATCATTTGAACTGTGAGTCTGTTAGTTTGACCATGTTGGTTTAATTCATCTAGTTGGGCTGTGAGTCTGTTTAATTCCAGTGTGGTTTGGTACCATGTTGCCTTCGTATGTAATGAATAATTTATGTTTAATTTGTGTCCTGGACATGGGTTTGATTTGGTATTGCTGGACATGTAATGAATAATTTTTTTAATTCATCTTCTTCTGCGCCTATTGGATCAAATTCATGGTGATCTATGTACTGATAATATATTGGATCAAATTCATGGTGATCTATGTACTGATAATATATGTCATTCACGCTGAAATGTTTGTGTTTAATCATAGTGATTCATGGTGATCTATGTACTAATCTATGTACTGGTGATCAAATTCAGTTGGATTTGCAATGATAATTGCAATTATACCTATGCTATGCATGTATAGAGAATTCAATGCATTGGTTTATCCAGTTTCCTTCAGAAGTTATGTAGGTGTTGCATGATGGAAATAAGCTAATAGGCTGTTTTTAATCAAACTTTATTGAATTGAAAATACTGGATGGACAGACCCAACACATTGCACTTTCACACAACAAACATCTCACAAACACTGAAGAACGAACAAGTAACATATTGAAAATACTGGATGGATCATTAACCTACGACGCTCTACGAGCAGCCATGGTGAAGCCACATGTGATCCACGAGATCTTCCTTCAGTTGGTGGTGCTTCTACTTGTCGCGTATAGCAACATACCTACCAATGTATTCCTCAACGTTGGTATGCCACCTCTGGAAGGCTGAACGAGGCCATTGATGCCTTCGTAGTTCCAATCTGGGTAACGAATGTCGCTTTCATCCTCGACAACCATGTTATGCATAATGATGCATGCCGTCATGATATCGTGCAGCATAGATGGTTCCCATAAGTTAGTTGGACCCTTAACAATGTGGAAACGACCCTGTAGAACGCCAAAAGCTTGTTCGACGTCCTTACGGGCGCCCATTTGTTGTTCTGTCCAAAACTTCCTTTTGTTACCTTGTGGCCCTGGTATGGCCTTCACAAAAAGATCCCACTCGGGGTATATGCCATCGGCTAAATAATAACCCATATTGTAGGTACGACCATTGACAATATATGTGGCCTCCATGGTTTCTCAATTCGCAAACCTGGAAAACAAAGGTGAACGTTGCAACACATTCAGGTCGTTGTTAGATCCAACCATTCCAAAGAAGGAAGGCCATATCCATAGATAATGTGAAGCTACAGCCTCTTGGATAAGAGTAGGGGCATTTGCATGACCGGTATAAGCTCCATGCCAAGCCACCGAGTAGTTCTTACATTCCCCATGCATGCCATTGATGCTTTCGAGCATTCCTGGGAAACCGCGAGCCTCTCCGATGGCAAGGAGCCGAGCACTGTCTTCCTCGTTCAGCGCCCAGAGGTACTCACGCCCGAAGACTTCAACCATGGTTTCAGCAAACTTCTTCGTGCTCTCCAGGATGGTTGGACTGGCCAGGCGAACATACTCTTCAATTGCATCTGCGAAAACGCCATATGCAATCATTCGTAGTGCCGCTGTCACCTTCTGTAGCACTGACGCTCCATGAGCCCCAGCATTATTCCTCTTTTGCCTAAAGTAGTCACATTTTTGTTCGACCGCATTTACAGTGCGGAGGAACAACGCCTTACGCATACAAAACCTAAAACCACAATGCAAATTTTATTAAATACGAATGTCATCTACAAAAATATAATCACATTTATACACACCTTCTTCTAAATATGTGCTCAGGGTAAACAGGGTTGTCGGTGAAGTAATCATTGAAGAGACATTCATGACCCTCCAATCTATTACGGTCGATGAACCTTCTTGAAGGAACCTAAGGCCGAGAGGGGGGGTGAATCGGACTATTTCAATTTTTACTTTTGTTGCAGTTAGTCACTTAAGTAAGTTAAGACACACAGCTAGCGCGTGGATTCCTACACAAGTCTAGTTAGCGGAAGCAATCGATGCACAAGTGTAGGAGGCACGAAGGCACTCACATGCAGTGGATATCAAGATGCGGTTAAGTAAATAAGACAGAGAGGCGCAAACCGAATTGTTTACCGAAGTTCGGTGCTCAACACATGAACACCTACGTCTCCGTTGAGGAAACTTCTCACACAGAGAAGTCGGGACTCTCTCGTCTCTAGCCCTCAATCCACTTGATGGTAGCTCTTCACCAACACATGGTAGACGAGCTCCAAACCTTCACACGAATCGGTAGCCTCCACACGCGAAGGACCTCGAAACACCGACTTCACAAGCGAAGCCGACCTCGAGCACACCGAGGATTTAGCACATCTCCGACGCAATGGAGAAGAGCACCTTGGGAAGCAAGGTGGCCACCGACGCGATGGCGGGCTTTGCACACCCCGACGAACGGAGAGGAAGCACCGTGAGAAGCACGATGACCTTCACGGAGAAGGGTTTGCTTGTGAAGCAGCTCGAGGAAGCTAAGCGATCACAAAGTGGCTATCCTGCGAAAACTGTATCATGTCCTATTTATAGGGGGCTATTTTTGCATTGGACAATATAGCCCTTCCTCGGGGTACAAAGTGAGGGCAAAGAGGTCTTTACTAAAAAAGACTTACACTTACCCTCGACCTGCCCTCTTTGGTGGGGGCTCCGAAGGAAAAGAACCTCCGGGGTTGAGGCTAAAACCCAACTACCCCTGCTTTTTGGCCTTGTTTGTTTCAGATTAAATTAATTTAAATTAAATTAAATGAAAATTTGTTACTTTTGTATAAGCCAAATGATGTAATGTTTTGTAGTCATTCTTGTGGGGTTTTAAATAGTACTTCTTAAAGTTTGTAAAATATTTTTTCATAATTTTTGAACTCGTTAAAACGTATTTTGAGGGGGTCACAAATTTGCTATAGTAAAACGCAACTGTACATTAATCTAAAACAAACAAGGCCTTTATCTGAAGTAGGGTTACAAGAGGAATTACAGGGTGTAACATCCCAAATTTTAAACACAAATTTGGCACGTTAATTTTTTAAAAAGCATAACATTATAATAATTTAAGAACCATCTTCATTAAGTCATAGCGCATCATGAATGAAATTATCAACTAGGTGAATAAAAAGAATCATGCATTTTAAACCTCATGAATGTTAACTCAGCATCTTTTAAATGTTGTTGACCAACTGCGTAAATTAATTTGTATAATTTATGATTCAAGAAGAAGTTTTAATTAAATTTTACAAGAGCAAGCAAAAAGAGAAAATTCGCCTATTAATATAACATCTTCTTCTTCTCTGTAGAACTTATAGCCCTCTGTTCTCTTCGTGCTGAACCACGCTCGTCGCCTCCTCCTGAGCCTGGTCTCGACGCTAGCCGCCGTCACTCCATGTTACCTCTGCACCGTCTCTACCACCATAACTCCTCGCCGCCGTGTCGCCTGCAAGTTACTCCGCCCAACACTCGCCTGCGCTGTGCACACGCACCCTGCACATTTGACCGCGCCAAGACCGCGTATCGTCGTCGCGTCTCTTTCGCTATGCTCTGGCCGCTCCTTCGAGTCGCCGCCGTTGTAGAACAATAGCACCCGTCCATCGCTGCTCCCGGTGAGTTTAAGATCGAACCGTCCCGAAGAGCCGTCTCGGCCTATAAATTAAGTGTTGTGTGTCGCGTTCCTTTTCGCCTTGCGCCACGCAGTGCCCTGTGCTTCTCTCTAGTGAGCTTTGTTCAACCCCGTGGCCTTCGACCATTTCGTTGTCGCTCCCTCACTCGCTTCCTCTCTTCCTCCCTGCCGCAGTGCCGAAGGAGCCCGGAGCGTCGCCAAGTTGAGAAGAAAGCTGCCGCCGTAGCACCCGGTTCACCACCGTCCCTCGCCGTCGCGCCACTGCCTCGGTAAGCCTCCGCACTGTCTTCACCTCTGGGTTCGCATGGCCGTGGGGAAGCTGATCCCAGTGTGTGGACGTAGTCCTCTCTGCAGGTGTCATGCTTGCTAGACCTCCCATGACAACCGTGCTAGCAACTAGGAAGGTTGCACTGTAACCTGTGTATAAATACACGTCCTCGGCGGCGGGACCGTCGGTCGTTGAAACGACAACTATAGGTCTCTTTGGAAGCGCCGAGTCGATAGGAATCTATTTTTGCAGCCGGTTTGTGAAATGGAGGTCACCACAGCCGGCTAGCCGAGCTCCACCGAGCTCTAATGGCGTTATCCGTACGTGCTTTGTGCATGCATGGCTAGAGGTAGAAGAAGGCTTGCTTTGAGATTGGTGCTAGTTTGAGTATAGATGGCTCTTAGTTAAGTGGAAACGTATTTGAGCAGAATACGTTTTCAGAGTTGATAGCGCACACACAAATGTAACCCAAAATTTAATAATTCTTAATTTTTATTAAGACTTTTAATAATAAAAACTGAGCTAATCATTTTATATTATATAACAAATAACGAATGATTTTCAGAAGCTTTAGATAAATGATGAAAAATATTTTTCAGTGCATATACTTAATTTAATAAAAATATAAAATGGTTGTGCATGCATGTTGGTGTGGCACGCTAATTTGTTAAAAGATTAGAGTATCATTTCATGTGCATGCATCACATTTCCATGCATATTTCTTTCATACATTATTTTTAAACAAAATCGCATAAAAATGTTTTCCTATGTGATGGATGAATGTACTATCTTGTATGTGTTGTCTACATGGTTAGGAGTTCAAGGAGCGTTACACCCGTCCGACGTCGCCGATTGCTCCTACCCGTTTTTCGACCAAGGCAAGTCTCCTTGATCATATTGTGAGCATTGTGCTTTGTTTTAAAAATGATTTATTAAAGATTGAAAACTTGCATGCTAAATTAAAAATAAAAATCTCGTATTTAGTAGCAATTAGTTATGCAACCTAATGAATCATGGTAAGACTAGTGATAGGTTTAAATCATAAGGACCTACTATTAGTCTTGTGTATATATACATTCCATTGAGGGTAGGAAAAATGCCTAAAAATGGTATTATCAAAATGACGCTATAATTCTTGTGTGTGAAAATAAATTGTGTGAAGAGAAAAGGATTGAGAAAGGTTTAAGAAAATTCTTTGCGGAAGACTGAATCATTGAGGGTGATGCCATGGGTGAAAAATGATTTTATCTCTCTCCCCTAAAAACCTTCCAACTAGGGAGAGATTTTTGCCGGTTTGGTGTGAGAATGTACCGTTTTGAGAAAAAAGGTACCGTATTAAGAAAACAGGGCTACATTATTGTTTCTCTTCTAGTTTAAGGACTGCTCGTCCAATAAACCTACGAACTAAGCCATACAGTACAACCTCGAATCCCGTTATGGGATGGGCCTAGTTTTAGCCGAAAAACCCTAGCGGAGACTCCCGGTGGTCACCGTTAGTGCTTGAATCTAACGGCTTTGTATCGAAACACTTCTGGGTGCGTAGCCTCTCGAGGGTAAAGCGTACCCACTCTGGAGAGTTAAAACTATCATGAGCATGTAAAGAGACTGTTCATATGGTAGCCCTTCTTTTAAAAAAACTGAGAATTTTTAAAAAAGTTTTGAGTTGAGTAAAAGTTGTTGAGAAAAAGTTTTGATCTTAAGATAGGTACTACCGTCGTGCGTCCTGGATTGGGTTCGGCCTACCATGGACCGCCCGCACGGATTGGACCTAAGCCACCGTTCCAAGAATCATGGTGATAGCTCGCTACGGCGTGAGGCCGAATGGTGAGAGCATTTTGAGAATGAGCCTCAAAAGATAAATATTTGACTTTAAAGCTTTCTTAGAAGTGTTTTTTTTATAAAATTAGAAAGAAAAAAAATAAAAATGAATTTCCGCAAAACTACCCAAGCCATCCAGTTGCACTAAACCCCAATCTGTATATATCCCCGACTTGCGGAGTACCTTTGTACTCACCTCCTGTTTCCCCTTCCCCTCTTTAAAAATTTCAACAGTTGAGGAGGCCCTCTGCGACTCTCCATTCAAGTAGGACCCGGACTACGAGGGGGAGGAGGACTTCGAGGACGAGGAGTATGGTTGTGTCCTGCCTGCCGCTTTACCCGTGGAGTAGTCTAGTCACTAGAATAAATTGTGCCATGTTGGGCTCCTGTGGTACCGTGTGTGTAACTTTGTATCTCGGCCTGCGTGCCGTGCTTAATGTATTAAGTTGTGATTTTCTTTGGGACAGTTAGTCCCTTATATTATAATAATGTTACTAGAAGGCAATGTACCATTATTGTTGAATTGTGTGTGCTAGTCATGATTTTCTGGAACTTGTACTTAAGCACTAGGGAATGTGAAAAACCAAGATAAGCAAAAATATTGTTGCCTTCGTCTTCTAGTCATATGTGATGAACAATAGACATTCAATCATGGTTTTTTTGTCGGTCAGCTGCAATGTTTAACTTTATTGATAGACCTTAAGATGAAACTAAAATGTTTACGGGTGATACATTGGGAAAGCTTTAGCTTTGTCAATCTTGTTTTACGAATCTAGTTGTTTTTGCTGCAGTCTTCTACACTATCCATTGCTCCTATGATTACTAGGAAACAAAATATTTGCTCGAAAGATGAACACTTTGGTCGCTTATAAAGGTTTGAGCCCCCGATTCTTGACAGAGTTTAATATTTTACTGTTCAATAGTAAGCCATAGTTATGAAATTTAAAGAAGCAAGGGGCGGAAGTTGATCTTCAGCAAAATCATCTTCCTTTCACCTTAGCGTTGCGGATGTTATCAGGTTCATCTGAAGTTCCTGGTTCTCGTGGAAGTAGAGATTTCCTCCGTTAACAGTTGCAAACCCTAATTATTTTAAAAGAAAAAACAAGGAGTTGAGGAGGAGATTTCTTTGAGAATTTTATGTTTAATTCAAATTTCAATTCGACCATAAAATTATACCGAAAAAAATGCCCTGCCCAAATTTCTGGCCAGCCACTCAACGAGGTGGACCGGGCCTGTTTATTTTGGGGGAAAGTCTCCTTTTTCCGGTGTCCACCCGGTGGCGCGAAAGCATGAAGTTGAGTTGTTGACGGTTCGCCATGCGCCAACCGGAACACCCCTGCCAGGCGGCACCCATGATATGTTCGCATGGTCATTGGTATGTGGGCCCAGAGAAAGCGAGGCCACCTGTCAGGGAGTTGATCCCAGTGATCTGAAAAGTTCCGTGGGATAAATGGATAATACCGTTTTTTGAATCCATCAGGGCTAGGGTTTCGATTTGCGTTCACGTACTCCTGGAACAATGTAATTGCAGATGGTTCGTGTTTTTCTTAGTCGAACAAGTGACTGAAGACCGAAGGGTCACTGAAGCGGAGCTACAAGCGCTGAGTTTTTTTTTTTTTTTACGCTATGGGGATATTCGCTCAAACTGTTACAGTGACAATTCCGTTCTGAGTTATTGTATTGAGGAATCTCCCTATTAAGAAAAAGCAGTGCTTTACATTTTAGAGAGAACCTAATAAGTCAATTCGAGGGAAAATCCATGTTAGTGGGATCTTCGCCAAATGATGACAGAAGGAAAGTTTCTTTTGTTAGTGATATCGGTTGAACAGCCGAACAACTGAAGTTAGCAGCGAACATTGTTTGTTTTAATTTTTTTTTTTTTGCATTTTACGAGAGTGCTAAATCACTTCCCAATATTTTTTTTCTAAAAAACCAGACTGGTAAGACGTTTGCTAAATATTTCCTAGAACAAAGTCTATTACAAAAAATTTTATCAAAAGAATTTGTTTTTTTATCAACCTAATGAACATGAGAAAATAGGATGCATGACACTCAATTGGGGTAACATAATCAATACTAAACGCCATTTAGGTAATAGCATATCTGGGTCATCGAATCCATAAGTAGCACCTCAGGTACAGAGACATGGAAATCTATTTTCTCACTTAAAACACTTCCATGGTCAACTTTCTAAGTGAAAAAGGGGTTTTTACCTTTCTATCTCCGAGCCGCTTCTCATATATTTGATGGCCTAAATATGATGTTAACATGTTAATATCTAATGGAAATTAGCACCAGATATTTTCACTCAACCGATGAATCTGGAGCAAACTAACATTAAGTTCATAGGCCTTTCGCAAAATAACATCGAGCACACGAATTTCTTCGATTTTTGGGTTTTCAGCCTTTTCTCCCATTTTCACTATTTTCCTCCCTATCTCTTTTCCCTATATTTTCGCGATGAAATTATCAAAATGCCCTCATCTTCTTCCCTAATTTCATTCCATCTTCTTCCTCCTTTTCTCCTTTATCTCCCCTCTTCCTTAAAAGCGACCATGGTGGTGCAAGCTTGGGGGCGGCGGTGGCGTCCCAAGCACGAGGCGGCCACTCACTCTCTTCTTCCTCAACGACAGCCATGGAGGGGCAAGCTTGGGACGCCCATGGTAGCGCAAACACGAGGCGGAGTGGTTGTGCGAGCTCGAGACGGCGCAAGTTTGGGACGGCAGTAGAGCGAGCTCGAGGCGACGCAGCGAGCAGCGGATGTGGTAGAGAGAAAAAGGGTGCGCAAGGTGGAAAGGAGAAGACGTGCAACTAGGAAGAGCTCCCGACGAGGATGAGGCACACACGGAAGGGAGCTCGCTTCCATTATCGTCGAAGTTCTTGTCCTCGGATGAGTCCTCACCACTGTCCCCAAACTCACTCATGACGATGGCTTAGTCGTGGCGAGCGTCGACGGTGATAACGGAGGCGGTCACGAGCGCGAATAGGCGTCTTGGAGTCGGGGCGGTGCACGCGACGACGGTGTGGCTGATGGGGGAGAGATATGTGGGAGGAGGGAGGAAGGAGGAAGAAGAAGATGGTATAGAGAAAAGAGAGGACAGATGCATTATAGTCATTTCATCATGAAAAATGAGATAGAAAATGAAAGAAAGATAAAAAAAATAAAAATGTCAAGTGTCTAAAAAATTCGTATGTCCGATAAAGAGCACCGAATTTAATGTTACTCCGTCCATGCACGTGTGAATTGGGTGTCAACATGGCAAAAAGTTGTGAGGGCACAAAAGGAAAGAGGCGGCTCTAATTTTGCTCTAATTTTTTTTCGCATTCTCGCCTTATGTAATTTGCAAATTACAACTTCTTTCAGGACGATTCTAAATTTTTCAAGTTTTAAGGAAAAAAATGCTCCTACATAACCGCTAAGTTTGCTGTTGCTCCCCCAAAAACTTCCCAATTCCCCGAGGCGGCGAGGCCCCGATCCATCCCCGATTCCAGTCCAAAACCTCTCAATTCCCCAATGGCAGATCAGCAAGATCAGCTCAAGGAACCCCGACCCGCCGCCGCCCCTTCCCCAGTAGCAGCGCCGCCGCTCGCCGCTGCCGCGGCCCGCGCTCCCGCTCCGGGCTCTACACGTCTCGCGCGCTCCGCATTAATCTTCATGGGCTTCCTCATCTCCGCGGTGTGGTTCGTCGAACCTTTCGTGGCTGCCGCGGAGCTTCGCATCCCCCAGCCCGCCGTCGTCGGCACCGTCTTTCTCCTTGCCGCTTCCTTCTGCGCCTCTACGCACCTCCTCCAGTCCTCTGTTGTGCGCCGCCCGCCGCCAGCAGCCGCGGCGCAGTCGGAGGCGGTCGGGGTCGGGGCCGTCGCCGTCGCCGTGGGGGTCGGAACCGCAGCCTTCGTTGTTGCTACCTGTGGAGACGCTTACGGGTACCCTCCAGCTCGTAGCTGATTTCGGTTTTGTTGATTAGGCTCGATTTGTGAGCTAATTGTTGTTGTCATATAGATTTCTCCCTCCAGCTCGTAGCTGATTTTGGTTTATGTTGGTTAGCTTCGATTTTGAGCTAATCGTTGTTATATAGATTTCTCGGATGTTGTTTGTGTAAAAGTGTCCAATGTAAAGCAGTGCAGTTCAGTGGGATCTACAGGCATAGCCGTATAGAATGTGTCAACAAAAAGAGTAAAAGAAAGAAATAATAAAAAACCCTTTTGCAGAGTTCATCGTGGGATTTGCTTGCATGTATGGATGTACTTTACGACTGAGGGAATCTAACTTCGCAGGGAGTTAAGTTCATCAGAAATTCAGAATTAGGCATTGCCTTATGTTGGAATCAGTAAGTAGTTGTTAATGGAAATGAAAAATTGCACCATGCCATCATTTTGGTATAATCACTGGTTGTAAAAATGAATTACTGAAGATTGAGTCAAATAGTATATGCTTGGCTTCCAGTTCATTTCTGCTTCAAACATTACAAAGGGCATCTTTATTCAATACTGATCCCAAGGGATACTGAGAAATGACAGAGTTTACTTAGAAAGAACAATTGTTCTCATTGTTCCATAAAACTTAATAGAGATAGATATCTGCGCAATAGCGAGAAATCATCGAGTTATTACACTGACACTGACAATTGTATAAATCAGTCAAGCAAATCTTATGAGATTTTTAGAACATTGCAATCAGGGTGTATTAGTAGTTTAGATTAGTATGTTGATGAAAATTGATCATTAAATATTAAGCTAGTGGAATACTACCAAGATAGATCGACTCAAAAAATATAAAATTATTTTTTATCAAGGTTCTAAAATCAGTTAAGGCATACATTCTTTCAATAGTTATATCAAGATATGTGCTTTTTTTAAGGATTATACATTTAACTCTCAAAATCCTAACATATTATCTTTTATTGAAGAGTCTATTGACATGAGTATGTCAGATTGTGTTTAATAGTGATACAGAGGCGCAATGGAATTTCCCTTTTTGGAAGAAAAGTAACCTACAATAATTTTCTTTTACTTTTTGGAAGTTATCTGATGACAATCGCATGTTGCATATTTCATTTTCTTATTTTATATCCACAAATACTTTCACAGGCTGTCACTCCAAATGTTTTTGCCTAAAGCATGTTTTCCTGTCAGTGTTTTAGTTGATTATAAGATAGTTGATGAGCTCATATTGTGTTCTGTGTTCAGAGAAAGTAAAAAAAATGCTACAAAGAAGAAGGCAGATCAACAAAAGTTCCTCAGATCGTTTGTAATGATCATAAGGACATATATGGCACACAAGTGATACTGTTCCTTAGACCAAGTATATTAATTAGAGAATGATGAGCATCAGTTTATTGTGGTGTTGTACCATTCTGCATGTAAAGCATCACATTGTTTGAACCTGTGTACAATTGTATATATTTTTGTCTCAAGTGAAGTTGGATGCACTCTTTTCATAATTAGAGGGCCGGAAATATGGATTTGGTGGAAGGAACAAGTAATGTTTAAGGTTTGCTGCTTTGTATTGGTTAGAATATAGTAGTTGATTTAGTTCAAAACGAATATAGTAGTCGATGAATTTTGGAAATAACAAGATCTATTTCAAAACGAATATAGTAGTTGATGAATTTTGGAAATAACAAGATCTATGGGACTCCCCAGGTTTCCTCGTTATAATTTAGAATATTCCATGACTATTGAATATAGTAATTAATTCTATATATCTATAAGCATGTAGTACCTTTTAGAATAATTTGTTGCATTCAAAACTCATACCAGCAGAATTATTTTGTGTTAGTGAAAATATTATATGGATGGTAAACCGGCTTGGATTTTATCAAGAAAAAAGTGCTCATGGTTGTTGTGATCACAACTTCTATTTGTAATATTCAGTATCTTCCTTGTGCACAAAATCCTTCTGTTCAATTTCTTTTTGATCAACCAATATTTTTTCTGGATGGATGTCTGATGAGATCATTGTCTCTTGATGATGTTGTGTACTTTCCATGCTTAACTTCAGTCTGTTATTTGTTCTGGTCTACATGCTATTATGACAGAAAAGGCAGAATTTGCATGGAGCTTCTTTTCTAATTATTATACAACAGAGAGTGTGTAAATCTGGTCTTTGTTCATCCTCGTTCTCCTCTGGAAGTCCCTGACAGAAACAAGAGTTTTGGTAAAAGAACTTGTGTCTGCTTGTCTGCTTGCTATTTCTTTTATGAGCATTATGTAGGTTGTGATTTATCAAGCATTTAAACCACTCTTTGCCTCTTTGGTCCTAGTTCTGTAGATGCTTCAACGATAGAATTCCAAGAAGCTCTTCAGTCTCTTTTCTTCAGAAACCTTTTGGAACTCAAATTCTCAATTATAGCTTTCGTGAACCCTGGCGATGAAACAGGTCGATGTACTTGGTGAGTAGCCTGCATTCTTATAATCTTACTAAGCTATTTTTTTTTCTGTTGTATTTAATTGTTGGCATTTCATATTTCCTTTTAAGTTTGCTCGTCTTTTTTATGTAACTTTCTGTTCTGTGAACACTGAGCAGGTTTGCTCTTGAAGCTATTTTATCCACAAAGATTTTTCTGGCCTTTAGGGCAACGTTTGATTTGTCGGGTGACTTCACCTGTGCCCCCAGCATCTCCTATTTACTGACGCAACATGTGTTTCAGCTCAGCCTATTATTATCCAATGCCACCAACATCAACTTGTGGCAATGTTATTTTCATATTACATCATTTTCCTTCTTTTTTGTTGTATTTTCTGTTTCACATTCCACTTGCAAACACTTGGCAACATTGGGTTGGAAATGGAAAGAGCTGAAGGCTATTTGCTTTTACATCTTTGAACAACAATCCTTGCAGATCCAAACCGGATTTTTTTCATCACATTATATTGCATCCTTCTTCTAGCTGTAACTTCCACTGTCACTATCAAGAACCAAAAAAACAAACACAATCCCAAATCTGAAACCAAGCCAACGTGACATTGTGTCACATCTCTACAGTATGCACATACACACCCTTTGGTCCTACGCATTCCGCTGCTCTACTCCTAAGCTCCCCTCTCCGCGTGGTTGCTTGACGTCCTCCGGTGCCGACGCAGCTCTCCGGTGTAGCTGCCGACCACCCCGTCACGGCCATGGAGCACAATGCCGGCGTGGATCGCCGAGTTGGGGTATTTCTCCCGGTGCCTGTCCTGATGGTTTTGGTGATTGTCCCGGGGCTTCTCCCCAACCTCCACCTTCATTTCCACCTTGTCCTCCTCCACAATGACAGTGAAAACGAATGGCCCCACGGGGAAGAAGTCATCCATATTGAGCACAGGCTCAAGGGCTTTGACCACCTCCTTCATGGTGGGCCTGGATTTGGGGTTCTGGCTTAGACACTTGTAAGCCACCAGCGCCGCCACCTCAGCACCTTTGCACGAGTACTGGCATTCCAGGGCTGGGTCCATGACCTGGTACAACCTGTCGGGCCGCTTGAGGTATGGCCTGGCCCAATCCACTAGGTTCTGCTCCCTCGGACGCCGTTTACGGTCCACAGATTGTCGCCCCGAGAGGAGCTCCAAAAGTACTACACCAAAACTATAAACATCGCTTTTGGCAGTAAGGTGTCCCGTCATGATGTATTCGGGTGCTGCATATCCGTGTGTGCCCATGACACGTGTCGCAGTCACATGTGTTGCATCTCCCTCGGGGCCATCTTTGGCCAGCCCAAAGTCGGACAGCTTGGTGTTGTAGTCCTGAAAGTAACAAGAGTTCAGATCTGGTTAGTTGAGAGATTAGGCATGTGATTATGGAAGTGAGATATGTCGTACTGAGATATATACTCATTATAAAATGAATGAACCAAGATATGTTCATGCATTGATAGTTTATGGGCTACTTGCTTGAGCTTGATAATGATGGCTTGATATTTTGATTAGGTGGATGATGTGAGGGCAATATGCATGATAGCTGGGACTGGGATTTCTCTAGTTTGGTATGCATCCAAGAATCTTCCGTGTTCTAATCATCTCACGGCTGCCCATAACGGACGGGGCCACTTCTAGCTAAGTTCAGAAACGTGTGGCGCACCTGGAAATAGGCTGATTCAAATGGCCAAAAAATTTAAAATCAAGATCCAAAAAAGATATTTTTTCGTCAAAATTATTTGTGGCCGCCTGTAACTTGGAGCTTGTCCTTTTCCGTGTTTTTAGACGCTGTAGTATTTTTCCGAGTCATCTGGAGTGACGTGTTGTCCCCAAATGAGTGTGACATTCCATAACCGCGTGTTTTCTTAGCAGTGTTAGTGCAGTGATAGAGCTGCTAATCACTACTTGTCCAGGCTCCAGATGAACCCGTCCAGCTTACCTTATCAAGCAGGATGTTGGAGGCCTTGAAGTCCCGGTAGATCACCGGCGGGTCAGCGTCATGGAGGAAGGCGAGGCCCTTCGCCGCGCCGACGGCGATCTTCATCCTCTTCATCCAAGGGAGAGCCCCATTGATGCCTGAAGAAAATAAGGTGTTTCAGGTCAGCTTCTTCCACATTGACCAAAGTTGTGACCACCAGTAAGTTGGTAGGGCAGACAATTTTTTAAACAAAATTAGCAGCAATAATCCAGTCTGTACATATGGCAGTGTAATAAAACTTTAAAAAGAATTGGTCCTTTGGAAGGCACATAACAGCTCACCAATCCTCTTGACTTAAAAGAACGGAGACAGTCATCCCTAATGAACCAGATGGCACCCGTACGTGCGCAAATCTCCAGATTAACAATTTTTTTTACCTTGTTGGTCTCAAGAATCACCGACTTAACCCTCAAAGACATTGAAATTGAATCGACAGTTTGAACACATGGTACGAGGGAGCTGAAAAGGGACTCACTTTTGAAGAGGTGGTTCTCCAAGCTCCCGCCGCTCATGAACTCGTACACTAGCATCCGGTGCTCGTCCTCGTAGCAGTAGCCGATCAGCTTCACCAAGTTCTTGTGCCGCAATTGCCCGAGGAAGAACACCTCGGCCTGCCATGAACAACCCGAACCAGGCATCGGTTTAGCACGCGAATCTTCAATTTTTAATCTGGTCAAGCAATCTGCAGGCGCATTGCCAAGGACGCAAGAAGCACTCTGCTCCCGCACTCACCAGCCACTCCTTGTGGCCCTGCGTGCCGCAGTCGAGGTCGAGGTACTTGACGGCGACCGTCTGCGAGGCGAGCCCGGGGCGGAGCTTGTCGTCGACGGCGCCCCGGTAGACGGGGCCGAAGCCGCCGCAGCCGAGGTAGTTGGCGCGGGAGAAGCTCCCCGTGGCGGCGCGGAGCTCGGCGTATGTGAAGGCGTGCAGGTTCGATCCGGACAGCGTCACCGACAGGTCCTCCGGCGACAGCGTCCCCGACGAGCTCAGGCTCGTGAACGACATCCTCGACGACGACGACCCCGAGCCGCCGCCCCGGCGGCCCTTCCCCCTCCGCGCGATCCGCCGCGGGGACGCGCTGTCGTCGTCGTCCCCTGCCACCCCGCCGCCGCCGACGCAGCACAAGAACGGGTTCCAAGACTGCGCCGCCATGGCAAGTGAACAAACCGAGGAGATCGACCGATCAAGAATCGTTCCGGGGAGCCGTGGGGGATGGAGAAGAACTAAAGAAGGTCGGGGATGGCGGAGGGATGAGGAGAGGCTGGAGTGTCCGGGCCTTTATATAAGCGGCAGAGGTAGCAACGGCCAATGGCAATGGCTGGCCGCCGCACGGATGGGCGTTGTGTCCGCGCCTTGACCCTGCTCTGGGGCACACCTACACAGCAACAGCAACGACAACAACAAGCGACGAAACCACGGTGAGATGCTGAGATGTGGCAGACGCAAACAGGGGGAGGACAGGGACGATACTGCTGCACCCTGCATCGAGGGAGTCGAACTGCCAGAGAGGTTGGGACTTGGGAGGGTGTGGTTGGTGGCGCGCATGGCTACCTCTCCCAACCACTCTTTCTACCGGTATCCCCCACGTACGCGCGGCCACTGGGTCATAGGTTGTTTACATAATACAGCTTAATCGGTTGACAGAAACCGCGGGAGTACAGATGGAGGCAGTGGACTAGTGGTAGGAGTACGTGAGCCGCCTATCCATGGTCCCAGAGCTACTGTGTTTACATGATAGAATGATAACTTTGTTTATGTATCTAGAGACGTCGCTACCAGCTTATGCATATATCATAATCATATGTTCTTTTTAAAAAAAATTAGTAGATCTATAAACATTTTTTTAATCAAACAGCTAAAATCATTGAAAATCATTTTCCATATAGGCAAAGGCCCTCGGCATGCAGTCAGTGTCTCAATGTTGGTGTGATTAAGACACGAAGGATTGGTATTACGCACGGGTGTAGTGCCCTCATGTATAGAGAGAGGGCGCACGCATGCTAGCTATCAGACACGACACACAAAATGTATTGTAATACCACCACCTTCACGAACGACGCCTAAAGTTTTGATATTTTTTTTGTCCAATACTATAATTTATTTATAAAACCTATAGTTGTGATTGTGAAGAGCATTGATGAGTTGAGCGCTTAGGGTCAAGTTGTGCGGAGAGATTTTGAATTATAAGTTAGTTAGTCTGTTATGGAAGGCACGAAGAGGTAGTACCTAATGTGGCATTGATTCAATCCTCACCCAGCCTCATTTATTATTGTGTAACTTGGATTTTTTTAGCACACATTCAAACTATTATAGAGCATTCATATACCTGATCGAATGGTCCAATGATATTTTACCATTTCAAATAAAATTAGAATTGGTCAATCCAACGTAATAGTGGTTGCAACAATGAATATATCAAAAAACATAGCTTGTTGATATCATACTCTTTCCCTCTCAATCCGAATATACACAAAAGCATGTCTCCTAAATAACTTGTTTGTACATTATAATATGGATTTTTATTTGTTATAGCCAAATATTCATTAGCTGGATCGACATTTAACGAAAGAGCATGTTTGGTATATAATATAGAGAAATATACATCATCCAAAATAAAGCTAACATATTTATAAAATTGATAAGGCACATGATGGTTATAAAACATTGCTCTATAGTAATTGTTCATATCACGTCATTAGTGGTTTTGTAAGATGATATATGTGTATTTATGCTTTTGCATAGTTTAAGCAAAATTTTAAAATACAATACATTGAAAATTACGCGTGAACGACGTCTCATACTTAAAATATAATCGTTGCTTTTCGTTGCCACCGGTGGTTTTCACGCGCCACCGCCCGTCGATTCGGTCGGTTCCATTGTAAAAGCGCCTTTATCCTTTTTATTATGGTTGAATCATTCGCCTTGGGAGCCTGCCAGCGTCGATCACGTGGCGTCCATGATCGCATACGATGCTTTGCAACTTGTGGTGGCAGACTGGCAGCTCATAACGAAACCGGACAGAGTGAGGCCCAGCTGAGCCGGATTACGCCGTCCCGGCGAGACATCGACGAGCAGGTGTTAACATCAGAGCAGTTTTGGAAGCAAATCATGCTCGTTAATTTCTCCGGTTTATGGGATGGTCCAAGCGCTAGAGAGCCAAAAACTCAAAACCTAGGTGATTAGGGGCTGCTTTGCTGCCTAATCGATGCTAGGTAGTGTCCAAGCAAAAGAGAATGAGATTCCTGCATTTTTTTTTTGCTCGTTCCAGGGGGCGTGAGCCCAAAGGATTAGCACCAGTACTAGGGTTAGTGCTGTTATTTACCACAGCCATCAGGCACGTGCTCTATATCTGTCAGCCTGTGCTATAGCCTGTGTACGTACCAGTAGGCAGGGGTGGAAATGAGCCGAGCTTGAGCGAGCTAGCTCAGGCTCGTTCGTGGCTCGCGAAGCATCCGAGTTCATGAAGAAGCTCGGCTCGTGTTCATTTAACCTAACGAGCTGAAAACTTAGCTCGGCTCGAGCTCGTGAAAAGCTCGAGTCAGCTCGTGAACGCTCGTGAATTTTTTTCATGACATACAAAAATACAACTATACAATCACCTATGACAATATGACAAACAAATATACAAAAATACAATTATACAGTCACATGACAAAGCAAAAATAGGACAATAAACACCTTTAAACTGAAAATCTGAAACATTTTGTCATAATCCATATAATGGCATGAACATCATACTAATATTAGTATATTATTAACATTAACATTCAAACTCGCGAGCCACTCACGAACGAGCTCGCCTCAGGCTCGGCTCGGCTCGCAAGTTGTCACGAGCTGGAAAGTCTACTCAGCTCGCGCTCGTTTTGTAACGAGCCGAGCCCGAGCCGAGCCTAGGACCGAGCCGAACCCGAGTTGCTCGCGAGCCTCGAGCTAAAGTTTCAGCCCTACCAGTAGGTTACAAATAATTGATGTTTGAAAGACAGGTAAGTCAAAGTCGTAAAAACATTAGTCATGAATATCTTTTTAAATTTTTGGACTACGTCAAAATCACAATGTTGCGGCGGGTGGGTGTCGTGTCAATTGGAAACTCGTCTGCTCCTCGGCTAGCCTTGGGGGGCTCGGGGTGCCCGACCTGAAGAATTTCGTCCGTGCTCTTCAATTGCGTTGGCTTTGGCTGGCCAAATCCGGCTCCCCCAGATCGTGCCTCGTCTCGCTGGACCGGGTAGACCCTACTGACGCGACATTCTTCAGAGCTAGCACTGAGCTGATTCATGGGAATGGAGTCACCTTTCTTTTCTATACCAACGCTTGGCTCTTTGGGCAATCTCCAAAGGAAGTGGAACCGGACTTTTTGCGGCCTCCACACGAAAAAATCGCACAGTTGCCGAGGCTCTGCACAATAACAATTGGTTGTTGGACCAACGACGGAATTTTGCCCCCAACCTCGTTGTGGAGCTGGTCTCACTCTGCCAAAGGATCAGTCGTGCTGCGCTCCGTCCGAACCAACAGGACCGAGACGTTTGGCGTTTCCCCGTATATGGGAACTTCTCTGTTCGCTCAGCGTACCACATGCAATTACTGAAAGGACAGCGCTAGCGCTAATCTGGAAGCAGTAGGCACCCTCCAAGTGCAAATTCTTTGCTTGGACGCTGTTTTTAAGAAGGGTTTTGACAGCTGACGCCCTCCTGTGAAAGGGATTGCCGAATAACTACTTCTGCGTCCTCTGCCTCAGATGTTTGGAGGCCCCAGAACACCTCTTCCTCGAGTGTCATTTCTCCTCCCACATTTGGAACCCCCTGTCTTCTAGGCTCAACGCCCCACGCCTACTCCGCTCTACGTGGACCCCACACTGATGACCTCAGTGCCTCGTGGGCCGAGGACATCCTGCAATCCAACCATGCCCCAGGTCTAGGATCGGTCGTGCTAGCAACCTTATGGTATCTCTGACTCAAAATGAACAATCGCATTTTCAAATCGAAGGAGCTGCCGCCGATGACTTTCTTCGATTTGCTCCTGGAGGTCCTGCGCCTTTGGGTGGCGGCAGGCGCCCGTTTTGTAATAAGTTAGCTTAATTGTAGCACGCGTCTGGGGGAATGCGCCTAAACCTCCCCCCTAAATTTTAACCATGTAACTTTTCTTTTGAATTAATTCAAGACAGTTCTCCTGCCTTTTGCTCAAAAAAATACATTACAATAACAATTAGTGTCTAAAATTATTTTTAATTGATGTTCAAAGCAACGCACATCTCTAATTGACCCGAGACCACAGTTGTTCGAAACTGCCTAGTACCTTGGATGCTTCTCTGATCTTTCCGTTCTGCAAGGAAAAGATGCTGAAGAACTGCTGTTCATCTGTCACAGGCATATGTTGCATCTGATGATCTGCTTACCATGCCATCTCTGAACCACCCTACGCTGGAATTTGCTCAATTCAGTCAATTGTGTAGGGACAAGCAGAGGAGAGAACATCATGTCCGTTGCTACAGAGACAACTGAATCATGAGGCCACCCTAACCGTTGAACAGTCCCGAAGAAGCAAATCTTTGTTTTGGTTATGCGGCTCTTGTCCGTCTATGAGTTGAATTCAATTGGTTCCCCGAGATCTTTGTACGATCATGTGCAGGTATAGGCTTACACGTTTGCATTTGGAAATGGAAGTGTGACCATGGGGCTAGATTATTCTAATAATCCGTGCTGTATGTTCTATTTTATTCCTGAAGCCTCTTCAGGGAAAATGGCATGGAGAGAAAGATGAACCACATGGGGTTTTCTTGCCTGGCTGATGAAAGAAACATTCTGACGTGCAGCTATGCATTGTCAATGGAGAATGGCACTCATCTGTTATATATAGAAATGATTAGTACATTGAGGCTAGGATGCTTCCCAGGGGATAAGCCGTACGTTGTTTTTCTGGCTTATCATTTCTCTGCCTCTAATTCTAGATCCTTCTTTTATCTACGTTGTCGTAAAAAGAAGAGGCTATCATGGTCGCGTTGTGGCAATCGCAATCCGAGGATTATTGGATAGTGTATGGTTTTTGTTTTCTTGCAACGAAACATAATTACATGACACTTGTTATTCAGGAGTTGTTAAAAAACGGTGGAACTTAATCCAAAGGAGAAAAGGTTCAATAGAGATGTTTGATTTGTTGGATTGCTTCATATTAAGTTTTCGGTTTTGCTCAAACCCAATCACATGGGTTGCGCCGCGCGCTCGCTGACGGCTGAGCCTGAGCAAGATGCGCGGGCCAAGCGACTGGAGTGGGCTGAGTTTCTCTAAAAAATTGGAGAATTTCTAGTGTGAGGACTCGTGTTAACAATCATTTGAGAATCTTAATTTATCTTGCATTTTTTTATCCATCCTCTATGAAATTAGTCAATATTTAATCTCACAATTTTTTTGAACAAAATATCAAAAACTTTTGTTTTTTTATGCGAGGCGATAAAAAAATGCCTTTCATAAATTCATGTGTTTTCGTTTCCAGTGGAACGGAATTTACCAGATCATCCCAATCCTACGGTTTTTAGAATCATGCGAATCAAATAAACATAAAAATATTTCGTCAGGTTCACCGTTCACGCGGTCGAAACACCCTCACGGCGCTCTGGTAAAAAGACGACAAACACCCTGATGGAGCTCGGCGCTGGGTCGAGACAGTGCTTGCGTGCCCTTTTCTCAATGATGGACGCACCGGCCAAACGAAGAACACATCCACCGGGCACCTGACAACGATCCAAACACAAACACACACGCACACGCACATCACCCTCGTGTCTTTGCCTTTCCATCCAGGATACAACCAAACTATAACCAGGCAATCTTACGCAGAGCAAGCCGCGATCGATTCAACCCTTGAGGGAGAAGCAAGGCACGGCCGCACGGACCCCGTGCGCGGCCGCCACGTCCCCCACGCGGCTCCGGCGGCCGGACGCAACCATCGCGCGCGCGCGCACGCGCGCACGGCACGAGCAGGATCGGGACGCCACCGATCTGACGGCGTCGGCGCGAGTGTCACGGGGCACGGGGCGGAGCGCGAGCAGCGCACCAGCGGCGGAGCCACCTGGGAGCAGGGTGTGGCGTGGGGGGTGGCCTACGGGACGGGACGGGACGTGGGGATGGGGGGGTGCGCGCGGGACGCGGTCGTCTGTTCGCCCGTCGCTGCGTGGCGTGGGGGTGGCCTACCGGACGGGACGCGGTCGTCGGTTCGCCCGTCGTTGGCTGCCTGCCAGCCAGTGCCATGCGGGGGAGACGTGGCCGGGCGCGCCGCGCGGCGAGCCCCGGCGCGTCGTGGGGGGGCTGGGGGCTTGTGGCCGACGGGCGCACCACGCGTCGCCCCGCGGAACTTTCGTGCCGACCAACACACCCCCCACAGAACGTCTTTTTTTTTAAACCTGCACGGCTGCACATGTATAGTTTAACCGAATATCATGTGTGTTGAAACTTCTGCCTTAAAAAGCATTGGCTTGACTACCTGTCGGACATCCGATGGTTAAAAAAACGAGCACTTATTTTATTATGCTAACGAAATGTTTACCGTAAAAAATCAAAAGTATTTTAGAGTGGTAAAACACATGCGGATATTTTGATAGTTATTTTTTTTTGAGGAAATTTTGATAGTTATTAATTCAACGGACAGAGTTCAATGTTTCCTAAAGACAAAACACATGTTTCAATAAAGAAATAGAAAAAATTGAATACTTGTTTCGATCGATATAACAAAAAGAGAAAATTACATTATTAGTCCTCAAACTTGTCCCGCCTGTGCACATAAATCCGTAACTATTTAAACCGTTTATTTTTGCGCCTAAACTTGTTAAATTGTTGCAATCAGGTCCAATCTGCGGGTTTGGGTGGTTTGCTGACATGGAGATCAAAGTAAATGCTGAGGTGGATGTTTTTTTTGCATTTTAACCCTCGGTTTCCATTTCCCTATTTCCCTGAGCTCACCATTGCACCTCCCATGCCCTACTTCGCCTACTCCCACCCTCTCCTTCTCCGACGTTGTCGCCGCTCGCCTCGTCTCCGGTGGCTCCTGCCCCAAGCACGCCACCGCCCGCCCCGTTGACGTCGCCGCCATTTGCTCCAGCTTCGGTGTTGGCGCCGCTGACGCCAGCGGAGCGGCAAGCCCAAGCGTCGGAGGAGCGGGGGAGGAGACAAGGTGGGGGATTCCAGCGCCTGCGAGGGGGGAGAAATGAAGGAAGGAGAAGGCGGCGGCACGAAGTTGGAGACCTCGTTCTTGTCGATCCACATCACCCCGAAAACACGAGATCTCCACCGCCCAGAACTCGCCGGCGCGGATTTGATTGCTTGGGCCACCCAGTACAACGAGGTGGGTGTACTGGTCCATGACGGCAAGCGGCGATGGGCGACGAGGTGCCTTGGCTCAGCGTTCGACTGCGCTATGCATGGCCACGCCAACCAGCTCGTTGCGCGGGTCGACGCCATGGTTGTGTCGGTGGAGTACCGCCTCGCGCCGGAGCACCCAGTCCCCGCGCTCTACTGTGATGTGTGGGCGGCGCTCTGGTGGGTGGCCGTGCACGCCGCCGTCCAGGGGCCCGAGCCTTGGCTGACCGCCCACGCCAATTTCGGGTGCGTCCATGTGGGCGAGGAGAGCGCGGGCGCCAACATCGCGCACCACGCCGCAATGCGTGCGGGCGCTGAGGAGCTGGGCGACGGCGTGAAGCCTGGCCAGGCTGGGGTGCCGGCGTGCACTGGTGTGCGTTGGGGCAAGGACGCGCCACCATATCCGCCGTCCACCGGAGCTCAGGCCGGCCAGGTCGCCGCAAGGCTGGGCCAGTGTGGGTTGGAGGTTGAAGCTGGGAGGAGAAAGAAAACTAAATGCGGGGTGCAAAATGCAAAAAATAGCCACATCAGCGTTGACTTTGACCGCCATGTCAGCAAACCACTTTCAAAACACCCCAAACCCGCGGATTGGGCATGATTGCAACAATTCAACAAGTTTGGGTATAAAAATAAACGGTTTCTATAGTTACAGATTTATGTGCACAAGTGGGACAAGTTTGGGGACTAATAGTGCAATTTTCGATAACAAAAATGTTTCACCAGACATAACCCAATGTTCCACAAAAACAAAATACATGTTTTAATAGAGAAAAATGTTAAAAAAAATTAGGTCTTTTTCAACAAATAAAACCAAGTACTTCATAAGACAGAACCCAACATTGAAAGTAGTTGATAATACATTAGAATAAAGGACTAAAACATTTGAATCAAAGCAGCGAAACATTGGCAATGAACTACTGAAAAATTTGAATAAAAGCACCAAAACATGACTTAAACAATATTGAAACATGAAATTTATGTTACTAAAACATTTAAATTGAAGTGTTAAAACTTTGAAGCTAAATCACTAAAACATCGCAATATTACACATGTCATTAGCCACCTTACACATTACAATGTTACATTCAATTTTACAAGAACAAAAAAAGTGGTACAAACCACAGCCACTGCTACCTACCTAGAGAGGAAGATGAGGCAAGCTGGTATAACCGCAAAAAATGGCCATCAGGAGAGAACTTGTTATCGGCACCACCTCTAAGAGCCCCATCGTTGCACCCTCTTCCTATGCCATGATGCATAAAGAGGTACCATGAGGATGAGCGCTTCACCCAAAGCCAGAGACTTTGCACAAAATCCTCCACTAAGAAAAAAAAATCAAGGCTTGGCTCCCCGGAGACCATGGTGACGAAGATTACCTTGTATCAACGGCCTTCAAAGTATCAACACCGATGATGATCTGGTATCAAGGACCAAAAGAGCCACCAATAAAAAGCCATCAGAAGAAACCCTAGCTACTAAATTTAAACTAAAATAAGAAAATTCTTAACCTACCACTACTAGAATTGTTGTCACCCAGCACATCCCACTAGCAACCTCCAAGATATAGGTGCCTCGGTGGACAACCGTTGATGAGGGAGAAAAGGGTATTTTGACCGGGTGGTGGTAAAAGGGGAAAGAGGAGAGGAAGGTGGAGGAGCAGGGTCATGAGTCCCTCATGCCTTTGGTGAGGCCACCAAAGAGAGAGAGGGAAGGGGTTGGTGGCATAGATTTTTTGGTAGGAAAAAGGGGGTCACGAGAGTATAAAGTCCCAAGGTGCACTTTTTATAAGACTCGTTGAGATGGTCACTATCTATAATGCAAGTTATGCCACTCACACCCACATACAACTATACTCTTTTAATAATGAAATTTATTATGGCATCTATATCATTGATGTATACGACCAATGTACACCTATATATAACCTATGTACCGATTGACCTTTTGTACTTCACTATTTATGGACAAACGCATATGATGATCGACTCTTTTCATGTTGTTATTGACAACTCATTCACATGTATTTCTGTTGTTTGACGTGCTTTAGTATGCCCTTTATATTGTGAAGGGACTGATTTCTACAAATAATACTCACCTCCACATCGTTGCATGCCTAGAATAAATTTATCTGTAATGCTTCCGATAGGTCGACCGATCCAATGAGACACCTTTAATTGGGCTAGGCCCCGAAGACCCTTGTGTGTAGGCATTCCCCCGTATTGTTCACTGCCTTGCTCACTTCTTGTATCGCTAGTTGCCTCACTCATTCATCTCTCTTCGTCTTCGCTCTCTACACATCAACCAAAACGGACAAGTGGGCTGCTCGATGGCCACTAGAGGCATTGACGGAGGTTGGAACCATCATTGGCTGTTGGAGCTGCTACCCACACCCTTTCCACCCTATCTCTTGTGCCCTTTCTCCTAATCTCTCTCATCTCTCTTTCCTCTCTTTGTATTTCCCTATCTCTACTCTCTTGATGATCTTATCTAGCGGGCATGAAGAGTCGGATAGTCGGATCCGGCAAGCACGACGTGGAGGTTTGCCGGATTTGGAGAAGACAGCCAAGAGAATATGCATCCCAATTTCTGCTATGATACATCACCAATGTACGACGTTGGGGTTTGCATGGTGCAACATTGTTTGTTCTCATGAAATATCCTATGTGAATTTCTTAATAAATATGGAGCATAATGTTTCACTTTTTTTTCATGTTTCTTAAGTTATTTTTGCCTTATTTTATCAGCTCTTAGGAAGTGTTTCATAATGTTTTCGTCACTGTTGGATCATGTTTTATCAATATTTGAACCACGTTTCATTGGTACATAGTCCATGTTTCAACAGTTAATCCTACATGATTAAAAAATACAGTGCCTAGTTTGTAACAAGCATCCAATTTTTTCTATCCATCAAATGTATGATCCCTAACACCTCTTTAAATTTATAGGCGACTGAGCTATGCCATGTTTTGTGCATGTCTAGTGTCATGGATTGCATCGAATCGGATGCTTATCACGTGGAGCCAACTCTTTAGAGCATGCATATTGCTAGCCCATCTCGACACGGTAGCTGGCATGAGTACCATAAGTAGAGTTGAGAGGAAAATATAAGAAAGAGAAATACATGAATTGTGCATGGAAATTTAGGGCTAGAGGCAAATAGAGGTGAATAGTACTAGAATAGGAACAAAGTAGGTCTACCGTTGGATGAGCATGTACAATGTTAGTCCTATAACTCAGGATGTAATCCCATGGAGAGGAAAAGGGGGTTATCCTATGAATTCAAGGGGAGGACTTGCATTCCGATAATACTGAATCAATTCAATATTATGAATATCGGATCTATCAAATCAATTCATGGTTGAGAATGGAATAGTATAACATAAGTGTTGATGGAGCTTTAAATTTTGAGTTTGTAAATATTAAGATTAGGTTTGTTCTCTTTGCTTTATCTTATGGTGGACGCCAGCGTCCGGACGTCTGGCGCGAGGCGTTGGATCGGACGCACTTGGGCCGTCGGATCACTGGCCGCGCACGCATCCGAGCGCTGCCGTGCGCCCGCATCCCCGCGCGTGCAGACTAAGCCGCACGAGACGTTGGCTAGATGCAGTTGATACGTTTTTCAATTAAACTTCTAATTTTTGTATAAAATTCAAACAGTGTTCAAAATGCGTTGAATAAATTTCATAATTCTTCTAAAATCGAGAGCAACCCATTTTAAATTCCTTTTAAATTTTTTGATTTTTTCACTTTTTCAATTTTTTATGTGAACCTAGGAGAAGGCACTTATGAAACTTACACGTATAGTAGCGAAACTTGGTCGTGTGCTGATAAAATTTGGCCGTGTGCTGATGAAACTTGTATGAAACTTCAATGTAACCATGAAACTTGGATGAAACCTGTGAAAACTTCATGAAACTTGGATTAACCTGATGAAACTTGAAGAAACTTGGATGAAACCTGATGAAACTTGACAGTTCGGCAAAGTTTAACGAGTATGAAACCCAAGTTTCAGTAGGCGAAACCCAAATTTCACCAGGTAAATTTGAGGATTTATGTGGCAACATACATCTTGTTTTATTCGTAAAAATACGAGGAACACGTTGGTGCAAATGGTTTGTGAATTAGAGCAACCAGTCAAAATTTATGGTCATAAAAAAATGCTTGTGGAACCCACCTTGCATGGTTGCATGCCCTCCCACTGCCTCACACGGCCCGGGCCACGTCTGCGCATCCGAACGAGCCGGACACCCGGCCTCAAGTGTTTTCATTATCTTATTTGACTTATATTACTTGTTTGCCTTATCTTCTAATTACAAGAGCTTCTCAAGGTGATTCGAGAGTCGAATCCCTTTTATTTGATTTACATTGTTTCAGACACGCCATCGAGATAAAAAAAGGATTTTAAAAGTTAAATTATTTATATTTTAAATAAAAATAAATAAATAAGTTTATATAAGTTAAATGAGACGTTAGTGCACCAGACCAGGCCTAAACGTACCGGGGCCAAGGAGCGCGGCTCCTGTCCGCGGCCGCGCGTTTGTCGTCCACGCCGCCGAGTGACAGCTCGCGTCGGGCTTCAGCTCGCGGTGCACGATGGACCTCGTCGCTGTCGAGCAGGAAGGGACGAGAAGACAGCGGGCCGGGTCGGAGTGCATGGCATGCGGAGAACCCGCCTATAAAAAGCGCCGATTCCGTGCGAGTTTCCGTCGAATTTTGATACACGTACGACAACAGGTGGATGGAACAAGACGGTGCTCCTGGGCTGCGGACCTTGGCCCTTTGGCGGCCGCCGGCGCCGGCGAGAGATGTGTACAGGCCTCCAGATCGATGGTTGTTGCGAGGTGGGGGTAAACACGGGAATTGGTTTCCAAGATGACTGGGATTTCGGAAGATTGGATATTTTATGAATCTAGGTCGATTTCTACGCGTTGAATCAAAAGCTGGTGATCAAAATCCTGGTCTGAGATCGATATCCCTCCACTCAGCCATATTAAAGTTGGAATTTGACCTCTGTGTTTGTACAGCTAAAACCATCCGGTGTGTAAAAGGGCTAAAAACCATCACTTATCAAAGACATGCCACCCAGTATTATTTTTAGTAACTATGTTATACGCAAGGATTTATTTGAAATACTATGATTTCGGATATAAGGAGTCGGACTAATGAAATAAAACACTCCCGTAAGTAATATCTGTAAATACTAATTGGCATAAAATTAGTATACTATAGGTATTGAAGTCCCATTGACCGCGTAAAGTTTTTGCGATGTTTGCTTTGGTATGTTGTTTTATCGAGAGAGTACTTATGATCTTAGACTTATTAATCAAGTGGAAGAATATTGGAATTTGTTATCTTTTGTGTGTACAAGTAAAGACCATCGCGTATACGCATTAAGACTCCTAATTGCATCCTGATCGGATACTCCTAAACCTACACGGTTTTGAACCCCTAGTTTGCAATGCTTTGCATAAAAGGACAAGGGGAGGGTCCTCGTAAACATCTAATGCAATACCTAGGCTAAGTTCCAGTCAATCCAAACCCAGATCTAGTGGAGAGCTTTGGAGAACCAGGAAAACATCACTGTTGTTGTTCAAGTCACCGGTGAGGTCTTCACAGCTACCGTACATCACTCTGCATCTTCTACGCTACCTTCACCGACAACTATGGCTCCATCGATACAAGGTTGATTCTAATCTTTCGTTGATCGTGTTCTTCTTTGATTGGACAATATACTAAGTTGAATTAGTTCTCCTAACAATCAAGTCATCCACCAAACCATCTCTCACCCTCCCCTCTACAATTTTTCGTCCTTAGTAGCCAGTGGCGGACGAAGAATTTTGAAAATAGGTGCACATAATTTTTTAAAAAATATGATCATGAAAAGTTCGCAATAACAAGACAGCTCGCGCAGCTGCTCATGGGCACCATACCACCTTCTCCCTCCCTCCCTCTGTCTAGGAGAAACATATCTTCCCTCGTCCATCTTCTCTATCTACATGGAAGGAGCAATGCACCCCATCCCTACAAGTTTTGGTGGCCGGATTCAACGAACACGATGCATCATCATTTTCAATATGAAACGTCAGTTGTCTACATCCGAAAGATTTGGGGTTTTGTGGTGAAATATTACGTTAATTCTCGTCAAACATCCTTGCTCGTATGGGGTGAAAATTTTCAAATAACCACGAAACACAATGTTTCATCAGTTATGTTGTCATGTTTCATCAATTCTTCTCTCATGTTTTAGCAGCTCTTGTCTTATGTTCCATAATATTTTGTTGCTGCTCGGCCAAGTTTCATCAATGTTGCATTTATGTTTTGTCAATATATACACCGTGCATGTTTCAGCAATACACCATACATATTTCAATAGTACCATGTTCATATTTCAAACAAACCTCGGATCTTATCTTATTCGTAGGACATCCTACCCGGAGTAGCACCCTTCAATCCAAAAGTTTAACCTCTGTGTTAGATTTTTTTAGATATAGGAAAAGTTCCAACCTCTATGTCCAAAATATATACGACCAATACAAGTAGTTCACACTAACATAAAAAATGTTGAAATGACAAAGTGATTGATCTGACAACAAGGAATATAAAAGCACTAAGCAACAATTCTATTATTCATTCTTCAACCATGCTAAAAAAAAAAGAACGTCACGAAGATGATCTCAAGAGAGCAACATGCCCGATGGACTTCTTGCTCATCCTCCTTTTACAACAATGTCCAATGTCACAACCAATGGGCTCCTCTGAAGATAACCTACAAGAAAGAGATGTCTTTTCGATATTCTGACATAACCAAATGGCTCATAAAACAGTTGTTGTACCAAAACGAACCTTATTCTTAAGCTTAAAACCCAACCTAGAAATCTATTGCCCAACCAAATGAGACATATTTCTGAGTGGTTTCAGTCCCAGAGCTATTTGGATTAAACGACGAACAAACCTAGCCAACTCACAGTCAACAAATAAATGTTGTATCGTCTCATTCTTAATACAGAAACTACATTTTAGACTGCCTGACCAATTATGTTTTGCCTAATCATCCTTTGTTAAAGTGCACCTATCCCTGAAAGGCCAAAAAAAAAAATCTTTAGAGGAAGACGAAGTCCCTAAATTAACTCATAAGGATTGACCATATTCATATTCATCTATTGTTGATACAACTAGTAAACCGATAACTGACCATTCTTTATAAGTTTACAAATGATCTTGTCACGTTGTTGATTGAGTTGTATTTTTTGTGTCCTGGTCACTAAATCATACAAGTTTGAAAGTCTGTGTCCCGTCAAAGACCCAAGAAAGAAGACTCATATGGGTTTGAACTTTAACATCTCAGCCATGGTGACATGTTTCTTCTTCACAATAGAAAATAAATTAGGATGTTGATATTGAAGAGGAGAGGTCCCTAAACAAGTATCTTCCAAACTGTGTTAGTTACAGTCCTCTCACATTCGCGCCTCAGCATGCATGCACATCACGCTTACACCTCGCGATCCGACCTTCTATCTCCTTAACCCAACGAAAATATCACTAAAATCCACAAATCCCGTCCGAAATATCCTGGCCATTTTTCCGCTCTCTCGTGATGGCCATATATCGCGTTAGGTAGTCGACTCCTTCACGAATCACCACCAATTAATATATCTCCACGCTGAATTCAAACATGTTCTTGCTCCCAACCTAAACAAATTTCTTGCGTCAAGAAAACTTCCTAGAGAGGCATCACTGTTCAGGCTGTTCATCACAGTGGCACACAAGTTCAGAGCTCATCAGAGGCCGGTGCTCCTCCTCTCATCTGAAGATCAATCTGACGTATCAGCCGGCCCGGCCGGCGACGTCTCCATCGGCGTCGAGTCGAATGCCAAGAAATACAATATCTCTGCAGCAGACGACCATGGAGATCGATCACTTTCATCGCTTGAAACCCAGGCCTCTCGAGGAATAAACAAGAACGGGAAGAAGAGGATGTTTGAATTTCTTGGATCGTTGGGTCTCAGAAGAAAGCTTGCGACAGTTAGACGATGGCATCAACCGCTCATCAGCATGGAAAGGAGTTACACGAGAGTGAGTGTTCAGGACGAACGGCACAATAAATGGTACGGAGGTTTTCTTTAGTTTTTACATCACCCGTTCGTCGCATGGTTGTCACGAACTTAACTCGGCGCCGCCTTCCGTTTTATTCATGCACATACAACAACTGCAACCGTTTTATATGTTAAAGTCTGATTAATTAGTTCTGTTCGTTTTTTTTTCTTTAATATGACTCTTACCAGTTTATACATATCCTCTCAAGTATATGTCTATGGTAATTAGAGCAACTCCAGCAGCTCCTCTATATTTTCCCTCTAAAACACTATTAGCGTCCTCTCTATCCATCTCTCTAAAATTCCTTCATAAATTACACTACCCTCTAAAAGATTCCTTCCCTCCAGCAGCCCCTCTATATCTGCTACAGTATTACCCAGGAGCTCCTGGAGTTGCTCTAATCTTTGCAATCATTTTCTAAAAAAACTGCAACCTCCAAACAGGGCCGAATACAGAGGGGGCAGTTTGACGTGCACCCACCACCTAGAAAATCGAGCCAGAAGGAAGCCTGGACAAGAAATTGCAGATCAAAAGACTCTCATACAAGCCCCGTTTGGATGCACAGAATTACGCATTTTAGAAATCATAAGTAGAAGATTCTTCCCTTGGCATCTTATGTAGTTCTTTTTTTTTTTGTTTTGTTTTGTTAGAAAAATGTACGTAGCCTTGTGTCCTGATCAGTTGACCAAACCATTCTCTATCTTTGAGGAAGAGTTGACCCAAACCTCCTCAAGAATACATTAAGGATTATGGATTAAAGCCCATGATTTCAATTAGAGGTATTCTAATCTGCATCATAATGGGATGAGCCATTCTCTGACGGTGCAGATGATCAAGGAACAGTATTCCTAAGTTTCTTGTCGCTCCTGTTTCGATTTGGATGAGGCCGGTTTCCGGAATTCGCCATGCAATTGGTAGTTTAAAAGCGCCATATGTGTTATCGTCTACCGACCAAGCTAGAATGCTAAATACCATGATGACTTCGCTGCATAGCCGATGGATATTTCCTACCAGCTCCTGCAGTGACGCGTGCATGCAGATTGCAGGGACCTTGACCATCTCCGGGATGGATGAAGTGGCGGAAAATTCCAAGTCAGCCTCACAGTGTCCCTGCACCTGTTCCTCTGGAAAAACCCGGCCACACGTACGACTATGCATGTATATACGATGTAATTATTTTCATTTCCTCTGAAGACTTCGCTTTAAATCGCTTGCGTAGTTGCGGTGAACTGAACACGGCAGCAGCCGCGGCGGCACGGTCTTCTAGCTCAGAACGAAAGGGAGCTACGTTGTTGTCTCGTAATTTCGCACGTTTCGCACAGTTTGTGACAGGTGAGGAGCCCAGCATTGAGGGGCGAATTAACCGGGAGATTTTCGCGCATGATGCATGCATCTATAATCATGCTCTCATAGACGAACTCGTCAGGTGCTCGTATCGTATGAACCACGCGGGCTTGAGCTAGGAGTATTAGATTGCAACGGTTTCTTCAGATCAGAGAATTTTTCCTATAAAGGGAGAATTGAAACTTGAGGCTTCTTACCACTTTGCTAGGAATTTGTGGGGGCCGAAATGTGAAAACAATGTATATAAAATGGAAAATTCTGCGGGTTAATTAATCAATTCTGCCGTCTCGAGGTGGATCGCAGATGGCAAATATAGTGCCCAATCAACTTACATTGCTCAGTTCCAATGTTCAATCCAAGATCATCATCACAATGTAGTTTGGAGGGCATTCACAGAAGTAAAATGCAAGTTTTTTATCTGGGCGGCATTGCAGAGAAAAACCCTCACTTCAGATTAGACCTGTTCAAAAGCCGGGCCACGCCAAGCTTCGGGTCGGGCTTGTAAAAACCCGGTCCCGCGGGACCAGGCCCGAGCCCGGCTAGGCCTCACGTCGGTCCTCATTTCCAGTCCCAAGCCCGGCCGAAGCCCGAAGCCCAAAAGCTTAGCCCGGCCACGGCTTATTTTGCCTTTTTGTCGGACTCGGGCCCGGCCTGGCAGTCAGGCTTTAGATTGGGGCCCGAGCCTGGCCCAACGTGCTGGTCGGGTCAGGCCGGGCCGGGCTTTCTATGATCAGCTCTACTTTGAATATCCTTGCTAGAAGAGGTTGGCCGAACTCCCACATATGTTCTTTGTGTGGTACTCATGAAGAGGCGATGAAGCACCTCTTTACCTCATGCAGCTTCACCAGAACTGTTTGACGATGTATTTTTATTGAGCTCCTGGGAGATCATCTTCATACAGCAGTAGCCGGCCAAACCTTCAGTGACTGGTGGTGAAACATGAGAAGTAATTTTCAGGCAACAGCAAGAGGAATTTTTTATGGCAATGTTATATATACTTGCTAGAATATCTGGAAGAAAAGAAATAGAAGGATCTTTCATTCCAGGAGGTTATTCTTCTAATAAGAACAGATCTGTTTAATACAGTGTTAGCATTCGGTGCCGATGATCATGGCTAAGCCTCCCTTTTCTTGTCAGTTTTCGAGTGTGCTCGGGGTCGCTGTCCGGCCTTGGTCGAACTTTGTCCGAAGGTAGCGACCGTGGTCGAGGGCTTGTGTTGTTGTTGCTTGCACTTCGTCTTTCCCCCTCTCTCTTGCACAGTGTCTTCTGTGCGTTGTTGAACTCAATTTCTCTTCTATAAAGCTTTAAGCAGTGCTTCTACCAATTCATTAAAGAAAATTTTCAAACTTTTAACCAAGCTTAACTAAAGATTAGCATATGCAACGGGTGATGAACTGATGATTCCTGACTAGTCTATGACATGCTCCTGATGCAAGCAATTAAACGGATGATTAGTTCTGACTTTTGAAGCAATCTCGATTGATCCTCGATGGCACGAGCTAGCTCATCGTGCACGCAGTTTGCACGACAGGATTTAATTAAACATCTAAGCCAGCCCCCACGGTCGTAAGAACAGGAGATGATCCAAATCAACGTACCGACGGGCATCATCAGAACAGACAGATCGCCGCTTTGTAAACTGCCAACTTGCCGGCTGGTAGATGGATAAGCGTCGTCAGGCGAAATCGCTGATGAAAAACCGCGAAATGGCCTTTAATTTCATCAGCTTTCCGGGTCGACTCGCGCGCGCCGCTGGTTGCGCGAGGACGAGGAGGGCGTGCATGCAGCTGCCGCCGGCAGTGACACCATGCTGAGTTTATTATGGAGTCATCGTCTTCTGGCTGGTCGATTCGACTGCTCGGACAGGGGACTGAAGCAATAACGGCGCGATCCGATGCTTGTTGCGTTTGGTCCTGGGTTAACGGATTGACTAGGGGTTTAGGCAGCTTTAACCCCGGCAACATAGCACTAGTTTAGGCTAGTAGGTTGGGATAAGTTCTCTCTGCTACGCGCACTTTAGGTGGCCCAAAGGATCGCACTGCACTCACCCTTGATTCTTTGGGCACGAATTTTGTCAGCCACTATATTACAGATTTCGACGAGCGTGATGGATATTTAGTTATAAGTTTTACATATCTAAATTTTATTCCTAAATTATGTGGCGTGTTTGTTCGTAAGCTGTGATTTTTTTTATATATATAGTTGTGTACGTCTCACAATGTATAGGACGAACTGTTCTCCCATAATCTTTTAAAAGAATACCTAACAAAAAAATCCTAAGCTAATGCAGCTGGTTAATGTTAGCGAATCTTTAATCAACCCGATGTTAACACAGGATATGTGGGCAGTCGACTGACGGTTTCTTGCTGGGAGTTATCGGCAGAAACCAGGGCGACGTTAAGTCAAGAGCAAAACTGCAAGCAAAAGTTGATGTCGCTCATGAATCTGATCGGTAGCAAGTAGTTACTAGTAAACCTAAGCAGAACTCACCGAAGGATCATCTGGAAGAATTAATGAAGTTTATTGAAAAGATCTCGTGGTTTCTGAAGATGGAATGACGTCGATCAGACCTCATAGAAAAGAGAGGAGGAAAAATCTCAATGGAACAGCGAGCACAAAACCCGTACGGCACAATCTTAAACATTTGCTTCCATGGATTAGACTTTCACGGTCGCAGTGTTTGTCCTGTGCAGCATAGACTAATCTGGAGTATTGCGTAGCTTGATACGAAAATGATGGAAAACTGGAAACCTCTGCACTCAGCACGCATGAACAATATAAAACAGAGGATGGATAGCGGTTCATGAAAGTGATGCCAGATTGCCAGGTTTGGGAAAAGCTACAGCACATATGATTTGGAAATGGCCATGGCAAGAGTAGCGTGGGAAAAGTGCTCAGAATCTAGAGGCTAGAGCTGCACCTGAGAGTTCAACTTCTAAAGTGGAACACAAGAGAATCTACAGCGGAATGCAGTGTAAAACATGGAACGGGGAGGGCTGATTCTTGGTACCCCTTGGAGTTGTGCAGAATCAGGAGCTGGGTCGAAAAGTGCTCGGTTCTCAGATCTAGCTTGTGTATGACTATCCACAAATAACCAAAACTCTTTTTACGTCCTATGAGTAAAATGCTGCATGATTACTCACGAGCATGTATTACTCAAAAGAATATGTACACGGTATCAGTCCAGTCAGAAAAAAAAAAAGGGGAAACAAGCAGTAAGAACCGTCGCAGGAGCATGACTTTGCCCGCATTTGGAAAGCAAGGGTTCAGAGGAAGTGTCGCTTCTTTTTCTGGGTCTTGATCCGTCAGAGGTTGCATACCGCAGACCGTCTTCTTGCTACAGGGTGGCCGTGCAATGTTTCTTGCGCTCTTTGCAGCACTGGCGTCAAGAATCACAACCACCTGTTTTGGGAGTGTGCTTTCGTGAGACAGATTTGGCATGCGATGTCGCCTTTTCTGTCCAACTCCAGGGTGGACAGCCCCTCGGTTATTTCCGTAGGTTACTGGTGGGACAATCTCAAGGGGTGTACGGGCGTCAGGCGCATCGAGGATGGCGTTATTATTACAGTCTGTTGGAACATCTGGAAAGAACGGAACGCGCGCATTTTTCGGCAAGAGGACTGTTGGCCTGATGATGTCGCAAACAAAATTAAAAGTGACTTAGCGGTTGTCTAGTTGTCTGTCGATTTTCGGTGTTGCGTCTGGGGTCAGGGGGACTTTCCTTCTGTAATCTTTGCACTCTGTCTTCCTTCTGTTTTGAATGAATTGGCCATCTCGGCTTTCTTCAAAAAAACAAGCAGTAAGAACTAATTGAGTTCCAATGTATAAAGTCATTGACTATGTATTGAGTAATGTCACCTTTAAAGGAGTCATTCCCTCTTGCACAAAGCAGCTAAACGAATTTTGGAGGCCGTGATTGACAAAGTTTCAAATTTAAGTGAAGATTTTGTCATTTCTCAGCAACCAAATATGCCAACAAACAAAAGTAAATACTCCCTCCGGTTTGAAATTACCTGTCGCTGGAAGGTTTTACACTGTGTTTGAAATTTCCTGTCGTCCTGTGTGCATTGAATGACCAAATGTAGCACATTGAGAGATGGGAACACCCACTAGCCTACATGCTTTCTAGTAGTGGTTCTCAGATCTTGTGTATGACTATCCACAAATAACCAATACTCTTTTTACGTTCTATGAGTAAAATGCTGCATGATTACTCACGAGCATGTATTACTCAAAAGAATATGTACACGCTATCAGTCCAGTCAGAAAAAAAAAGGGAAAACATGCAGTAAGAACTAATTGTGTTCCAACGTATAAAGTCATTTACTATATATTGAGTAATGTCACCTCTAAAGGAGTCATTCCCTCTTGCACAAAGCAGCTACACGGAAGAACGAATTTTGGAGGCCGTGACTGACAAAGTTTCAAATTTAAGTGAAGATTTTGTCATTTCTCAGCAACCAAATATGCCAACAAACAAAAGTAAATAGCTCCTTAAAGATTGGTAGGCCATAAGGTTATCTTGTCTGAGAGCTCTAATCATAACCATAATCAAAAGCTTCGAATGAGATCATATATCTCTTGTAACTTTTCGAATGAGATCATATATCTCTTGTAACTTAGTATTGAATAAAAATATAGAGCAATGTTTCTTCAACATTGGAATGACAAGGTGAGCAGGCTACGCATACATTCGAAATACCCTTCCGATGGAGGAGGCTCCAATAATTCAACAGCTTGACCAAGATCATCCATAAGAAGAGTTTATGTTTAATTTGACTATTACTCTTCCAAATCATGTTGTAATAATAAAACACTAAATAGCAAATTGTTAGATGTGACAGTTTTGTAATATCTATTTGGAGTATTTTCAATTGTTTCAATTATACTCCCAAAAGTTTAAAGGTTAGATCATCAAATTGTGCTTAAAATAACTGTGGTTCTTGCTGACCCTTGTTATTTCATGATAATGGCAAAAACAGACCTTTTGTTGTTGTATAGCTGCTATGAAGAACAAAAAGTTTGATATATGCCATTACAAATTGGTCGTTTTCAGGATTTGCCATTATAAAACTAGTTATACGATACATGCATTTCTTCAATATATACCATTATGTTTCTGTTAAGACCAGAATATCCCTTCTTCTTCCTCTATAATCCTTTCCAATTCTTCTAGCTCTAACTCATTTGATCCATCTCTGGCAACCTCCACCACGGTAGCCTCCCTGGCACCTACACCATCGCTAGAGCGTCATCAGCCTGCTCGCGCCCTCACCTTCGTCGTCGTCCCTGCAGCGTCTATCTTGTTGTGCTGACTCTCACGCGACCTGCCTCCAGCACCCTGTGGCCATGCCGACGGCGCCAAACCTCCCATCCCTATTGTTGCTCGTTCTCCTGCCGCCAAATCCCGTACCCCCATGTAGCGCCGGCCACGATGCCAACCCCCCCGGTAGCGTCACCGTGGCCCGACGTTGCTAGTCTCTGGCATCGTTGTCGCTGTTGACCATGCGGTGTGGTTGTCGGTGCAAGCCTCCGGCACCGCCGACACACCCACCTGCCTCCTCCAACGAGCGTCGGGAACCGTCGGATCCATAGGGCCTAATGTTGCTATATCCATGGGATCGAGCGTCGGTGGGCAGAGCAGCATGGTGGCGTGGGGAGTAGTAGCGCAGGGAAGGCCGTTACCATGGGTTGTTCGGTGAAACCACCGTGAGTGAGGAGGGGAGAGTTCGTTAGAGATGTTCAAATGGGAGAGGAGATTGAGGTAGAAGAAGTATTATGGGAGGATTAGGGGTATTTTAATGTTAAAAGGAATAAATGTACACTACTGCGGATCAGGGCTTCCAAAGCGACACATCACAAGCGGTTCGCTTTAAGCCGCTTACGACCCGATCGCCACAAGCGGTTTGTGGCCAACGGGTGGGAGAGTGGCGGGAAAGGGCATATGCAAGCGGTTCCAAGTAATACCAGAAACAGAAGACTGGGAGCTCCGCCCACGCAACTGGACCTTGGGCCATGGGGGAGGCTAAAGGATGACGGCAAGTTAGAGATGGCACCATAAGTGCAACCCGTGAAAGAAAAGATTGTGGAAGCCATCGAGAAGCAACGTGCAGGATCCTTGGTAGTAGACAGGAAGAATGACGAGCTTACCTACGCACTCGAGAACGCGGAGCATCCAGGAAGGACACGAGGAATTGGCAAGCAGGTGCCGTGGCTAGCTGGCTTCTCAAATGATCAAGCCACATACCAGAGCCGGGAAAGAAGAAAAGTAAGAGAACACAATAGAGTCAGCAAAATCGAACGGGAGCTCAAGGAGCACAAGGAAAACATGGCAGAAATGTTAAAACGGGAAGTGCATGCTGCAATCGCCAGTCTTCATGGACCAGGTGCGCTTGTCGTCATGCCTCAAGCCAACGTGGTTAGTCCTCCGGCCTCCGGTCGGCGAAGCAGTCAAACAACGTGTCGACCGACGAATTGCAGGCTCGTTATCCCGTGGACGACATCACCGTGTCCCGCCAATGTGAGCTGCGCATCCAACTACACAACCTCACCCTCAAGGTGGCTTACGGCATGGCCTTTCCGGTGGAGTCAGACCAGACATTCCACTGTAACCCGATACCCGCATGTACCGAATAACTTGTTTTATAATGGGAAATTCTAGAAACGACCACTTTGTAACGTCATATATTGAATTTTCCTGAAGAACAATGTGTGGGTGCTTATATTTCTGCAGTTGCTCAAATACAAAACCTTGGGTAGTTGCTCAGCTAGAGACGCACCATGCCGGGAGTCATTTTAGAATCTAATTCGACATTTCCCATAACATAAGAACAAATAGCTAAGTACTTAGGCAAAAAATTTCAAAACACCACCCCACAAAAACCATCCTTGGGGACAACATTCTGAGGGAGTGAGCGAGGGCAACGAACTTGCTAGGTCCAATGCACACAAGGAATATCAAAGCGAGAGTTTGTGGACAAACTTAAGCAGCAAACCATCATTCTAAGTGGTCAGGTTAATAATACCTAGCCTTCCTTGCTTCTTAAGCTTGGAATTGTTTTTCCAAGCAATGAGATTGACACTAGGTTTATGAGATTCTTTACCATGCCACAAGAAGTTGCACAAAAGCTTATCGATTTCCTTAATCACTTTTGGCGGCAGCTTGAGAAAGCAAAGAGTGAAGGTCGGAACGATAGATAATACTACATTGACATTTGACAAGTACTATCTGCCAGAAAAACTCAAGAATTTCTAGCTCACCAATATCTTATCTATGCAGCTCAAGAAGGACCAAAATAATCATCTTTTGACGAATGATAAGTAGACAGAGGAAGCCTCGAATATTGGATAGGAAATGTTTCAACTTTGCAACCAAGGATTGTTGTTATGTGGAAGGTGGATTGGCAAAATAAACTTTTTTTTCTTTTCAATTTTCTCTGTCAAAATCAGAAGGCCCAGCTCGACGAGCAAACTAGGCCCAATGTAAAACCTAGGCCGGACAGGCACGCAACGCGAGAAGGATCTCCATTTTCTCGACATCCGATGGAAACACGATTGGAAGTGAATGGGTCCTTTTGATGAAACAAATGGCTTCAGATGGGCCAGATATCGTTGAGTGGCACGAATGCTTGAGTAATACCTTGTACACCTCCTTTTAAAAAATATATATTTGAAAAAAATTGGTCAAGGCATTATCCATCAGTTTTCTTGAAGTACATTTTCATCAACTCCAAAGCAATGTAACGGCCGTATGCATTACAACAATGTTCCATATAATGCAATAGGATTGGGAGAAAAAAAAAAGGGGGGAAAGTTTGCTATAAGCAGGGCGGTCCTACTATTTTGAGGCTTCGGTGTGAAAATATAACAAAAATTTTAAATAATCTTATATAATGAAACACAGTCCCTTTCACTGATTCTGGTGCTTCCACGTCATCACAATATATAATAGATGTTTGATTGATTTTCAATGGTCTAGATGAATCCAATACAACAACAATAGTCTATACAAAAGCTCCCATCTTGGGAAAAAAAAAACATTCCAAGTGCTCCCTGGAGTGTTCAGGTCGCCGGCTGACCTGGTCGTCGCTGCCACTCAAAGCGTCGCCGTGGCTAGCCCGGCCTCGCAGCACCACCCCCAAGGTCGAAAAATGTCACCGACTCCACGCCGCCTCCCGACCGGCCATGTCGCCAAGGCTGCCATTACAGGAATCCGAGGTATTTATGCACGGGCTGACGTAAATACCTAGTTTTTTTATGTCGGTTTTCTTCGGGCCGATGTGGATTCCTGTAGCGTGCGTGCCTCGCCGGCACAACACCATTCGTCGTATCGTCGCCTGGACGAGCCGCTATGGCTGGCCGCACCGCCGGTTAGCTCCATGCCTGGCCAGCCCTCATCCCTCCTCTTTCCTCCCTCTCACTCTCCCTCTCCTCTCTCTGTGTATGAGACGAGGTGAACACAGACAGTGGAGAAGATGAGAACGGTGCGGAATTTAGGGGGTATTTGGCTATTTTCAATTTAATCCCTGTACTATGTGCTAATCAGATGAGGTGCTGGATATACCTAGCCCTATATTCATGCGTCGTTGCATATTTCTATATTGCTTTGCAACCGAGGAAAATGTAATCACAATCCAAGAATTGCACGGTTCCTCCTCCTTTGTATTTTTTATTTAATAATCTTAGTTCGTTTAGGGTGCTAAATTGTCTTATTAAGCCCCTGATTATCAAGATGTGATTGTGTTCTAAAATCTCTCACTAGATCAAATTTGCACATATGCATAGATGTTACTTAATACCCTGTTACAGTTTTGTTATTCTCAAAGTCGATTCAGCTGACATTTCTATATGTTTGTGTTTTCATGACTAACGAGGCCGGATAGCACAGACTAAGGCGCATGGTCCATTAACCATGGTTGTTGCCGATGATGCCCTCGAATAAGAGGTGTGGTTCCATTTTAGACCATGGTTGTTACCGATGTCCAATTCATATAACTTCCCCTTGTGATGATCGCATACATAGCAAAACAGAAAATAAAGATCGATTAAGATAATAGCACAACTTAAACAGAGGTGTTTAATTTGTAATATATTTGTAGATATAATTAACCGGGAGACCCTCTAGGCCTCGTGAACCAGTAGATCTACAATAACCATGTTAGATGGCTTGGTATATGGAGCGCAATTATGTAATTACAAGAACTTGTATTTTACAATGATTAATAAAATACTACCTCCGTCCCTTTTTTTTATGCAACTTTTGTACACACCTTTAACCATTCGTCTTATTCAAAAAAATAGTGCAAACATAAAAAAAATATAAGTCATTCTTAAAGTATATTTAATGATAAAACAAATCACAACAGAATAAATGATATTTAGTTAGTCTTAAAGCACGTATACTGGATTGGGGGTTCTAATAGTTTAGAGGCCCAGTGCACAGGCCACTGGACCGGGCCTAGCTATGAGACATTGCATTCTCATTTTCTATTTTTTAATCACAAATGTGCAGTCATTGTATCACAGGAGCATTTTTTTCTAAGAGAGAGAGATAGAGAGAGAGAGAGAGAGATTTTGTCATCCTTGAATACGAATAGCTACCATGTGAGCAGTAGTTTTGGCAATTATAAAGTTTCCTCCTCCCTCTTCTCTGTATCTCACATCACTGTGCTGACGTTGGACAAGGCTCTGATGAGGGGCAGCGGAGCACCAACATAGGGCCACACACGGGGCGGTACCTTCCAGGCTCGAGTAGTGGGATTGGTATCCTCTAACATTACCATTCATATCCACTAACATTGCATAGTAATGTTACCAAGCTACAATGTTGTAACATTACTTTCTAACCATTGGATGAGAAAGGGGGAGGTAAGATTGGTCTGGGCACTGTTCAAGAAACACTGTAGCGAAAATTCACTGTTGTGAGTCACTATTTACTACTGTAGCATTTTAATAGTGAAGTCATTGTTGCGAAGTCACTATTCACTACTGTAGCATCAGTAGTAAATAGTGACTCGCAACGGTGAATTTTCGCTACAGTGTTTCTTAAACAGTGCCCGGGCCAATCTTACCTCCCCTTTCTCATCGAATGGTTAGAAAGTAATGTTACAACACTGTAGCTTGGTAACATTACTATGCAATGTTAGTGGATATGAATGGTGCTTTTGAATGTGGATCGATGCCATTCATTGGCGATGGAGTCACTACTCCTAGAACAGTAGGTGATTTGTGCGGGGTACGGGGCCGTATCTCGCAGAAAGCGCATTCTGTCATGGTGAGATGACATAATGGAAGCAAAAGTGGCGAAGGGTAGGGCAAGACGTGGTGCAACGGGGTCACAGGCTGGTAGGGCACATGCGGCGATGGCTGGTGGCCAACGACACAACACAACTCGATGAGGTTAGAGTGAGGAGAGGAGGGAAGTTTCTCTTGAGTAATTAATGGTACCATGAGGAACCAAAATAATTAGAAGGGAGGTACGTGAATATATATTTTCTCTCAGCAGCCATTAGCCCATTACATTTAATTTGATCGGCGGCTATGATTCGTGATACCTTCGTATAAAAGGTAATAAGAATGGTAAAATCCTTTGGTATGCAACCATAGGACACAAACTTATACCACCACACACATCACACGCGTGCGCGTAGATACTCACTGCTACTAGTTACTAGGGGGTGGAAACGAGTCGAGTTTGGCTTGACTTGTTCACTACCAAGCCGCGTCACTAGCTCGCGAGCTGCTCGTGAGTGCTCGCGAGCCAGACCATATACAATAAAATAAGTAGAAGAACAAATGCAAAAGAGAGATATTAGATATCATTAACTCATTATGTGGAAGAGATTATGAGTATAACTATTTTATACAAGTATACAACCATGCATATTATTAAATTGCTAATAAAGTATAAGATGTCGCATATTATACATGTAATATAGGAGATATTTGTATATTAGGTTATGTTGAGTGTTTTGCCAAAGGGGGAGAATTAGAGTTGCATAAACTGCATGAGTTCATGTGTGAGAGAGTGTGTGCATATGTGAGTTATTGCATTAAGTTTACTTTAAATGCATGTGTCAAGGGGGGAAGCATGTGTTAAAGGGGAGAGCATAAAAGAGATAAAAATAGAGTAAATTGAACTTGAATGGGCGTATTGTCAAATCACTCATCAAGGGGGAGATTGTTGAGTGAATATTTTGAATATTGTGTGATGAGATGATTTTCCAATTTAATTGAAATATTTTTGAAAGAAAAAGATAATTTGGATGAATATTTGAGGATGATTGATGATTTATTGGACTAATCTTGAACTAATATTTTTGGAGAGTTTTGGATATATATGTTTTAATTTTGTAGAAAGAAGAAAAGAGGAAGAAAAAAGAAAGGGAAGAAAACGAAGAGAAGAAAAAGAGAGAGAGAGAGAGAGAGAGAGAGAGAGAGAGAAAAGAGAGAGAGAAACGTGCATGTGCTGCTGTGCAATGCATGTGTACGTGCTGTGCAGTATATGCAGGCGGCGTGAGTAGTGGGCTGGGGAGGCCCAGGCGGCGTTAGCTCGAGAGAGCCACACGACGCGCAGGGCGCAGGTGCGCAGGCAGGTGGGCCGAAGCCGACGCGGGCTGTGGCACACCAGGCCGAGTTTGAGTAGGAATTCGCGCCCGAGTTAGCTTAGATTTATTTTCACTATATAAAAGGAGACGAGGAGGCTCGGGATTAAGAGGGGTTTTAAGGTTTCCACATGTTAATGACGGCTAGAAAATTAATAAAATTCCAGAGGTGATTAGAGAAGATTAGAGAGAGATTAGAGGAAGATTAGAAGAAATTTTTTTAGGGAAGAGAGACAGATGAGTGAGGGGCTGGGTTAGGCTTGCAGATGCTGTAGCAGGGCAGTAGACGTCCTGTGAGGCGTAGTCAGGAGCTGTTGCAGAGCAAGGTAACTTAGGCCAGAATAGATATGTACTTCTTTATAAAAGGATTTGATTGGGGACGAGCGCCAGAAATCATTTCCCCGTAGATGTAGACAGGTGCCGAACTGTGTTATCAAATGTGTGCGTCTCTGGTAATGTTTTTCTAATCTTGCATGAGTATCTATTTTCATCGATTGCTTCCGCAAATTAGGGGCATTTAGCGCCTACGATCCTAAAGGTTATATACGAGCCGAGCCCGAGCGAGCCAAGGTCTGGCTCAGCTCGGCTACGTTAGGCCAACGAGCTAAAAACTAGGCTCGGCTAGTGCTCGATCGTTTGTAAACTAGCCGAGTTTAAACCGAGCCGAGCTCGAGCTTAAGTTCAAGCCCTACTAGTTACCTAGAAATAAATTATAGAAAAGCACAAGAAGTAGGTTTAATCTAAACCATTGACCGATAACTCTTGCTGTCAAAATGCTACCAGTTAAGCCACCTAATTGCTATCCCAAAACGAGCGGGCTGGGAATGATCGCGCTCGAGAGTAGAGGAGGTACGTAGTAGTACGCTTGTGTTATCTCGACATGAATACATGATCGCAATGGACGTTTATGGTGCGGCCCCGCCCGGAGCCCATGATATTTTTAGGTGTTTTTTCTTCTCACGTTACAGCGATGACGCCACTGGAATTGATGGGTTCGACGTCGACGCGTACGATAGCAACCTCGCCTTGAAAGTCTCTCTATTGCTACGTCTGTTTGTAGCCATCGTCACCGGAGTGCTCGCGGCGTTGCCCGCTCGATCGAAGTACAAATATCTCCCACTCAGCGATGGAACTCCCAAAGGATCTCGCTTCCCATCATCTCAAGAAAGATGAGGAGCACGGCGACATTTGCATGTGTGTCAATCATCGTCTACTTCATGACTTCATAAGATGTATACAGTACTTAGTATGCAGTACATCGTGTGTGTTAGAATAATTATGGGGTTGGCCCATTTAATTATTTTAATAGAAATTTCAAGAAGCCTATTTAATACTAGGAGTTATGAAAACGGTTTAGTACCGTACGGAAAATTGGGAGGAGAATATCTCAACTTAAATAGTTGGATTGTGGTTCTCCCAATTAGAAAAGTGAGAAAAGAGAAAGGCAGAGCCACACGCGCGAGCCGAGGCGAGGCCGTGAGCGTGAGCGTGGCGTGCACAGGCGCGGTTTGCGGAATTCAGAAGGTTTTGCCAGTTTGGATGGTTACCTTATTTACTGGTAATTGCTAAAAGATGTGATCGTCTACACCGACCGTCATGGCGAAAAACAATGAACAAGTCATTGTTCCTCCTGCACCTGTGCCCGTGGTGGCACCTGCTCAAGAGTATATTCACTTATACCATGCCTTTATTTGGTTATTTTCTTGTTCATTAGCCTTTGGGTATGAGATAGATAATTCGTTATTATCTAGTACGTTTGGTTATGAATTTAAAATATGCAATTGGTTAATCATGATTTATTTAATTTTATGGATTAAAATATTAAGAAAATTCCTAATACTTTCAACAATCCAAAAACCTTCTCCTAGGAATTTTACAACTACTGGTTTCGCTGCCGCACTTAAGCCAACGGTATTTGACGGCGCAAATTGGTTACAAATGATGGAGCCTACTGTTTCAAGCAATCTATTCTTGTCTCTCAGATATGGGGCGTTGGGATTGGTTATGCGACCTAGTAACACCTAGCCTCATGGGTCGCTAAAAAACCAAACCTAGCTCTTCTACTTACATGTACCGGCTTTCTGTCGGAGGCGCTGCTGCATGGCACCATCCCAAAAAAACCTAACCAATCCACTGCATCCTTTTGATCAGTGTTGCAGCGCTTGATAAGACAGGATGAGCCTATCAAAAAGAGGCTAGCCGGTGCCTTGTAGAAGAAACCGGAATCTCTCCTTCCAACGGCCATATAATGGAACTACTCGCACATAGAAATAGAGGGATTATTTCTTCTATGTAACACACATCCAGTTTCTAAAGCAAGCTTCGTCTTGCTTAGGTGACCTTCCCCTTTGCACTATTCCATTGTAGTGTTGAATACCGAGACGTAGGGTTGTATCTCGACGGTGGGAGGCCTAAATCAGGGTAAACAATTGTTGTGTTCTTCAGTGTTGGTTGTTCGGATACGCCACGGATTCTCTCGCCAACAAATGTCCTAGTACGCAGCGAAAAGGGACTCGTTGATCTCCATTTCAACAAGTAAGCTCGACATTTGACGAGCACCGATTCCCAATCACCGACATGGAGCATCTACATATTTTAAGGGTATTTTTCATAATAACATGCATCATATATTGTACTGTTGTAATAACATTATAACGTAATTTATGGGTGACGCAGATTATTTAATTGTTCAAACAAATCTCGATCATTACTACAACACGTTCACAATGGCTTAGACTTATTTGACAAAAAAAATTAGTTTTTTTTATTCTATTATTTTTCTTAGTCATGAAAGCTACCTCTGAAAAGCTCTTAAAATTAACATAAATGAAGCAGACTATTTTTAAAAAGAAGATTGAAAAACCTCCTAAAATTCATTTTATTATTAAACTCATTTTAACTTAACCAATCTATTCATTAAACCCGACCACTCCAAACATGCTCTCAAACCTATCACATGGTGTATGAGCCTTGACCAGCGCTATAATAAACAGCCAAGTTTTCTTTTTAAAATAAAATGTTTCAAGGAATGATAACGCATGTACTCCGTTTTTCCTGCCCAAGACTTTTCCATAAATCCCGGTCACAAGCTAAATTTAGCTTTGAATATATATACTGATGCACTGTATGAATCGGACGTGGTGAAAAGACGGGTAACCCCTGTGTTTTCTTTTACATTTACATTACTAAAAAAAATCAGTATTCTTTAGCACGTAGTAAACACACATAGGTTCAAGACTGAAAATAGGTGCTGTAAATTTTTTTTGAAAGAGGGACAGGAGAAGTGCCGTTTTATTTCATTGATCAATAGGAGAAAATAAAAAAGCTCGTGAAAGCACGGGCCGGGGTATAACCACAGCGCTCCGCTGCAATCCTGGCCAAAACCAAACACACCTTCGGCCACCGTCGGGGACACCACCTAAAAGGAGAAAAAAGGAATGCAACTTCACTGCTGTCAATTAGGCCAAAAGCCGAACAAGAGAGAGATACAAAAGTGGGAGAAGGGGAGACACCACCTACACTCACACAGCGACGAACGACTCCTGGAGGTAGCGACAGGGGAACCCGCCGCCGTCGCAAAAACCATTAGGGTTTCCACCGGGGTAGGAGAAGGTCCGAAAAGTGATGCCTCCAATTCAACATGGAATGACACCAAAGGTGACGCCAACACCGGCCCACCAAGGCAGGGCTTTCGCCCAGGACCTGCCCTACAAGCGCACAAGGCAGAGTCCGCCGAAGGTCGAAAGCACCAGAAGAACTGAGCCGCCGACTGAAGATGTGGAGCCGAAGAGTGAGCACGAACACTGCCACCCGACACGTAAGACGCCGCCCACGCCACCTAACACCTCAGAGAAAGGGAGGGTCAAGACGATAAGGACGTGACTAGGTCAAGAGGTAGAGAACGTGGACGCTGCCGGAGAAAGGTCGCCAGCCAACACAGCTGGAGAGGGGCCACCACACCCGGCGGCCTGCGCATGGGAGGCGAAGGAGACCAGATGCCGCGCCACCCAGGCGACGCAAGCCGAACCCCACCACTAACCCAGAAAACACCACCCTACGCCATCAAGCACCTCGCAGGGAGGGGAGGGCAAGGAAGCGAGGACGGGACCAGTCTAGAGACAGGGGGTGCCGCTTCGCTGAAGGACGGGCAACGGGCCACCATACCACCACGGGAGAAGCTGAGGAGCCGCTGGACACACGCCCCTGGAGGCCACCCGCTTACACACGCCCCTGGAGGCCAACCGCTGCGACCACTCCGGCCAGCTACCAAAGCGGACCCCCCAAGCGGCCTCTACCGAGACAGGCTCAGGGGGAGGGGAAAGAAGATGATGCCGATGTCGAGCTCCGCCGAGCTACGAGGCCACCGGGCCCACGACCCTGGAGCACACTCCGACCGCTCCGGCCAACACATCGCAAGATCTGGGCCTCCTGCCCGTAGATCCAACCTCACAGAGCGGTCCCCCCGGGCGGTCTCCGTCAAGACGGGCCCAAGAGGAGGGGAAGAAGCAAGAAGCAAGAGGGAAAGCCGGCACCGAACTCCAACACTGTGAGCGAAGGTGGGGACGAAGAAGAAAGGAAGCCTAGTGTCAAGCAAGGGCCACCAAAGAACCGACGACGGTCCCCCACACCACCAACGGGCTGAGCCGAGGAGTAACCGAACACACGCCCCTGGAGCCCACCTGCTCCGTCCGCTCCGACCATCTACCGAAGAGAACCCCCTGAGCGACCCCCACGGCGGGCTCAAGGGAATGGGGGAAGAACGAGAAGACGGTGCCGAGCTCCGCCGAGCTACGAGGCCACCGAACCCCGACCCTGGAGCACGACCACACCGACCGCTCCAGCCAACCACCACCAGCTCCGAGCCTTGCCCTTCCCGAGCGACCTCCACCAAGACAGGCTCCCGTGACAAGGAGGATCCAACGACACCAGCAGGAGATGACGCCGTCACGAGCACCACGACGGCCGGCCCACCGCCACCACCACGGCCCGCCGCCAAGCACGAAGAGAGCTAGATGAAGCGGATAAGGGCTGCACCGCCGGCTCGTAGGGCACCGCCAAACGCCGAGGTGCCAGCCACGCGAGGGGAAGTGTCGCCGCCATTCCCCGCTGCAACGTCAGATCTGGGGGAATGGGGGAGGCGGAGGAAGGCCGCAACGTCAACCGCACCCTCGTTGACCACCACCGCAGCCCACCGCAGCCGCTGGCGCCGGTGCTTGCCATCCGCCTCCGCCGGAGCTCGCCATCCGCTGCCGCAAAAGACAAAGTGCCTCCCCGCCTTGCTGCCCCACACCTGTGGAGGTGGCGCCGGCGGGGGAGAGGAGGCGCCGAAGAGCCTGCCGGTGACGGCTGGCTGGTCGGCCGGCTACGAGGCCGCCATCGCCACCACAGCCGCCGCGGGCGGCAGCTAGGCCACAAGAGGAGCCGAGAGGGAGCGCGAGAGGAAGACCAAGAGGGAGGGAGGCGACAAGGGTCAGCGGCGGCTAGGGGAAACCCTTGCTGCCCGCTATGTTGCCCGCGCCCGCCTTGTTTCTAGTTGGTGAGAATGTTATAATGTGAACTCAAAATAGATGCTGCAAATTGACCGCAATAGTAGCGTCCCACGATACAATACCTACATGTGTTTTTTATCGCTAATATAATGCGCTACAGTCCTTGCTATAGTACATCTGTTTTGATCTGGCTAATCTAAACTTATTCAGACGGTCCTCAGCCATGATGGCACCTTGGCTTTGCTACTCTCCCCATATGTACGTATACGTGCTGCCTGAGTCTGGCTCTTTTCAATTGAAAGTTATCGAAATTTTTAATTTAAAAAAGTTGTAAGTCTTGAAAAGAGGATTTGGAGATCCAAAAAAATATAAAAATTAATTTATAATTTTTAAAAAATATTTAAAATCCCACAAAAAAAATACTACAAAATATTATATCGCTTGGTTTGTAGAAAATAACAAGCTAAATTTAGGCCTTGTTGCTTTCAGTTGAAAATTGCTGAAATTTTTAATCTAAAAAGGTTACAACTTATTTAGAGGGGTCCTGATAAGCCTAAAAAAATTCAGGGATTCTGAGGAGAACTACACAAAATCTTTATATAAAAAACTATAAAATATTAGTATAAAAAAATAACAAACTTAATCATAGTTTAAGCTACGAAGAACCAGGCCCTAATCTCGTGGACAGTGGTGGCAGTGTCCGAGCCAGACGGAGCTCTTCGCTGCCGTATCCATTCTGGCGCCATCCAACCAGCCCGACCAATCGCGTGGCGCGGCGGCCTCAACCCCCAAACAAAAATATCATCCCTCAGGTCTCGGGATGGCGCCGCCATTTTATCTTGCTTCTGCTGGCCAATCAGACCAGCGTAGACGCCGAGCGAGCTAACCCATCTCTGCGTCATCCGTGGCGTCATGGTTTGGAACCCGGAGGCGGAGCTGGAACTGGGATCGACCTCGTCTCCAGACTCCAGCGAAGAAGAGTAGACATGATCACCGTGCGACAGTGGAGGTTTTTTTTTTATGGAGGACATGGAGTTTTTGGTTGGTAGGGAAAACGAGGAGCAAGAGAGGATATAGGAAACTCATGGTACTGAAATACTCCCTCTTTTTGTTATTTAACGTGTTTAACATTTGAACACACCTTTAATCATTTGTCTTATTAAAAAAATAGTGCAAAACACAAAATATTAACCATGCTTAAAGTACCATTAATGTTGAAACAAATCACAACAAAATAAATTATATTTACATAGTTTTTTAAATAAGATGAATGGTCAAAGACATGTTCAAAAGGCAAAAGCATCAAATAAGAGAGAACGAAGGCAGTAGATTAAAATCTAGCAAGAGGGGTAGCATGACTACATGACCATAGTGGCAAATAATACATGGATGGCATCACTTTTAAATCCTAATGGAAACGTTTTGCTAAAATTGCTTCTTTCTTTGGTCTAAAATACATAATGGCTACTATTCAGACTCTAATAGGATCGGGAGCTGGAAAAGAAATTTTTTTAATGTATATAGAAATGTTTAAATAGTGACTCAACGATGGTTTAACTCCTGTGAATAATATCCATCAATATTAAAGCTCAACGGTACTTCATGCCTAGTCCTAAGCACTTGAAACAATGTGTCCCTGAGCTCTCCCTAAGTGAGCTCCCCCCAACCCAATGTCCCGTCGCTGTCGGGCTCCCTCTCTCCTTGTGGCGACCTCGCTGGAGGCAAGAGAGAGGGCCCCATCTCTTCCTCCTTCCATCCCTCTCTCCCTACCTCCTTCCTTCACCCCTCCTCCTCATCCCTTCTATATGTGAACCTATCAAGATTCAGTCGATATGATCATTCTATATATTTGGGGGTCAATATATTCTATTAGGAACTACTATTGACTTTTGGTTTGAAAAGGAGTGTCCAAGTTCATGGTTGTTTGTGTATAAACCTAATGAATCACACACTTAAAAGGGTTTTAACAAATCTGATAAATTGGGTTCATTAATATGTTCGGGAGTACAGGTTTGTAGCAAAATATTTGAGTCTTGATGAACCTCTTATCATATAAGCGCATTAGTGCACTTTATTTAAGGAGAGACATGGAGCAATGAGGCTGCATGAGTTTTGCCACCAAGAACTCTAGCTTTAGCACCCCATTTTACCTCCTCGAAACCCTAGCCATGAGTGATGGTGCTAGAAAATTGATGCAGTGTGTTTCGCGTTGGATGGGTACGCATACCATTGAGATGCTATTGAGGTTGTTGCAGCACTGATCGAAGACGAAAAGGAGACGATGAATGAGATCAACTAAGTCTTCTATGGTAGTAGGTGTAAAAGTTGTTGGACGGTAATCACTAAGGAGACATTTGGCTCAGGTGAATGACTACTTCCTGTATGCCGACATACGCAATATATATTGAAACCGGCTACTCCAACTCTTCTTCTATTTGTGGCTATGCATCAAGGATAGTAATCCATGTTCTCCTACTTGCATAATGCATGATACTTTTTTTTAAATTTGTAGTACCGTAGCCTACCGGTTCCCCAACAGCGTACTCCTTGTCTTCCACACCGCTGCTCTTCTCCCTATCTAAGATGAGCATCAAGTCCTACGTGCCCCTTAAGGTGTCGCTAGTCTTCTCTTTGTATGTTATGGCTCCTACTACATCATCCCTCCCCACAACACTACTCTCCACCTAGATCCTACACCACCTTCAACTCCTCTATCCAAACGTCGTGCTCCTTATGGGCCTTTCTACGCCGCCTTCTTCTCTTCTTCTCCGCTCGGGCACCGCACTATGGCCACACACCACCATATAGGACATACTTGCATTGGTGTCACGCATGATACATATTGAGTATTTAACATATTTATTTTGACTATTCAATTACTTGATACATGACAAATAAGTATTGGGCGTGTATCATTGGTTGGCATGATGTCTGACATGAATATGTTCACTACAGGAAACAAACACAAGGTCGCCGGCCATGTAAGTTTATGTCGTCAGCACATCTGCCGATAACACAGAGGAGGACACTTGTGTTGTTGGCTTCTTAAACATCCGACGACATGTTTGAAACCAGGCACCCACCTTGCCCCGTCTGGCCAGCCATTCAAATTTCAGAGCGCGGGAAAAAAATGTTGTCAAAAAAATGTCGTCAGGAAACCTCACAGACATAGCTAACCCACTCACGGCGAGATAACGGAGCTCCGGTGGCATTTGCTGCCCAACAAAGAGGCCCCACATGTCAGTGCCAGGCTATGTCGTCGACCTTCTAAACCCTGACAACAAAGACCGCCATGTGGAGGCCTTGGGTGTAGTTCTATATTTATTAAACTTTACTAATAGAAAACAAACATTTCTAATAAAAAGACCAGCACTAACATGTGGTATCTGTGTCATACCAAGCGGGTCCCCCATGTAAATCTATGCCGTCAGGTTTGGTAGAATCAGAGACATAGACGTGAGGTGCGGGCCCCGCATGTCAGGCCAGCTTGGACGGAAAACTACCGTTAGCCTACTCTTCATGTCGTTGGCTGCACAATGCCGACGGCACAGGATGACTCGGGAGGGGAGGGGGGATTGTCACGGCCTTATGTAGTCGGCACTCAATTTTGCCCCGACGACATAACTCAACTGTGTCGTCCATGTTGTGTAGACGAGGTATGTCGTCGGATATGGGACCTTTGTCATCGGTTTCAACCAATGACACTGAAGCAGATCCCTGTAGTGGTTAATTGGGTGACATATTAGCTTATTGGTATGGTGATTGCACATTTCTATTGGCATAAATCCTAACCATCAATCCTTCAATCCAACATTTCCAATCATTTTTCTTAAAAAAAACATTCCCAACATTTCAAGGGTATTCCATTTAATTTTATTGCTTTCCTATTTAGTAATTTTAAATTTAGGAAGCTTTTATTGGCTCAATATATGGTAATTTCAGTGTTTTGCATTACTCGAAACTTATGATTTAGCTCGGACATACCAAATCAGAGCGCATAAAAGCATGATAGAATCGAGTGCGTAAACGAAGCCAAAACATTGAAGTGGATGCTACATAAGTACATCTAGGATGAGTCAAGAGTGTCAAATACAACGTAGCGGAAAGTAAAAATAATATTTACTGGCAACAAAGCGTAGGCACTCAAATAGTTCTATAGTAATTTGTTTGTCAAATGAAGTTGAGACACAATATTATGGAAAAAATTCATAGTACAAATACGTGAAGCCATTAAAAACCATCGATAACTCATACGTGTTAATTTCAACCATCCTTTTCACTCTCTTATGAGCAATAGCGAGATACATAGGGTGTGTTTGGTTCGTAGCCCTTGTTTGCCATGCCAAATTTTGCATCGCCAAGGTGATTTGGCTATCGTTTGATTTCTAGCCAACAAATGGCTTGTTAATGAAAAAACTAGCCATGCCAAATTTTTACACTGTGTTCTGCGTCAAAACAATGGCGGTCGAATCGCTCGTCCTCCCCATCTCGCCAAAACAATCGCTCGCACTCACCGTGGAAAGCAGAAGCAGCGCTAGTTAGTCATGCAGTTCATTTTAGTTAATTTTATCTTCTAATTTGCATATCTATTTTGTATAATATCCAAATTACGTGAAATAAATTTTGTAATTCATGTAAAATCCTAACCAACCCATTTTTATAGTTTTAAATTTTTATTTTTTTAATTTATAAGGTATATTTTGCATTTTTAATTCTTTTTTTGCTTTTTGGAATGGCTTTTCATATTTTTATGTTCTATTTCAAATGTTCAAATCAATTTCATTTGCATATTTTTAAGTTTATTAAAATTTATTCAAGTTTATATGATTTATATTTGACCATAAGAACAATTGGCACATTAGGAGTTAGTAAATTAACCAAACATACCACCAATTTTACCAACATTTGAATGCCCTCAGTTGACTATGAACCAAACGACACAAATTTTACCAACAAAAGGTAATGCCCTCAATTGGTCATGACCATTCATTGGCACAACCAATGAGGGCTACTAACCAAACAAGTCCATACTCCCTCCGGTCATAAAAACATGCTGCCCTTGGTTTTTGGACTCGTCTTTTACTATTCGTCTTATTTAAATTTTAGTATAAACATGGGTAAATATAAATCATGCTTAAAGTAACTTTAATGATAAAATAAATCACAACAAAATAAATGATAAGTTACATAATTTTTTGAATAAGACGAATGGTTAAATACGTGTTAAAAATTAACAGTGACTTGTTTTTAATGACCGAAGGTAGTAATACATAGCACCAAATATAACGCCAGATATATATGCCCAAAGAGATGAGATGCTGAATTGTTAGTCCGTCACATTAGTCCGTCAAGAGATAATTAACGGGAACAAATCAAACTCTACAATGACTAACACGACAATATATGCAAAGTAAATTTGACTACACGCGGTTTATAACATGACCTATGCTAGAGCATATCATGAATGCTCATGACCGATTATATACAACGGTATGGTATGCTAAACTTACACGAATCTAGCCATTTTTCTCGTTTACTACAGATTCCATGTGACATGCCAGCCACGCCTAAAATGAACCTAGTGACCAAGTGGTTAAGCTCGGCCGAAGCTCTATATAAACCACAGTGCAAGCCCACTGCCACTGCCCATCTCGCGCCTCACGCCCCTACCAAACCCAGTAAAATAATATCCGCAGTCGCCGGCGACATGGCCCAGCGCCGCTGCCTCCTCCTCGTGGCGCTTGCCGTCGTCGCCACCGCCGCCGCCTCCTCCTCCTCCTCCTCCTCGTCCTCCTTCTTCGACTCCAACCCGATCCGCCCGGCCACCGACCGCGCCGCCTCCGCGCTCGAGTCCACCGTCCTCGCCGCCCTCGGCCGCACCCGCGACGCCCTCCGCTTCGCGCGCTTCGCCGTCAGGTGAGCAGCACGTGCACCCCCGATCCCCCGCCCTTCTCGCCGCCGCCGCCGCCGCTAATCCTCCGATCCGCCCGCGCAGGCACGGCAAGAACTACGGCGACGCGGCGGAGGTCCAGAGGCGCTTCCGGATCTTCTCCGAGAGCCTCGAGCTCGTACGCTCCACCAACCGGAGGGGGCTCCCCTACCGCCTCGGCATCAACCGTACGATCCCGAGCACCTTCTAATCCCGGCCGTCCGTTCCCGGGTCCCCTGGTCCCTCACGCGTCGGTCTCGTTGTCTTCTTCCTGCGCCGCAGGCTTCGCCGACATGAGCTGGGAGGAGTTCCGGGCGAGCCGGCTCGGCGCGGCGCAGAACTGCTCGGCGACGCTCGCTGGCAACCACCTGGTGCGGGACGCCGCCGCGCTCCCGGAGACCGTGAGTTTCAAGTCTCGACCTTTCTCCTCGAGCATGATCTGTTCTTAGTAACGCCACGAACTTTAGCAACGGCTGCCCTCGAACGCTGGGTGGGTTTGTTGCGTCGGCCCCATGGGAGACAGGCATGCGTGGCTTGGTTGGGTTCCCACTTCCCAGAGATTTCTGATCTCGACGAAGCTTTGCTCGTCGCCATAGAGAATACATCTTCAGCGATCCAAAACATTGTTCGTTACCTATTCCTTTGAGCTCATATGCAGTTCCAGTTGATCCAAAACCTAGTGAGAGAGAGAGACAATGCTCCTATTCCTCCACCCGCGCCAATCCATCTACCAGCTCCACCTCCTGTCCGTGCCCGTGTCAATGATTTCCTGAGGGCCAACCCTCCCAATTTTGGTGGATCTACTGATGCCATGGAGGTAGCAGACTGGTTGAAGGCAATAGAGAAGTGTCTGATTATGTTCCAGTGTGGAGACTTAGAGAGTGTCTGGCTCGCGGCATACCAGCTCACTGGAGTCACGTCTGCGTGGTGGGACACGTTTTGTGAGTCTCATGAGGCTCCTGAGACGATCACTTGGGCTGAGTTTGTTGAAGCTTTTGAGGAGAACTATGTCCCCGACAGTTCGAAGGAAACTAAGAGGCGTGAGTTTCATGCCTTGGTCCAAGGGAACATGACGATGCACGAGTATCTCACTCAGTTCACTCTGCTGGCTCGTTACGTGCCCCGTGACGTGAGGAGTGATGCCGACAAGATTTACTTCTTTAAGAAGGGCATGGACCCCGAGATTCGTGCCCTGATTGACTCCACTGAGTTCACCACTTTCAAGTAGTTGTTTGCCAGTGCCGTGAAGCAAGAGGAGAACCGTCGTCAGTGTCTCGCTGCAAGGAAGAGGAAGAGGGCCCAGAAGGATGTTCATTCTGGCTCTCGATCCAAGGGACAGCACACCCGTGGTCGTGGACCAGCTGTTCCTCCATGCCCACGTTTTCAGTGGGTGATGTCTCGCCCTGTGCCGCAGTTAGCTCCGCCAGTTCGCACTCAGTTGTCTGCTCTCCCTAAGAAGGACCTGTCAAGCATCAAGTGCTTTGCATGCCAGCAGATGGGACACTATGCCAGTTCCTGTCCCAATAAGGGTGCCATGTCTGCTCCGGCTCAAGCCAAAGCTGTCCTGCAGAGGCCCGTGAATTCTAGGCCACCTCGTGGCAATTTTCCTCATGCCAGGACTGCTGCTTCTGTTGGACGTGGTCGGGTGAACCACGTCAGTGCTGAAGACGCCCACGCTAATCCCAATGCAGTGATGGGTAAGTTTCACATCAACTCCATACCCGCTACTGCTTTGTTTGATTCTGGTGCAACTCATTCATTCATTGATGCATCCTTTGCTAAAAAACATGGGCTTGAAACAAGTGCATTAAGGAAACCAATGCTGATTAAATCTCCTTGGAAAGTCATTCATACCACCTTGTTTTGTCCTGATGTTTGCATTAAAATTGAGGGTGTGGGATTTTTAGCTGACCTGGTGGTCATTGATTCAAAGGGAATAGAGGTGATATTAGGCATGGATTGGTTAGCCAAGTATAAAGGTCATATTGACTGTGCCTCTAAAACAGTCAAGTTGACTAGTGATGATGGCCAAGAAATTCAGTTTGTTGCTAACTCCTGTCCTGAGAATCTGATTGCCCTGAATAAGTTGGAAGGGTCTGATCTGAAGGAGATGCCTATTTTGCGGGAATTTCCTGATGTGTTTCCCGATGAGTTGTCGGGCATGCCGCCTGAAAGGGATGTCGAGTTTGTCATTGACTTAGCCCCTGGTACTGCGCCTATCTCCCAAAGGCCGTACCGTCTTTCTGCAAATCTAATGGCTGAGTTAAAGAAACAAATCGAAGAGTTGCAAGAGAAGGGATTTATACACCCTAGTGCATCACCTTGGGGTGCCCCAGTTATTTTTGTGAAAAAGAAGGATGGATCCCTAAGGATGTGTGTGGATTATAGGTCACTTAATGAGGTGACCATTAAAAACAAATACCCTCTGCCTCGCATTGATGATCTATTTGATCAGTTACAAGGGGCCTCCATTTTCTCAAAAATTGACTTAAGGTCTGGGTATCACCAAATCAGAATCAAGGAGTTTGATATTCCCAAGTCAGCCTTTACCGCTTGGTATGGTTTGTATGAATTCACCGTCATGTCTTTTGGCCTCACCAATGCTTCTGCCTATTTCATGAACCTTATGAACAAAGTGTGTTCATGGATTTTCTGGATAAGTTCGTGGTTGCGTTCATTGACGACATTCTGATCCACTCCAAGTCTGAGGAAGAGCATGAGATCCATTTAAGGATGGTTCTAGACAGATTAAGGGAGCATCAGCTGTTTGCCAAGCTGAGTAAGTGTGAATTTTGGTTGAAAGAAGTATCTTTCCTTGGCCATTTCATCTCTGCTAAAGGTGTTGCTGTAGATCCAGAGAAGGTGGCAGCCGTGGTTGACTGGAAGCAACCGAAATCTGTGACTCCAGTGAGGAGTTTTCTGGGTTTGGCGGGATATTACCGCCGGTTTATCGAAGGGTTCTCCAAAATAGCCCGTCCGATGACCAATTTGTTAAAGAAAGAAAAGAAGTTTGAATGGACCGCCAGCTGTGAAGACAGTTTTCAAGAATTGAAAAAGCGTCTGACTTCAGCCCCTGTGTTAATTCTACCTGATATCCAGAAAGACTTTGAGATTTACTGTGATGCATCTCGTCAAGGTCTGGGGTGTGTCTTGTCAAGGTCTGGGGTGTGTCTTGAGGAAGAAGGAAGAGTGGTGGCTTATGCATCTCGTCAGCTTAAGCTATATGAGCAAAATTACTCTGCTCATGATTTGGAATTAGCTACAGTTGTGCATGCCTTAAAAATATGGAGGCATTATCTCATGGGGAATTGTACTGAGATATTCACTGATCATAAGAGTCTAAAGTACATTTTTCACCCAGCCTGATCTGAATCTAAGGCAAAGGCGTTGGTTGGAGTTAATCAAGGATTATGATGTGGGAATTCACTATCACCCTAGCAAGGCCAATGTGGTGGCTGATGCTCTAAGCCGCCGCCCCTCCTGTAATCACCTCCGGAGTGAGGAGATTTCACCGGATTTGTGTCAAGACCTTCTTAAGATAAATCTTGGAGTGGTGAAAGTAGGTCATTTGAACTCGATGGAATTGCAGCCCACTTTGCTCAGTCAAATAAAAGAAGCCCAAAAGGGTGATGAAGAAGTTCAAGAGATCAAAGGCAGAATGTTGAAGGATAAAGCACCAATTTTTTCCATTGATGACGAGGGTGTGCTTTGGTTTAAAAAGAGGATTTTTGTGCCTAACGTCAGTGCACTAAGGGAGCTTATCCTTAAAGAGGCTCATGACAGTCCTATATCCATACACCCCGGTAGAACCAAAATGTACTTGGATTTGAAAAGCTCATATTGGTGGACGGACATAAAAAAAGAGGTCGCAGAATTTGTGGCCCGTTGTGATATTTGCCAAAGAGTGAAGGCAGAGCACCAGCGTTCTGCAGGTCTGTTGCAGCCTTTGAAAATTCCAGAGTGGAAGTGGAAAGAAGTCGGAATGGACTTCATTATTAGGCTCCCCAGGACCCAAGCGGGCCATGACTCTATTTGGGTTATCGTTGATAGGCTTACCAAAGTGGCCCATTTTGTTCCAGTTCGCACCACCTACACCGGAGGCAAGTTAGCTGAGTTGTATATGAGCAGAATTGTGTGTTTGCACGGTGTGCCCAAGAAGAACGTGTCTGATCGAGGTTCTCAGTTCACTTCAAAATTTTGGGACAAGCTCCATGAGTCGCTTGGGACACGATTGAATTTCAGCACGGCTTGTCACCCTCAGACTGATAGGCAAACTGAAAGAATGAACCAAATTCTTGAAGATGTGTTGAGAGCCTGTGCTCTGGCTGCGCCTACCAGTTGGGATAAGCAGTTGCCTTACGCCGAGTTTGCATACAACAACAGTTACCAGTCCAGCATCCAAATGGCTCCGTTTGAAGCTTTGTATGGAAGGAAGTGCAGGACTCCTCTGTATTGGCAAGAAACTGGTGAGGCAAAGATATTTGGGTTGGATATTTTACAAGAGGCCGAAGAGCAAGTCAAAATGATCCAACAGAGGTTGAAAACAGCTTAGTCCCGGTAGAAGAGTTATGCTGATAACCATCGACGGGATTTGAAATTTGCCATTGGAGATTTTGTGTATTTGCGCGTGTCTCCTCTCAAAGGCATGCGTAGATTCCGTGTGAGTGGCAAGCTAGCTCCGAGGTTTATTGGTCCTTTCAAAATTCTTGCCTGAAGAGGCGAAGTGGTCTATCAGTTGGAACTTCCTGAGTATCTGGCAGGTGTGCATAATGTGTTTTATGTTTCTTAGTTAAAGAAATGACTTCGAGTTCCTAAAGAGTAGTTGGTTCCTGAAATGTTGGATTTGCAGCCTCATCTGTCTTTTAAGGAATATCTGATCAGAATTTTGGACGTGGCAGTTCGCAAAACCCGTAGTAAAGCTGCGCATTTTTGCCGGGTTCAGTGGAGTAATCACTCTGAGGCTGAGGCCACCTGGGAACGTGAGTCAGATCTTCAGGCTGAGTTTCCAGAATTGTTTCCAGAAGAGACGGAATCTCGAGGACGAGATTCACCCCAAGGGGGGAAGTTTGTAACACCCTAAATTTTTAAACCCAATTTGGCACGTTAATAATTCCTCAAAATGCAAGATTTAAAAATGTTAATCATTTATTACTGTTGCATCTTCATCATGATTGCATGCATGGTAGTTAAATTAAAAAAAATGATTTAATTTTTCAAGCATCACCCTTGATGGAAAAATTTAATGTAATAATTTGTTTAATGTGTATATTATATTTTCTTAAAGCCAATCCCAAATAAAATTATATGGAAATATGTTAATAAATTTTGGGAAAGCAAAATATTAATTCCTAAGTGTCAATGTATTAAAAAAGAACATTTGAAAATGAAATGTCTTTGGAAATCAAAAAAGTTAAAGTGTTATTTCACACTCGGCACGAATCGGCCCACTTCTTCCTCTCCTTTTCTTTTCCCGCCTGTCCCCTCTTCCTCTATTGCGCCACAGCCACGCCGGCCCACCTCCCCTTTCCTTCCTCCGCCACCCCCTTCCTCAGTTGGGCCACCAAGCCGCGCTGGCCCATTTTTCCGCAGCCAGCGCCCTCTGCCTCGCCGCACGGTGCCACCGACAGGTGGGGCCCGCCTTGTCAGCCCCTTCTCCCTCCTCCGCTGTCTTCCTCTCCCCTGTTTCGTCCCCCTCTGTTCGCCTCACCGCTGTGGTTCGTCCCCTCTCTCGGGGCCTCGAGGGCTCTTTCCCCCACGCATTGCTCGCTCCTACACTCTTCCGCCGGTCCCCTCTCCGCCCCCTACACTTTCTTGTCTTATCGCCGGCCAAACCGCCTCGGTACCTTCGCGTTCAAGCATTCCCCTTCACGGCACCAGCCGGGATAGGCACCGGCGATTGCCAAACCGCGCGTCGCGTCAAAGATTGTTTTGGGTGGAGCTTGCCTATAAATGGGACATTGCTCCCCCAATGTTTTCTACCCTGCGCCGCCGCATTGTGTCTCACCCGAGCCGGTGCGTTGTCGATCTTCACTGCCTTGCCGTTGTTCCTCTCCTACCTTTCGCCTCGCCTCTTTCCCTCTAATCCATGCTCTCCTTGGGTGTGATCCGCAGGTCGTCTCGGAGGAGCTCGCGCCCAAGGGATTGAAGCCGCGCGGTCCATGCGCGTGTCCCGGAACCCGTGTTGTCGCCGCTGCCGTGGTCCCGCGACTTGGCCACCTTTTCCGTCCCGGTGAGCTCATCAAACGATTCGCCCCTATCCGTTGTTGCTTGCGGCCGAAGGAATCGAGTTGTGATCCCGTCTTTCGCCGGCGCCGCGGACACCTTGAGATCCCGCCGCCGTGTCCCGTTGCGCCGCCGCCTCCGCGCATTTTCGGCGATGCCGAGACCACCATTGCATTCGCCTCGCTCACGTCTAGCTCCCCGCGCGCCCAATCGCCCTCCGGTGGCTGGATTCGTCACCGTCGTGGGAGCCGTCGCCGCCGCCGGAACGCGTCCCCTATTTTTCCCTTCTTAACCGCTGCGAGAGGCGCTGCCATGTGGGACCCACCTGTCAGCTCGCTGTGCGCTTCGCCCGCGCAGAGCCGAGCGCGCCTCGCTATTGGGCCCGTGAGCCGAGCCGGCCCAATACCGAAAAGCCTCCTTTTCCTTTTATTTCTTTTACATTTTCTGATTAAACCTTTATTTGGTACCTAAAACATTTGCTAAAAATAACCAGTGCATGGCAAAAATTCTATAAAATTCAGGAAAATTCCTTATTGATTTCTAGACCTAAGAAAATTATATATATGCGTGTCATGCATGTAGCATTCATTTTTAGTTAAATAGCTAAGCTAGTAATGGCATCATTTCATGTGCACTTGAGAAATTATCATCATATTTCTTTTAAATAAAAAGAAAATACTTTACCAGTCCCTAGACTCTAGGAAATATTTGTTTCCATGTCATCCATGTTGGAAATGGATGCGACAAAGCTTTTTAACTGACAGAGTGTGACGCACACAAATTCGCCATTTTTGCGGGCGTGCCAGTGCGTTTATCGAAAACACACAAAAGAAGGGGACAAGAACGTTGATATTTCATTATCGCAATAAAATACAGGTTCCTGTTGAGATTGTGCTCTGTAGCCATGCTGGTATCTTGTGTAGACGATTGTGATGGTTCTGAATCTTAGTGCCTCAAAAGGCTACCCAGTTAATTACATCCGCGCGCTGGATACGCGGAACACCTCCGATTAAGCCGCAAGGCTGTCTTCTTCCTCTCTTCGTCTTGTGCTTCATCGTGCTGTGGGTGTATGTAGGGTGTAGTTGGTGACGGCAGGATACGTGGGGTAACACATGGCCCACGCAGTGCCTAGCACAATCGTTGTATGACTATGCCCGCCCGTGTTGCTTGGATTTGTGTCTTCAGGCGCCACGTTGGTGTAGTTGTACTTGAGAGATGCACGGCTTTCACTTGACTTGGAGTTGAAGTAGACGGCTTGTTGGCGTCATCAGAGATATTTCGGGGCGTCCGGGGTTGAATGCAGACTTTAACGGTCTTGATCACCATCGTCTTGATTTTATTGGAGCGGAGTGTATGTTGGTACCGTGGAATTGGTATCTCCACAGTATCGTTGGCCTTTAGAGTCTTGCTCACCATCGGGGCTGTGTTTGTTGAAGCGATATGTAGATCGGCACCGTGGAACTGGGATCTCCATGATACCGCCGGCCTTCAGGGTCTTGTTCACCTTCGGAGCCGTTTTTGTTGAATGGGACGGAATCTTGTTTGTGTTAGGTGCCACCGGCGACATTCCGGATTGAGGGTCGGCCTACCGGAAAGTGTCGCGCGGAATGGACCTAACCGTTTTGAGAAAAGAAAAATGAGAAAGGATTTTGTTCTCGCTATGGCACTGAGGCCAAGTGGCGAGAACGGTTTGAGAAGAGCTCAAAGAAAATATTAAGATTTATTGTTTCTAAATTGCTTTGCCAAAACTAGGCTAATAAATGCATTTCAGCAAAATATCCTAAGCTCTCCTTGTACCGAGCCACATTTGCATACTTTCCGACTTGCGAGTACAATTTGTACTCATCCTCGTTTTTCTCCCCTCTCTTTTCAAAATTTCAACAGCTGGTCCATCCGAGTATATGGCCCGCCGTCCGCGGAGGAGGACTCGGATTACGATGAGGAGGCGTTCTTCGAGGAGGACTATGAAGATTAGGGTTGCGCATTCCTACAGTCCTCGTGCCTGTGGGATGAATAAAATTCTAGATGTTGTATTAGGCCTGTATCGCTGTGTACTCTGAATTGCGGCCTGCGAGCCGTTGTATGTGTTTGTACTGGACTATGTTCCCTTTTGTAATAATCAGATCGTTGGCAATGTTCTGTTTCTGTATATCTGTGTGTACTAGCCATGATCCTTGGGACTAGTACGTGTTTACGCAGGTGGAATCCGATCTTGTAAATTGGGTGCCGACACCATAACTCACCAAAACTTGTGGAAATTTTTAGAATAAATAAAATGTTAGTATAAACCTTGATTTTCCCTCTGAAATGCCGGAATTCCGGAATATGTTGACGTATAAAATTGACGTTTATTTGACGTCAACACACCCCCCAGCTTGAACTTTTGCTCGTCCTCGAGCAAAGAGCTCAAATGAGAACCCGGTGGATCAGGATTGCATCAATATCATTATTCAATAAATATTAAGCATACAAAGTTGTACCTCATTATTTGTTGACAAAAACTCATACAAGTGTACGCCGACTTTCATCAAACTCACGAGGTTTTCAAAATCTCCCCTTTTCTTTTAGCGGTTGAAAGATAGAATGACTTTGATAGAACCTTGTCAACTCAGCCCTTTTCAAGCTATGTCTCGGGGTTTTTCTTTTCAAAATGCTAGTTCCTCATTATTACTCTCAGACTCTCGGTGGTATTTGATCCTCACCTAGGCCTTTTTATTAATGGCCTTCTTTCCTTCTATTCTAAGGTTTATGTGGAGCTCATAGGTATGGAAATGTGGCCTACTTAGGTTGTATAATTTTGTAAAGTCAAAAATAGATCCTAGGAAATTTTGTACCACTTCGCAATCTGGTCATTAGAATAATAACGTCCAGGGATGAGGAAGAGAATGAACTCACGCCAAAGGAATGAAGAAACACAAGTGCAACTGATGAGGGGTACTGATGAGTCCACCCCATCGGATCTTGTGTTTATAGAAAGGTCTATTTGACTTCTTTATTTGATTTGAGATCATTCCTCAATCTAGAATTTTGAGAGGCATTTTTTTTGAATGAAGATAGAAGGAGATGATGGCTCTCTCTTCCTCTTTTCTTTTCAATTATTTGTTTGCCTCAATTTTTTTCTCTATAATTTTGAGGAATAAATCTTTTATTATTTTGTCTTTTTTGGGATACCAAATAGGTAGATATATGGTGGACTCATGAAAAAGAACTTGGCTTATTTTTGTAGGGAGGAATATCTGGCAAGATGTATGCTCGTATCCCAAATGTGAAATTCTGCATTACTAGATAAGAGGGGCTAGCAATCAAAGGGTACGCGAAAGGAAATGACCAGTTTTGAAGAGCACTAATTCCTAAGGACTTACTTTTGACAAAACTCAACACAACCAAAGTGGCTGAATGAAGGCTTTGAATTTATTTAGCACTTTTGGCTCTGGTAGGATGAAAAAGTCTAATGAGGAACTAAAGATAATTTTCTCTTTTCAAAATAAATTCCGAGACTTTGCCTTAGTAGGGGCATAAGTAACTAGGTCCTTACCTCTGTTATCATATCCCTCAACAACTTAGAAGTGGTTCGATAATGTCAACACTCGATAAGCAAGATTAAGCAGGATGACTACTCATACTAATAATTGTCAAACTTAAATGAGAGTACTAAATTGTATACTCAGCATTTATATCACAATAATAGAGCAATGTTCATCATATCCTTTCTAGGTAAAATCAACATTTATACATTTTATTCAAAGGGAAATATTTTTCGTATTTTTAGATTTTGTAAAATTTTATAATTTTGAATTTTTTTAAAAGGGCATACTATTAACTAAGCACAGAGTTAAAATTATCCACAAATGGGGCAAGGTAATTTGGAATTTTTGGCAAGGCAGATCAGGAAAGAATTACTGGAAATTAATCTGGCAGGGTACTAGCATGGCACGGTAAGACAATCAGCAGGTTAGCTACAGCAGGTAGCGACAGAGAGCAGGACACATCGATGAATTGATGGAGGGCAGTTTTTGTATCGACGGCAGAGGGAAAAAATACATTATCAGAAAACACTTTTTTTAGCGGAATCTGGAAACACTTCTTTGGAGCTGGGAGTCGCTACTCGCCAACAATTATATTTTTTTCAAGTGAAGTAATCAACATGTAAAGATTATGCAAAAAAATCTTAATATTAATTTTACAAAAAATCTTAATATTAATTTTGCAAAAAATCTAAGTAACAATATAAAAGTGCAATCGCACTTTAAACACCTAGTTGGAAGCAAATAATTTTCCTCCTATTAAAGAAAATGGATTAAATATATGGGGAGAGTAATATGAGATATATATTCAATCTCAATTTTTATTCCATTTTTTTTCATTTTTTCAAATTTAAATTGCAAAATATCACGAACGAGATTTCAATCTCGTTTCCTCTCAATTTCTCGATTTTCTACGGGAAATCATCGCCTTCCGGCGATTTTTCTCAACTATTTTTAAAAATGGTAACCATAAATTTTTTTACCTAATGAGTTCATAAATTTTTTTACCTGTTGAGTCATCTTAAAAATACTTGATTTCTTTGATGTTAAAATAATTGATTTTTTCAAAATTGTTTTCTTGGATAATTGGAAATAACGTAGATGTGTTGATTTTTGGCCTTATCAGCCTCTTCCCTATGCAAATTTTAATCACTAAAGTTTGCCTTGGTCAATGTTGTTCAGATATATTAGTATTGTCATATTAGCAATATATACATTAAGTGTTGTTGGCTTATGTTTAAAACTATGTTTTTACACATATAAGTGTGAGCAACACATAATATATGATGTTGTATAGTCTTCCTGCAACACAACTTTTATATGATGCAGGTGTGTGTTGGTGTAAATAGTCATCGTGTGTTTTCCAGCAACACAACCCACATATGATGCAAAGGGTGTGTTGCTATAGGCTAGTCTTCTTGTAGTGCCAAGGCTGCTGCAAACCTCGCAAGTCATGCGAGATTCTAGCGCCTGGACGGTTTGATTCGGCGCTTCCAGCCTCTTCATCAATAAGCCCATCTTGGCCGCAAGCATGTCCATATCGTCGATCTGGTGGACTCCTCGAGTTCGCAGCTGCGAACGCTCATCATTCCAGCCCTAGCTTGAGACCATCTTCTCAATGAGAGTGCGGGCAGCACTCACACTGAGTGAAAGTAAAGCTCCTCCAGAAGCAGCATCGAGGTGCCGTCGGGAAGTACGGTTTAGCCCATGATAGAAACTCTGAATGATAAACCAGTCTTGCATCCCATGGTTGGGGCAAGCCAGTATATATTTTTGAAGTCGCTCCCAGGCATCCGGAATGGATTCATCAGTGTTTTGCTGGAATGCGGAAATCTTGTTCCGCAGGGCATTGGTTTTGCACAGAGGAAAATACTTGGTGAGGAAGGCATTGGAGCACTTCTCCCAAGTTGAGACTGCATCTTTGTTGGCATAAAACCATTGTTTTGCCTTCCCGATCAATGAGAACGGAAATAGGCGTAGCCGGACAGCGTCAGGAGTTGCACCCTTGATGGTAAAGGTACTACATATTTCAAGGAAATACTGCAGATGTGCATTGGCATCCTCCGTTTGCTTGCATCCTCTGTTTGCTTGCCACAAAAGGGGCTCGCCTGAACCATGTTGATAAGAGCTGGTTTCAGCTCGAAACCACCGTCTCCCACATTGGTGGCAGGTCCAGTGGGGACATTGGTGCTTGACGGGGCTGAGAATTTAAGAATGGTCTTCTCGGCAGCCATCGTTGATGAAGGTGTTTCGGTGACGAGGAAAGGATTGCTCATGAGGTTTGATAACTCAGAGACACGGATTTGCGCAGGTAGGACTCAAGGTCTTGCCCTTCGCACCAGTGACTCCGGATGTTGTCAGAAGTTTTTCGGGAGATCAAAACCGGTCATCCACTGCTCTTCTAGTTCCACAGAACAAAGACGGAGCAGGGTAATACCCGTTAAAGTAGACAGGTAAATTAAATAATTTAGATGTAGGTTTTGAATTTTTTTATATCTCTTTTTAAGAAACCGCTGCGTTCCCCGGCAACGGCGCCAGAAAACTTGTTGGTGATTCTTACGCTCAAAGAAAAGTTTAATAAGTTCACAAAATCGTGTGATTCAGTTTATTGAGCGAGCTTGGGGTATTCTAACAGTGGTTCACTTGATATTCGTCGTCGGAGCTCGGACATTCACTACCACCCGCTATCCTGAATTGGAATCCCGAATGGTTATGATCATTCCGATTGGACTCTACTGGTCCAAAGCCGGACGCTGTGAGTTACGCACGAGATACTTAGTATCTATGGATGGATAGGGCTGTCACCATCTACCACCAATCACATATACGTGGGCCCGGGTGTAAACCGAGTTAGTCCTAGTCTCAGACACCACGTTTGCTACTATTTCTAATCAATCTTCCTCAGTACTAAAAAGAAGTTGATTTAGGTTCAATGTCTGGCTCTAACAGTATATGAGTGAGAACCTAAACTGATTCCAGACAAATACAAGCTACCGGTAAGGAAAATCTACACAACTCATTTATGTAGATATACTCAGCTCAAATGAAGTTCAACACATAAGCAATGAATGAAGTGATCTCACTAATTGAAACAATTAGAAAAGGGTACAAGAGCTATTACCCGAATTCTCGAAGACACTTCTGGAACTTCGAGCTTCAGCCCGACTTGACTCTAACTCCAAACTTCTGCTAAGTAAGAGCTACTCTAATAAGTGGAATGAAAGTGTGAAAATGTGTTGTGTGTTGTGTTAAAAGTGTGATGTAGGGGTCCTTTTATAGTGTTCCACAGCCAACCGGGGTGCTCCACGTGTAGGGACACATGTCATCCAACCCTCCTCCAAATGGGAATCCAAAGGGGCTCAAGAGTGGGTCGGCCGGCCTAGGGTGGGTCAGCCAACCCACCTTCTTCACCTCTCGGCCGTGGATTTCTTCTAGGATGCTCCCTTGATGGTGTAGATTAACCCCTTAAGCCGGTGGATCAAGTGGACATGTGCAAGAAAGGAATCCAAGGGAACCCTATGCTCATTTGTGAAGCAACCGTGTCCATTCGATCAAACCGACGGCAATGGATGGTCTAGATGTCTTCATTTTGTGTTTTTTTGCCACTGGGGAGAAGACAGAGCCGGATTGGTGACTGGCCAGGTCGGCCGGCCTAGGGTGGGTCGGCCGGCCTGGCATTTTGCCCGGTCTGGCTCTGGTTTTTTCCATTTTGTACCTGTAGACCCACAACTCACCAAAACTTGTGGAACATTATTAGAATAAATAAAATGTTAGTATAAACTTTGATTTTCCCTCCGAAATGCCGGAGTTCCAGAATATGTTGACGTATAAAATTGGTGTTTATTTGACATCAATAGGGGCTTAGGTCGGTTGCGCTTCGTGTTTGCGACCATCTCGTCCCCCTTGCGCTTCTTATCCTTCGGCTTGCCCTGCTCATCATTGAGATTCTTCTTGGAGCCTCCGTCGTGGCTATCTTGATGATTCATGATGGCCTCTTCGGCGTTGGCTTCTTGATCTGCCATTGTGAACATGGCTTTGAGAGTTCACGGGGGTCCCAAGTCATCTACCTGATCAACTCCTAGGACTTGCATCCAGTGAAGAAGGCATCGATGACAGTTTGCTTCGAAACGTCCCGAATCTCGTTCTTCTTATTGGTAACGCGCTGAATGAACTCGCGGAAAGTCTTGCTCTTCCGCCGATGTAGTTGTCCAATCTGCTATCTCCCGGCGGGCCTTTCGTAGGTCCCCTGGAAATTGGCGATGAGCTATTCTTGAAAGTCGTCCCAATACTCGATAGAGTTCTCCGGGAGTCCTGTCATCCATGTTTGGCAGTTGGGGTTAGAGCGACTGGAAAATAATTCGCCATTACGTTCTTATCACCTCCTGCCGTTCAGACTGCTAAGGCGTAAACCTGTAACCAGTTCTTTGGATCCCTCTCGCCATCAAACTTGTCGATGCCTTTGAGCTTGAAGCCATCGGGCTAGACCACTCGGCGGAGATCCAAAGTGTACGCCCGAATTCCCTCCAGGGGTTGTGGTTGTCGGCGCCGTGGAGATCTGTTGCAGCATTCGTAGCGTTGACCTTGACGAAAATGTTGGTCGTAGTGGTCGTGCCTACTGGTTGTACTCTCCGCGTGGTCGTCGTTGCGCCAACTGCGATGACTGCAGGAGACCCACTCGCTATCGGTACGTTCTTTCCTCCTTGCCTCTATATCATGGGGGAGGTCGTGGCCCGTCGATCGGTCTGATCCGCCCGCGGCAGAAGCTCGCGCCCTGCTCCGGTTGCACGCGGAACAGCTATTCGCCGTCACCTCGTTCTGTTGGATGGTAGCCATCTTGACCATGGCCGTTGCCCTTGCCAGGGTTTGGGCAAGCGGGCTGTCTTCCGGTAGCTACCGAGCCATGGTCTCCAGAAGAGTTTTGGAAATGACGACCTTTGCTAGAAGGGCCGTGTAGACGTCGTGCTCCCTCAGCTTTACCGCCCGCAAATCGTTTTGGACGTTGCGGCCGCGGATGCGAAGTTGGCGCATGAGATATTGATCTTCAGCGCGGCGCTGGTCTGCATCGGCCGCCTCCGTGGCCATTGCTTCGCCCCCGGCAGGCTGGGAAGTGGAGTGATGGTCGCCCACGCCTAGGACGATGACTTCGTTGTAGTTGTAGATCTCCGTACTCTCGTCGGACTCGGAGTCCGAGTGCGAGAGACTGACTTGCTCGCTTTGTCCAATGGTTTGGCAGCAATAATGACACCCATGAACGCGGTTGGGTCCGGTCGGATTGCTCCGATGGAACTATGGGGTTGGTTCTCAGTGTGGTGACCTCCTGTTTCGAGTTTAGGGAAAATTTGTGCGAAGGTTGCAGCAGAGTTCCTGAGCCCGAAGGGAGATCCAATCTGAGATGCCGAGACACACCTGGACTGGATCGTGTCCGAATCCAAGGAAGCGTCAACGCCGAGTCCTCCTCTGCTCACTTTGAGGGAAGATGCAAGGTGGAATTGTCAGCGAATCAATCTTCCGAAAGCACCTGCGGAGCTCTCCAATTCCAACGGCGAAGGAGATGATGAAACGCAGGTACCTTCTTGGGGGTCATCTCCCCAGGATGGGAGAGACGATGGTTTTCAATGCCGTCGGCCACAAAGTGCAGGGATCCAAAGCGTAGTGCTTGTCCCGGCATGAAGATGACGGTCAGCGATCTTGACGATGAAATATAGCTTGAACGATGATCTTGATGCAGGGCCCTACCTGGCGGGCCAACTATCGACTGGTAGCTAAACGGGGGTTACCGTCGCCAATAGATTTATTTGGGGTTATGCGCTAGATCCAAGCTCAATGGTAACACAAGACAAGAGTTTATATAGGTTCAGGCCCTCGACTTAGAGGTAACATCCTAATTCTGTGCTCTAGAATTATGTTTGTATGAATATGCGTATGTGCGTCTCCTACGCCCCCTACCCCTCCCTTTATATAGTGTAGGGGGATAAGGTTACATGATCTTATCTGGTACATGATACCGAATTCTTTTATATCAGCTCATGACGTGCACCGACATTTACAGGTACAAATCTCCTAATCATGTGTAGATAACTCTATCCTCGGGACCATCCTTGGTGATCAAGTTATATGTGGCCTAAGTGGTCTTCATCTGTCGACTGATAGCTAATCGGGGGTTACCATCGGCAAGAGATTTGTTTTGTGGCTATGCACTAGAACCAAGCTAAATAGTAACACAAGACAAGGGTTTATACAGGTTTAGGCCCTCAACTCGGAGGTAACACCCTAATCCTGTGCTTTGGAATTAAGTATGAGTATGTGTGTGGCAATATGGATGTAAATATGTCTCTAGGGCCCCTACCCCTCCCTTTATATAGTGCAGGGGGATAGGGTTACATGAACTGAAGTAATACCGAAATTTTGGCTATCGGCCTATTTGGTACGTTACTCTACTGATGTGTTTCGCTACTTGGCACCCATTCTCACTTTGTGAAAACAGCAGTCGGCCCATCAAGGAGCGTGCCTTAAACCACGCAATCACAGCTTCCGTCTTGCGGCATACTGCGTGTTATGCGTTTAAGTTATGTACATCATCAAACGTCTGGCCCTGGCTTGCTGGAACGAGCACTCGGCCTAGCCTGGGGTGCGTCTTTCAACCAGGTGGTACCTGTCCCAACCAGAGAAGGTATCAACTAGCGGCCCACTTAAGGGCATACCGATTGGATAAAGTTTGGCCGAGAGGCATTTGTACCCGGGCTGCGGTAAACAACTGGCGACCTGTAAAAGGCATACCTCCGAAACAGTACCCAAGTTTCATCAACACCCAACTTTGAACATGCAAGGTTGGCTAGTGACCTAGCATGGGGAATGCCATGAAATATTTTTCAATGTCTGGCGCTTCCAGTCATATGCCCTCAAGGGTGTACCGAGAGTCCGAGACCGAATTAGGCTCGATGTTAACATATCACCACCATTGGTGGCGCACGTATTGTAAAGAAAGTATATTAAGGGGGTTGCCCTTTGCTTAATCATATTAGGCCCAAGTCCATTTTTGGGGAAGGCAAAGAGTTTTCGCACCTTTCCTGCCCAACCGAAGCGTCACGCGCTACCGTCGGGAAACACAACCGCACCCACTCTCGTCCCATCGCCATGATGGTTTTACTGTGTTCAGAATGGGTCGCGAGGCGTGCCTCTTCATATTCCTGGTGTATAAAATAACCCAGATACAGCGTATTGCCACATCCAGTCCTCAAGCTTTTTTTCTCCCCTTTTGGAAAATACCCTCTCCTCTTCCTCCTATCGTAATGGAAGGCCAAGGAGAAGGGATCGACAAGTGGGCCGCGGCTGCCGCCGAACAAGCCACCGCCCAAGATTCCTTGGATAATATCTGGTGGCAGTTTCACGAAGCAACCGTGGAAATCCGCGCTGAAGAATCCATTAGGATTCTAATCCGCAGGTTTCCACAGTTGTACCAAGTGTGCATCCAGCTAGAGGACGCACTGGTCACTACTCTGCTGGCGGAAGGATGGTAATAGAAGTGCCCTCATCCACCTCACCAGGGAGAGTGATCCCCTTTTTTATTTCCTTTCGACTCTTTGTAAGCCAGCAACGAGCCCTAGCTCACTATGCTGCGCTGTAAAGTTCCCCTTTTACTCTGGCCTAAGAGCCGTAATGAAAATCTTTTGTCGAACAAGATTGCTCTTCATTTTAATCTTTTTGCACTTCGAGTTTCCGACTAATCTTGTCTTCATCCAAGTAGTTAGACCGATGCGTACTTCGAGTCACCATCTAGCACTTTAACGGCCCTTCCTACGAACATCACTCGGTGAACCCGAGCGGTTTGATTCCGCATCCACCAGAATAGTCGCATTTCAGTACCGAATGAGGCCTAGCCCAAAATACGCTCCGTGGCCCATTAAATTTGGGGGACAGGGGAACAAATACGCCACCCCGCCAATTTCTCACACTAGCAGTTTCATCCGCTCTAGCGAACTCTGCCGCCTGGGTTTCCTTCCTTCGTATGCTCCGCCACCAATGATCCTGATCCAGCAATGGCTCCATCATCTCCCGCCGTCGTGAAGGCAGTCAAGAGCTCCAAGGAGCTACAGAGACTCATATCCGTCGACATGCTCCCTTCGGAAGAGCTGATTTCGTGGCTCGCCACCGTCATTGAGTCCTCCCCCACCCCTAGCTCTGACGAGGTAGTGGTCTTCGAGTCCTTCTTCCTCCGGGGCTTCAGCCTTCCAAGCTCCTCCTTCTACAGAGGGCTTCTGCACTTCTATGGGATCGAATTGACGCATCTTAATCCCAACTCTATTTTCCCATGAAATTTTAGTTTGATCTTCCCATGAAAACCTCGAACAAGGGCTGGCACTCCGAGTGGTTCTATTGCGCCAACCTTCCTCCAGTTCTTCCATCATTCACGGGCGATTGTCCCACAGTTGTCACTTCCTGGTCCTCTCCTCTTGCTAAGAGCGAAGATAGCCAGGTTAGGAAACTGCTTCCCCTCCTTGGGAATTTGAAGGCCAAGGGGCGAACCGGCGTCGACGTAGTCGTAAACTACAGCTTCCGCCGTGTCCAACCCCTCAAGGAGAGAGCACACCTCATATTTGAATATCCACTCGAGAGAGTGAAGACAAGATCTCCTGAAAATCCTTGGTCGACCGAGTGGTCGATCTCTTCTTCCCGGGCACACTCATAGACAATGAAGACTGTTCGGGTCCACATCGCTTGTCAAACCCACTCTGGCGGTAAGCAAAGAACTTCCTTCCCTTCAACTTTAATTAGCATTAAGAAATTTCATAATGGCTGGCCGAGCTTGCTCCGTTCGCAGGACCACGCCACATTCTTCTCCATCCATCCAGTTCCCGAAGCCCCTAGTCATAAGGAGGCACAGCTCAAGCATCCTACAGAGGACTCAGCTGATGCTCCTCCAGCTAAGAAGGGCAAGGAAATCGTTTTCAATGACTCGGACGAGGACGAAGACGAAGATGACGCCCGACTCCTGATCCGACGTCGCCAAACCCAAAGTCTAGCACTGCTCCCGCCGAGCGAGCTCCGAGCCCTCCATCTCCCCCAATTGCCAACCCAGAGACCGCAGCAGGGCCAGGAGGGCCTTTCGGTTCAACCCTGAGTGGGCAAGCCACTCGAAAAGGCGTGGAAGTTAAATTCAGAACATCACAAAATTTTCCCTTAGTAACTTCTTTTAATTATCTTTAGAGAAGTTGCCTTCTTGATATCTTCTGTCACTCATAGGAAGCCCACCTCAGGTGGCGCAATAGAACCACTCGGAGTGCCAGCCCTTGTTCGAGGTTTTCATGGGAAGATCGAACTAAAATTTCATGGGAAAATAGAGTTGGGATTAAGATGCGTCAATTCGATCCCATAGAAGTGCAGAAGCCCTCTGTAGAAGGAGGAGCTTGGAAGGCTGAAGCCCCGGAGGAAGAAGGACTCGAAGACCACTACATCGTCAGAGCTTCTAACCACTCCCTCCTCCTTTAAAGAGATCGACCACTCATACTAACCGAGCCAAAAATCGAGGAAATCCCTCGCCCTGGCGCCACTGCCAATGCTCCTCCTCTCCGTGTAGAATGGAAGAAGTTGGAGGGCTACAAGGTAGACGACGAACTAGAGACCGAAGAATGGGAGACGCTGCAGAATGTGGCGAAGCTCAGCGTCGAAATGCTTGAGGTAGACCTGCTTCACATCTCGAACTCCATCTCAATCAAAACATATCTGATCATTCCTTTTGCCACCACACAGTGCATGGGCAAGCGGACAGCACAGAAAACCCAATGTCTCCAAAAAGTCATTGGCCAGCTGAAGTCTAGGGATGAATTTGACAACGCACTTTATGCGCAGAAGTCGCAATTCCATGGCAAAATTGAACAGCTCCGTAAGGAGGTGTCCGAACTGCAACTAATCTTGAATACTCCTTATGATCATTTTTTCCTGCTCAGCCCGTGATTCCCTCCAAGAGAGTATAAAGCTCTGGAGGAGAATAAAAAAGTGCTGGCAGTGAGGCAAAAGGCCATGGAAGGGGAAGTTTTCCTGGCCAACACCCAAGCCGAGAAGTCGGCACAGGAGCTGAAAGGTAAATTCTCCAACTCAGGCTTTCACTGGCTCGGTCTCAGTAACGCCCCTGTTGTATCACCTTGACTGACTGATTTTGCATCCTATCAAGTGAAAACCAAGGTCCATTTCCAAGTTTTTGATGAAAAGGAGAAGTCCGTCGTCAAACTGCGCAACAAAACTATGTGGGCAGTCTCTCCAGTACTTCAATACATGTACCCCGAAGAAGAGTTGTCGTCCGACGCCGACGTTGTGATGGCACGACTTGAAGTCGCCCCTGCACAGCTCAAGCCTAGGCCTTTGTGAAGGAAGCGGCGACAACCTGTATGAGCCAAGCCCTGGCCATCATGAAGTCACACTATCTTGATATACATTATGATGTTGTACAGGAGGGCTTCGCCTGCTCTGAAGAAGAAGCCTCTACTCTTATAGAACAAGCCAAAGAAACCTCTGCCACTTTAGTACAGAACTTGGATATGTAAACACTTCATCTTCATTCGAACAATTCTATAGTACATCTTCATGTTGTTTATCTAAGTATTTGATTTATCCTACCGTTCGTGTTACACCTCTTTCCAACTAGTCCAGTCCCCGAGTGCAAGGAATTTGCGCTTGGCTCTCTCCCTACGCACATGCCGAGTGACTAAACAATGCCCATTGCAAATATTGACGCCACTACTCAGGAATTTTATAATACCCAAATTCGACAATCGTATGTAAAAAGGAAACAAACTTTATTGATAAGATAGGGTACGGTGAATTCGTACACCATTTAGTTTAGCCCCCGACTTACTACTTGGTCGTATACGGCTGAGTAGCAAGTCAAACGAGCAATCATTTTACACAAAGCTCAAATACAGGATTCAAGAGTAAAAGCGACATAGTTGCTGAATGTTCCAGGTATTAGGCACATCCGATCTGTCTTCACGTTTTAATCGGTAAGCCCCCGAGCGAGTCACCTCATCAATCACATAGGGACCTTCCCAAAGTGGGGAGAGTTTGTGCTCGTGCTTCTGATTCCTTCGGAGGACTAGATTCCCTTGGAGAATGCACGGCCCCGCACGTTGCGCTATTGATAGTGACGCAGGCCCTGCTGGTACTTGGCCGACTGGATCATGGCTACTTCCCTGGCTTACTCAAGCCGATCAAGGTCTTCTAATCTTCCTTCGTCCAACTGGTTGTCCTCGTAGCTTTGAAATCGTGGAGACCGAAATTTCAATTCAGTCGGGAGAACCGCGTCTAAGCCATAAACTAAAAAAAAGGGTGTCTGCCCGGTTGCTCGACTTGGGGTTGTCCTGAGCCCTCAAAGAACCAAAGGCGCCTCCTTAACCCAGCACGTGGCGTATGGCTTTACACGATCGAAGATTCTTGCTTTAAGTCCTTGTAGGATCATTCCATTGGCACGCTCCACATTCCCGTTGCTTCTTGGGTGAGCCACTGAGGCAAAACAAATCTTGATGCCCAACTCCTCGCCCCAATCTTGGAACTCGCTGCTCTTGAACTAAACATCGTTGCCGGTGATAATTCGATTGGGCACACCAAAACGCACAACAATGTCACAGAAGAACTCGCACGCTTTAGCAGCCGTGATGTCCACAACTGGTTTGGCTTCAATCCATTTTGTGAACTTGTCGATGGTGATGAAAAGATGGATGAATCCACCTTGGGCTCGCTTGAGAGGACCCACCATGTCAAGATTCTAGACGGCAAAGGGCCAGGTGATCGGAATGGTCTACAGATCCTAAGCCGACATGTGAATCTGTCGGGCAAAGAATTGACAGCCTTCACACCCGCGCACTATGTCTTCCGCATCTGTTACGGCAATCGGCCAGAGGAATCCTTGTCGATAAACTTTGCCTACTAGGGAGCTCGCTGCCGCATGATGTCTGCATTGCCCCGAGTGAATGTCATTTATTAGATCCTTGCCTTCTTACTCAGGTATGCAATGCCTTAGTACCCCGGAACTGTTTTTGCGGAAAAGCTCATACCTGACTACCTTATAGTTCTTACTTTGGTGTGTTATGCACTAGGCTAGGCAGCGATCATCTGGTAACTCATCCCTGAGGAGATAATATAAATACGGCTGTGTCCACCCGGGGCTGATTGATAATACCTCTTCTTCCGCATATCCTTCTTGTTGTTCGACTTGCGGCTGTGGAAGTTTGATAGATGGCTCATGCAATTCTTCGATGAAAACACCAGTTGGCACTTGTCCCAACTAGATCCCATCCACGCTAGCTTATCTGCTGCTTTGTCTCGATGGAGCACATCGTTAGCTCTAATCCATCGAATTTGTCCTACAATCTCCTAACTTCCTGACAATAAGCCGCCATGTTGACGCCAATACAAGACCACTCCTTTTGCACTTGATTAACCATGAGTTGAGAATCTCTGCGAACCATTAACCATCATATGCCGAGCGATATGGCGATGCGAAGCCCATGGATGAGTGCCTCATACTCAGCGGCGTTGTTACTGATTGGAAACAGGATCTGAAGGACGTAGCGTAGCTTCTTGCCAGTTGGAGATATGAGCAAAATTCTTGCCCCCACGCCGCTGAGCATGAGTGAACCATCAAAGTACATTGTCCAAGACTCGATATTCTCTTTTATTGCTGGGGTCTGGGCATCCGTCCATTCCACAATAAAATCGGCGAGTGCTTGAGATTTTATGGCCAACCGAGGCTTCAACTTTATTTTAAAGGCTCCAAGCTCGACTGCCCACTTTGCAATTCTCCCAGTGGCTTCTGGATTGTGGAGTATATCCCCAAGAGGAAAGGAAGTGACCACCGAAATCTACTGATCTTGAAAGTAATGCTTAAGTTTTTGCGACGCGAAGAGCATGACATACAAATGCTTCTGAACATGACGGTACCTTATTTTGGAATCGCCCAATACCTCATTAACGAAGTAGACCGGGCGCAAGATCTTCTGAAAGAAACCTTCCTCTTCCCGTTCGACAATCAATGCGCTGCTGACTACGTGAGTCGTCGCACCGATGTAAAGTAGGATAGGCTCTTGGGGCATGGGCGGGACCAACACCGGCGATGTAGTGAGGAACTTTTTAAAGTCTTCGAAGGATTCTTATGCTTCTATGGTCCACTGAAAACCGTCTTGTCAGCGAAGAAGCTTAAAGAAAGGCATGCTGCGTTCCCCGAGCCGAGAAACGAATCGGCTGAGTCCCACGATGCATCCGGTGAGCTTCCGCACATCCTTCTGATTGGTCGGTGGCTTCATCTTCATGATCGCACTGATCTTCTCTGGGTTGGCCTCAATCCCCCGATGAGATACGATGAATCCGAGCAATTTCCCAGATCGAACCCCGAAAACACACTTTTCAGGATTTAGCTTCATCCGATATGCCCTTAGACTCTCGAACATTTCGGCCAAGTCCACGATGAGATCGGGTTTGGTCCGAGTCCTCACGGCGATGTCGTCGACGTATGCTTCCACGTTGCGGCCGAGCTGGGTGTGAAAATACCGTTGTATGGTGCATTGATAAGTGGCACCAGCATTTTTATCACGAGCGGCATTGTGATTTAGCAGAAAGCACCAAAAGGCGTGATGAACGATGTCTTGATGCAATCTTTCTCCTTTAGGCTATCTGATGATAGCCTGAATAGGCGTCCAGAAAACTTAGGAGCTCGCACCCAGCAGTGGAATCCACCTGTAAGTGCAGGCTCCCTGCCTGTGTTTTGGTTTTGGTAATTGATGACCAAGCTCTATGATCAAGACAAACCACACAAGGCTAAGGATCTTTGTTTCTTAGTTCTTCTATTGTCTTTGTGTGAGTATAGCTATTTAGGCCTGCAGTTCATCAGTTGCCTGGCAGTAAGGTCCCACTGAGCACAATCCGTTGAGTCTCTTATTCTTATCCAATCTTCGGGTGTGTTCGAGAGGGTTCCGGAGTTAGGCCACCTGTCTAGGTTCGAGAGAGTTCGGGGGAGCGACAGCTGTCGAGGTTTAGTAGCCACTAAGCCATCCAAAAACCGAAACCATTTGTGGGCGCGAAACTTCCCGCCTAAGCCTACGAACCTTAATTCAACTTCATGCGACTTGTCCTCTCGCAACTTCATCTTCTTCTGTGCACGGCGTCCTCGTTCGTGCTTGTTCTTGTCCATCTTCTCTTGCTCCAGCTTTCTGCACATGGCATCCTCGTCGGTAGTCTTCTTCTCCGACGACTTCTGCACACGGGGGCTTCCCCTCGCTGGTCTTCTTGGTCTCTTCCTCGTCCGCATGGTGTCCTCTCGCACGTGGCTCCTCTGGGTGGCTTGATTTGGACTCGGGTCTCTGGCTTATCAGAGCAGATCGGCTCCTTCCTTATCTTGGACTTGGCTTCTATTCTGCACGGCGTCCCCTCGCAGATGGCTCCTCTGGGTGACTTGATTTGGACTCGGCTCTCCGGCTTATCACTTCAGCTCGGCTCCTTCGTTATCTTGGACTCGGCTCTCCGGCTCAACACTTTGGCTTGTTGCTCGTGCTGGGTCTTCTTCGTGCTTCAGGATTTTTGTCCGTACGTTATCCATGAGATTGATGCATCTGTTCTTCTTGCTTCGTGTGCTCGTGCTGGGAATTGTCACTAGCGTGCCTGCTCCACAGCAACGATTTTTTCTTCTTCTCTTGCACCCTGCGAAAGGTGAGAGCCGGGAATCGATCTCCCGATCGGTGGAGCGTTCAACCACGTCTCCACCAACTGAGCTACGCTCAGCTCTCAACACTGAATTTGCATGGGAGGGGTTCTGGCTCCAATTGATATTTAGTCATCTAAACACTGTCCCATTGCATCAACTCTACATGGCTAGATCAAATGCAGGCAACCAAACACGTTCTATACGTCTTCACATGCACGTTCTATACATTTTCCCATGCTGCTACAGTCGCATTCGCGCGGCTAAGAACGAATTGATGACGCAAAGGATGATGGAAGGGCCACGTGTGGTGGTGTTTTTTCAATAAGAAGAAATGAGGGAAGAATGGCTGGTTCTTTATTCGTGAAAGCATCGCAGGGAGGTTGTTTATTCAAGAAAAGGATCGCATGGGAGCACAGGAGAATTAGACAAATCAAGAAAAAAAAAAGGAAGTAAGGAAACTGCGAACAGTGAACGTAGCACAAACGCCCAAAAGGCGGCGAACCTGAGGTTGACGCCACAAGGAAAGATCATCAGTCTCGAGCTGTATAAATACCAGGCCGAGGCAAAGCGAGCAACTCACAAGTCACACTTCACAGGCTAGAAAAGGAGCGAAGCAAGCAAGCTACGACCTGACCTTCGCGCCACATTCTTCAATCCTCAGCAAGCCTCCGAGAAATCAACCAGCGAGTCGAGCATTTCGGCCGGCCCAAGATGGTTTCCGGCGGTGAGGCGGCGGCGGAGGTGGTGGCGGTGCTGAGCTGAGGCCGTACAGGATGGGGCGGCATGAGCTGTCCCACCGGGTGGTGCTGGCGCCCATGACGCGCTGCCGCTCCTACGGCAACGTGCCGCAGCCGCACGCCGCGCTCTACTATGCGCAGCGCGCTACCCGCGGCGGCCTCCTCATCACGGAGGCCACCGGCGTCTCCGCCACCGCGCAGGGCTACCCGGAGACCCCCGGCGTCTGGACGCGGCAGCACGTCGACGCCTGGAGGCCCATCGTCGACGCTGTCCACCGCAAGGGCGCCGTCTTCATCTGCCAGCTCTGGCACGTCGGCCGCGTCTCCACCAACGGTACGTCACTCATACGATTCTTGATCATCGATCGAGTTGCATTGCTGGACATGCATGTTGTGATTGGGCATTGCTGATTCTGCTTCTTGATTCGATGGAATTAATTGACCAACAGATTTCCAGCCGGACGGGCAGGCGCCCATATCGAGCAGCGACATCCAGATCACGCCGAACGAGTCATACGGCGTGGTGTACTCCAAGCCGCGGCGGCTCCGGGCAGAAGAAATCCCGCGGATCGTGGACGACTTCCGGCTGGCCGCGCGCAACGCCATCGAGGCCGGGTTCGACGGCGTGGAGATCCACGGCGCCAACGGCTACCTCTTGGAGCAGTTCATGAAGGACAGCTCGAACGATCGCACCGACCAGTACGGCGGCAGCCTGGAGAACCGGTGCCGCTTCGCGCTGGAGGTGGTCGACGCCGTCGCTGGCGTGGTCGGTGCGCACCGCGTGGGGATCAGGCTGTCGCCGTTCCTGGACTTCATGGACTGCGTCGACTCCGACCCGGTGGCGCTGGGCACCTGCATGGTGCAGCAGCTCAACAAGCGCGAGGGCCTGCTCTACTGCCACATGGTGGAGCCGCGGATGGCCGTCGTCGACGGACGCCGGCAGATGAGCCACGGCCTCCTGCCCTTCCGGAAGCTCTTCAACGGCACGTTCATCGTCGCCGGAGGGTACGACAGGGAGGAGGGCAGCAAGGTGGTGGCCAACGGCTACGCCGACCTCGTCGCCTACGCGAGCTAGGCACTTCTTGTACGACCGCGCCACCTTCTACACGCAGGACCCTGTCGTTGGGTACACAGACTATCCCTTCCTGGACGATGACAACCGCAGTGACTCGCCTGCTCCACTTGCTTGATCATGGATGCATTTCGTCGATTCGATCGGATGATTCGGATCAATAATGTGCGCGCTTGCGCTTGATATCACATATCCACCTTTCATTTTTCTTTAGCTTTCTTTCCCTTAAGTAAAGCTACCTATATTTCAGCTCCAACTGTACTATTTGAGAATACACAATAAACCGTCAATCCTATTGACGCTGTGATTCTTTATTTATTTCACAACTTTGTAATGTGGTTGAATATATATACATTGAACTATTGAAAGGAATGATATGTTATAATTCAACGTTTTACCCGGAGTCCATGAAAAAATTAACAACTGTTCAGTACTCCCTTTGATCAAGAAAATTGTCGTTTTGAAACTTTGGATATCTATATCTCAATCTCTACTGCTTTAAAGCAGTTTATTGTGGTGGTGGCGCCGGTGGTGGTAGTGTCAACTAGGAATCTGAGCCATTCAATCTCACTCCACACACCAGATCAATTGTCCTCCTGCTTGTAATTACTTCCACTTTCTTTGTCCGTCCATCCGCGCCCCCCTCATCCATGTTGATTTTTAATCCAACGGCTACCGGCCCTCACACTCCACACCGCGCAACCCTAATTCCTAGTCACCCCCATCCCCTACTCCGCAGATAAACCGGTAATAATGGTAGCACATGAATGAAATTGTCGGAAAAGGTGATATCCGAAACTGGTAATAATGGTAGCACATGAATGAAACACTCGAAAAAGGTGATATCCGAAACCGGTAATAATGGTAGCACGTGAATGAAACACTCGAAAAAGGTGATATCTAAAACCGTACTTATCCGAGGATATCCGGATTTGTATTCGGGTATATCCGTATTTGAATATGAGATTATTCGAATCGGTATTCGCATTCGCTTAAAAAATATGGATACGAATACGGTAAAGGTGTCGATGGTAGGGATATCGGTCCCAATTCAACTAAGGTTCTTGAGAAAGGGAGATAGAAGACCTGCCGAGCAAAGCGAACAGCAATCAACGAGCAACAGGGAGACACAAGGTTTTTATCCTGGTTCAGGCCTCTCCGAGGGAGATAATAGCCCTACGTCCAGCGCTTCTTTATATGAAAGAGGATTACAAGAGGAACTCGGCGAGACGAACAAGTCTCGACGAGATTATGGGTGTACAAGAAGTAGTATTCTCTCTTGCGCTCAGGTCGTGTGATGATCTCGTCTTCAGGTCCGGTCCTCTACACGCCATAGGGGCCTGGTTTATATAGTGTTGAACAACCGACCTACAGAGGGATAATCGGGCCGGGCTAGCTACGAGAACGTAACGAACTCGTGTACATGCCAAATACATAACGAGGTAGATAAGGTATACTCCAATTCTTGGGGATCACGACGTCTGCTCCAATCCGGGAAACCTGCGTCCGGGTCTTCACGTAGCCGTGCAGAACTCTGTTCGAGTCGGACTCAAACAGGAAGCTTAAGCCACCAGGCATCGTGCCAACCCAGAGGCTGTTCGGCAGGATGCACATGGGCTTGATAGAGACCTCTAGGGAACCAGGCCCTAGGAGGCTGTTCGATTAGGCCGTCAGGGAGTGGGCCATGGCAATGGGCCGTGATTTCATCCCCGACAGCTAGTCCCCGAGCCTTAAGTGAGATGAATCATCTCCTTGAGGCTGAAAGTCATTAAGGAGGGATTAGATTCTTGGTAGTGAAGAGTGTACCACCGCATACGGTAAGATCAGATCTTCCGGAAGAATAAACATAGCAAGTCGCGAGATGGACTCGTGTTGATGCATCCAGGTATGAAGATACCCAGGACATAGGGGAACCACCTCTCGGGCTAAATAGGAAAATCAGCTCTCGGGCTAGAGCTTGCCTGAGGAAATAGAGATTGCGCTCTCGAGCGAATGTCGTGCTCAGGAGAGAAGGTGATGTGCCCCCAGACGTAGATCGTGCGCTAGGAGCAGACAATGCATACAAGGGGAAGGTGACCCAGTCCTCGAGCGTAGAGCTCGTCAAAGGAACTAGGTAAAGAGATCCGGTCTCCGAGCACCGAGCTCGTTAAAGGGACCAGAAAGTGCGACCAGGTGAAGACGTACCCGGTAGGAGACATGCGAGGTGATCCAGTCCCCGAGCACGGAGCTCCTCGCGGGGACCAGACACGCGCTTCGGGCGAAGTGCTGCCCGGCGCGAGGTGATCCAGTCCCCGAGCACGGAGCTCGTCGCGGGGACCAGACGCGCGCTCCGGGCGAAGAGCTGCCCATTGCGAGGTGATCTAGTCCCCGAGCACGGAGCTCGTCGCAGGGACCAGACGTGCGCTCCGGGCGAAGAGCTGCTCGGTACGAAGTGATCCAGTCCCCGAGCACGGAGCTCGTCGCGGGGACCAGACGCGCGCTTCGGGCGAAGAGCTGCCCGGCGCGAGGTGAATCACAACCCGATGCAGTCAGAGCCGCAAGAGAACGTGCGAAATCAACGCTTTACCCATGACGTATTCCTTGCGACAGTGTAAGCATTGTCTTGGCAAGTGCAGAACCGACGCTTGGAGTGCCCGTTGCGATGAGAATCGGCTTATGATAGGCTTGCCCGTTGTGATGAGAATCGGCTTACGGTGGCAGGACTCCGTTGGTGGCGCACTACCTTGACTTAGCCGAACTGTGAAGGTCAGTGCCGGGCAAAGGCAAGAAATCATACGTGGGTGAAGTGAATCAGTCCCCGGACATGCGCGGAGCGTATCCGGGAAGAGAGGGATGCAGACATCGATTTTGGTGGGGAAGCCTGGAACCTCGCCGCGACCATCACCGACATCTGATGTTCCCCGTTCCTGTATTTCTTGCAGAAGACAAACAAGAAACGAGCCAGCAAGGGGAAAAAGAGAGCAAGTACAGGCTCTAAGAAGAGCAAAGCGAGTTTTGAAAAACACATTAAAAACGACTCGAATAGGAAGCTTAGGCCACCAGGCACCGTACCAACCCAGAGGCTGTTCGGCAGGATGCACATGGGCTTGATAGAGCCCTCTAGGGAACCAGGCCCTAGGAGGTTGTTCGATTAGGCCGTCAGGGAGTGGGCCATGGCAATGGGCCATGATTTTATCCCCGACAAAAGGCACTATCTGATCCGTTTCCACACCTACTTAAGGACCTAACCTTCATTAACAACCACTACTCTTGCCCCTGAATGGTCATTGGCGACTTCAACATGATCTACAAGGCCGCGGACAAGAGCAACCTCAATCTCAACCTCAACCTCAACTGGCGACTCACGTCTAGCTTCAGGGCGACTCTTGACTCGAACCTCCAGAGAGAAATCCACCTCTCGGGGCTTCGGTTCACCTGGAGCATTGAGCAGGCTGCCCCCACCCTAGTCCGACTTGACCGAGCCTTCTTTAACTCCGCGTGGGAACTGCTCTTTCCAACATGTTCGCTCCTCGCGCTCTCCTCATCGACATCTGACCGCTGCGCTCTTCTTCTCACTGCCGAGATCCTGCCTCGCTCGGTTGGGCGCTTCCACTTGGAATCTTTCTGGATCAAAATGCTCGGGTTTGTAGAAGTGGCTCAACAGGCTTGGTGCGAGGCACCCCCTACTATGCCCATAAACCCCTGCTCTGTTTTAAGGCTAAGTTGACCCGAACAGCGAAAGCCCTCAAGCTCTGGAGCCGTAATCTAATCGGCAACACCAAGTTATAACTAGCCATCGCCTCCAAGGTCATCCGCTTGCTTAATGTTGCAATGGGAGCGTGCCTTCTTTCGCTTGCCAAGATTAATCTGCGGAGAGACATCAAACTGAAAATTCTTGGCCTCAATGCCATTGAGAATATTAAATGGAAGAAACGCTCCCGCCTCAACTGGCTGCGTCTGGGGGATGCCAACTCCAAATACTTCCACCAACGGGCCAACGGCCGCCGTAGGAAAAACTATATCCACTCACTCAAAACCTCATCTGGCACCCTAACCGAGAATGATGAAAAGGCCCAGACTTTCCACCATCACTTCAGCTCCATCTTATAGGAAGACGTGCCACCTCTGACGCAACCCTTCACCTACTTCAACTGGAATTTCATCGGTCTGCCCTCGCTGGATCTCTCTTCTCGAGATTCCACTCTCGATGGACGAGCTGAAGGAAGTCGTCCAAAAGTTCCCAAGTGATAAGGTCCTAGGCCCTGACGGCTTCACTTGGGACTTCTACAAATCTTGTTGGGATTTCATCTCGGAGGACCTGCTAGCAGCCCTGCTCTGCATCTTTTATCTTGAGGGTCCCGGTGTAGAGGCTCTAAACAACTCCCACCTAGTCCTCCTCCCCTAGAAGGATAACCCCTCAGTCTCATCCACGGTATCGATAAGCTTTTTCAGAAAGATCATTTCGACGGCTTGACCCATTTCATGGACGAACTCATTTCTCCTTGCACAACGCTTTCATAAAGAAAAGACACATTCAAAACAAAGCTCCTTGCCACATTGCTTCCTCTTCGTCTAGAATAAAGCCAAAACCCTCCACAGAAGACACATTCTGTGGACTACATGGGCCTCGGGTATCCTCATGAAGGGCCCATAAGGTAGTAAACAGGGGTGACCCAAGGCGGCTAATTGAGTCGGCAGCCAGTCGGACTACTCTGGACTTGGGCGCCAAGGAAGGGATAAAGAAGGAAGTCTATCCCGAATAGGAAAGATGAATCTGTAAGCCCGTAATTGATGTATTCGGAAAGATGGGCTATAGATAGAGTCTGTTGCCTCGTATTCCTTCCGGACTCGACTTTGTAACCGACTAGGCCTAATCTTGTAACCCTACCCCCCCTCCACTATATAAAGGCGGGCAGGGGACCCTAGAAAGACATATAGAGACATCATCATCATAGCATCATCTTGCATTCAGCATCTTTATCCACCATATAATCCCAGAACACAGGAAGTAGGGTTTACCTCCTCCGTTGAGGGCCTGAACCTGTCTAACCCTGTCTTGTGTTACCGTCTGACTTAGTTCTTGATTAGCGTCCCCTCGTACAAATTCATTGCCGGCGGTGACCCCCCAGTTAGTCACCTGTCGACACATTCCTTCTTTTCTCCTCAAGCTCGACCTTAAGAAAGCCTTTGATTCCATTTTCTGGCCATACCTCCTGGATAACCTCAGGGCACGCGGCTTTGGGACACGCTGGCGAGACTGGATTTCTATCTCGCTTGCTTCTTCTTCCTCGCGAGTTCCGATCAACGGCCACCTCACGGAAGCTATTTACCACACCAAGGGCCTTCGTCAAGGGGACTCCCTCTCACCTCTCCTCTTCAACTTGGCTATTGAACCTCTCTTCGCGCTCCTCCAGCGTGCAACCGAGGAGGGGGCCCTCTCCCCCCTAAGAGGAATATAGACAAACCTCCGTGTTTTGCTCTTTGCCGATGACGCCGTGATTTTCGCTAACCCCACAAAAGAAGACATCTCAGCCCTGGCAGCCATTCTCCTCACTTTTGGCAACATCACCGGTCTTCGGACAAACTTCGCCAAGAGCCAGGTTGCCCCCGTTAGATGTGAATCCCTTGACTTAGACCCCATCCTTCAGGACTTGCCGACCATGCAGACCTCCTTCCCCATTAAATACCTTGGTCTCCCGCTCTCCATTAAACAACTTCGCCACGTACACTTCCAACCTCTCCTAGATAAAATTTCCAATCGTCTAGCTGGCTGGAGGGGTCCGCTTTTGTCCAAAGGTGGTAGGCTAACCTTGCTCAAAGCCGTTCTTTCGGCACTGCCAATATATATGCTCTTTGTCATCAACCCTCCTTCGTCAGTGCTGAAGAAAATCGACAAGGTTAGACGAGCCTGGCTTTGGAAAGGAACTGACTTCATTTTAGGGGGTCACTGCAGTGTCAATTGGGACACTGTTTGCTCGCCGACTATGCTTGGGGTCCTGGGGGTCTTAGACCTCACCCGTTTTGCCAAGGCTCAGCGTCTTCGTTGGCTATGGAATTGCAGATCCTCCCCTACCGCTCCCTGGATCGGGGACCCCCCTGAAGCTGAACTTGACCTTTTAAGGGCTTGTACCGCTATCTCTTTGAAAGATGGTGCATCCCTCTCCTTCTAGAAGGATCGCTGGCTCGCTGGCTACACGCCACAAGTGTTGGCCCCGTAGCTCTTCACCGCCTCCTCCAAGAAGAATAGATCTGTCAAAGAGGCTCTGCAAGGGGTAGCCTGGCTCACCGGGTCTCCCAAGTCACGCTCTCTACAACCGAGGTGGACCTGCTCTCCAGGCGTTTCAACCCAAATGGTACCTTCATAGTGAGCTCCGCCTACAAGGTTCAATTCATCGGTCGCTGCGCATCGCCCCACCTCCAACAGGTCTGGAAGCATTGGGCACCCTCGAAACGCAAGTTCTTCCTCTAGCAACTTCACAAGCCCGTCCTTACAGCATACGCTTTAATGAGGCAGCAGATACCAAACAACTATTTTTGCTCCCTGTGCAGACATAACTTGGAGACCCCGGAACACTTGTTCTTAAACTGTGAATTCAACCGCTATGTCTGGTCCTGGCTTGCTCAACAATCGAACACCCCCCTTCAACCAGACAGCCGGAGGAACACCAGCAACTTCACTCAGTGGTGGGCAGACATAATTCTCTGGACCAGGCCAAAGCAAGGCTCCCTCTCAATGATCTCCGAAACCATTTGGCACATTTGGCTGTAGCATAATAATCGCATATTCAGACAAACAAACAGCCAACGTCCCATTTTCCTCCAACTCCTACTCGATGACAAGCGGTTGTGGATGGCCACGGGAGCCCCTTTTGTAAGTACTTAATTAAACACGCCCAGGGGGAGGGTTTGTGCCCCAAATTTTATGTTGCTCGTCTCTTCGATCAATAGAAGGCGGTTCTCCTACCCTATGTTCAAAAAAAATGGCACATGGAATTTTCTTTTTGTTAATATACCAAATTATAGCCTTAAAAATAAATGTGATAATATATGGCAGATAGATACTGACAGTGTTCACCTAGTCGCTAGTCGCTAGTCGGTCGGTTACCTAGTGACTAGCGACTAGGCCGACTAGTCAGCGACTAGTCGGAGACTAGTCGGAGAGTCCAATATGACTAGCGGACTAGAGGAAGTAGCGGACCAGTAGACTCCAATATCACACATGACTACATGAGAAAGTAGGGGAGTTCGGGAACCAGAGGATTAGAGGAGTGAGGACTAGAGAGACAGCTGGAGACAGGGGCTGGTCACCGTTGATGTTGCTGAAGGGCGGCGGATGGAGGCGTTGTCGCCGGAGGATGGCCGAGGGAGGCGATGGCGTTGGAGGGCGACCGAGGGAGGCGATGGTGCTGGTGGGCGGCGGATGGAGGCGTCGTCACTGGAGGGCGGCCGAGGGTGGCGTGGTCGCTAGAGGACGGAAGAGGGAGGCGGCGGCGCTTGAGGGAGACGGAGGGAGGCGCGGTGAGGGAGCACGGCCACCGGCTGCTGCCTAACCCTAGTTTGGTCCACAATGTATGTGTATTAGACTTGGTGTACTAGTAACCAGTGTGTGACTGTGTACTTTCATTATCCTAGTCGGCCCGACTAACTGACTAGGCGCCAACTTGGACCGACCGATTAGCACCGACTAGTCTGATTTTGACCGACTTTGACCGACTAGTCGGTCTTAGTCGGGCCTATGAACTGCGCGGCGCCGCAAAAAAAACCCTATGTTTCGCCGCTGTAGAGCACCATCGTTGAAAGGGCGCGCCACCCCTCATGGTAGGCTCCTGGTGATCCCCTGTTGCTCCCGCGCCATTGGCCGATGCTCCAGCGACACGAGTTCGCCGACGTCGTGCTTGCCCGAGAGCACCGCCGCCATTACCACCGGCATCGCTGCGGTGGCTGACTTCTGGTGATGCCGTAGACGCCATTGTGTATTTGTGTTCGCCTTTATCCCTTCATCCTCCCAGTGACCCAGTCCCCCTTGATAGAATCATCGCGCGGTGGCCGGAATGGCCGGCGCGCCGCCGTTCCCTTTCTGTCCTGAGCTCTGAGGGCGAAGCCCCGAGTAGACACCTCTGTCACTGCCCGGTGGGCCTAACGGACCCACTTGTCAGGTTGAGTGGAAGTGTGAACGCAAAACACGCCCTCGCGGTGCCGTCTTCCCAGCGCCGTAGCGAGCCGGCCCAATTGCACTGAAGAATTTCTGCAGTTTACCAAATTTATAAAGCCCCAGTGGTGAAATGATTTTCTAAAATTTGCTAATGACCTCCAAAAATTCTGCAAAACTTTTATAAATTACTACAAAAGTTTATGAATTTTATAAAAGTGCTAAATGTCACTGCATCAACAGAAGTTTTGCATTTAGGTTGGGTAATAGGCTAGCATTATTGCATGTGTTAAACAGGTATTTTTCCAAATTTTGACAGATTGCGTTCTGTTCTGCCTTATACGTGATTCCCGCGGTTAGGAGCCGAAGGAGATGTAGACCATTACAATTTTTTTACATGTGGTTTTCCATTACATATATTTTTAAAGATGACATGTAGATTGAAAGGTTTAAATGGGACAGGTTTATTTTAAAAAAATTGAAGATATTAACGATTTTTCATATCAAACATATACCACATGCTTAATTTTAAAACATTTGAAAATGAGAATGTCGCAGAAATTGTTTACACCTTTGCTGGAAGCGGAGTACCTAGAAGCTAATTTATTCTGATTACAATTTTAAACAGAAAATGATCAATTTTTGAATCGAAAATGGCACATAGAATTTTCTTTTTGTTAATATAGCAAATTATAGCCTCAAAAATAAACGTGATAATATATAGCAGATAGATACTGATGAATTTTGAATGTCTTGACCTGCTTACCGTCAGCTAAGCAGAAATCTACAAGATCAAAATTAAGTAGAAAAAAACTCATGAACATTGGAAAACGTAATTTATTTTTCCATCACTGTTGTGCAAGCAGCAGTACCCGTTCTCAAAACAACCTCTTGTTACTACAGCGATGCAATACAAGGTTTATTCTCGGATGGAAAGGATATAACGTAACTGGGCTCACTCCTGCCCCATAAGGGCAAGCAGCATCCTCTCATAGTCCCCAGAGGTGTCTCCTGCGACAGCACGCTCCAGCGGCACACTGTTTCTCTTCTGGTATGCCTCCTTTATCAGCTTCAGGTCCACCTCGGCGCGGGTCGTGATGATCCTAGTCAGGGAGTTCTCATCTGTTCCCATCCCTGCAATGGCCAATCTGATGACTTTCTCAAAGTACCTCTCTGGGCAACTGAAGCAGCGAATGACAGCCCGCAGCGTTTTAAGGAACTCATCCTTGGGGTCAGCCTTGAGATCCTGAGAATGTCAGAATTTGTTAGAGAGCGGAATCTTAACGGATCAAAAGAATTACAGAAAGAACTGGTTAGGCGGATCATGCCAATCGGAGAACAAGCAGGAGAGCTAGCTATCATTGACAAATAAATCATGCAAATAATTTGTGAACTCTAAAAAACATCAACTACAAGGAAAGAATAGAACAAAAGTATAGGCTCCGCATATATAGTAGCGAATATTTATAAGAATGGAAAAATCTGGAGGACAAAATATAACAAGTCATGTAAACCAAACAAGGTAAGACACATCCTAAACTTCTAACATCTAAATTGCAAGACAGCAGTTACTACTAACTACTATTCACCAACTTGCAAGGGGCTTTTTGCAACAAAAATGCCATGTCCACACGAATGACCATGTGGATATCTGCAAAGCTATTAGCAATACAGGTTCTCGCTATGAGTACAAATGTTTTCGAATCTAACTCAGAATCAACAGACACCAACAAAATACAATTCTTAGAGACACGCGAAGGCAACCCATCCAGAGACCAGACTAACGAAAAATAATTTAAAATGGAGCTGCATACTACAATGGAATAAGGTTAGGCTTGAAAACGAAATGAAATAAAACGAGTAATGACAGGCACAATGTTACACATGCTCCGTACTAGCTAGATGAATAAATTCATCACTGTATGATAAAGAAATGTAAAGATAGGGAATACATCAGGCAGAGCAAGTAAAGAATTATGGTTGGCTAGTTCCCATGAGAATTTGAAGGGAGTACTGGTATTGACATGAATCTATGCACTGTACTTATCAGATAAGTAAATTCCAATGTAGTGTTCAATGCAGTGTAGAGCACAAGTAAGCACAACCAATATGACAGAATTAAGCTGTACACATCTTATCAGAATTTAAACAGCAAGGAACACCAGGCCATAAGATATGTATGCACCTTGTTGATTGGGTGACCAAATGCATCATTGTACTGATTGAATGTTGCCAGCAGCTGAGCCTTGCTCCTGGTAGTGAGGATTCTGATGATGTCATCATCACTGTAAGATTTATGCTGGATTTTCTCGTGCAGTATTTTGGCCTCTGAGTGTGCCAGCTTTGTGTTAACCTCTGGTCCCTCATAGCGGTATGCACTTACAAGTGGCACCAAAAGCTGAAATGTAGAAACGAGGTTTAAGTTAAGAGTTGTCAATGTTTTGCAAATTTGCAATACCTTTCTCCATTAGTCGAAAAATCAAATGAGATAAACATAATAGATGCTGAAACATTGGAACAAAATGATCATATCATCTTCTAAAGTAGCACATCCTAGCAATTTCATGCATTTAAATGTTGTTTTAAAAGCAGCATCCTACAAAAAAGAAAATGGCCTGGGGAAAAAGCTGAAGTCAACATCAAATTTTGATTCGGTTTTAGTGTAGCTTAAAACTATTCCAGACTCGGTTGAAAAAAATTCAAATTTGGTCAACCAAATGCACTATTGCGGAATAAATAGTCGTATGATCTTTAGAGGAAAAAAGAAGTCTCAGAATAAAAGGATCCAATAAGTTCCAATCTCATCTACCAACTTTTTAGATGCACCGACCTGATTGATATAATTGTTAAGGTTGTGGAGTACAGCCATCGCAAAGTGATCATGATCACATTTTCAAATGAGCATGAGAGTATTAGACTGAATTAACAATAGAACAAGAAAAGTAAAAAAATCACAAATCAAGGTTCAATTTAGAGTCCAATTTTGCCCTGAAGCTTTCTCAGTTAGCATTTGGCAATACTACTCTCACAGTGCACCGGTACCGCAGATCAAGGTATCGAGACTGATCGTACAGGAAGAGACAAGTGGAGCAACGAATCACCTTGCGGAAGTCGCCGGTGACGTGCGCGGCGACGTCCTCCTCGAGCGAGCGCTTGAAGCGCTCGTGGTAGGCCTGCCTGACCGCGAAGAGCTTCCCGGATCCCTGCGCGCACGCGATCTCGACAAGCACGCGGCTCCCGGGGTGCCACTTCCTGGCGGCCTCGTTGGCGAGCACCGCGTCCCGCTCCGCTGGGTCCAGCGTCCACAGGATCACGGTCCTCTGTTCCCACCACAGCAAAGCAGCGCACCGGATCTCAGAGATCTCGACCAAATCGAAGCCGCGCGCCGCGCATGACGGCACCGGCCAGCTCTTACCTCGAAGTCGCCAGAGATCTCATCGGTGATGGAGCGGAGGAGCTCCTCGCCGTAGGCGTCTGCGTAGGCGCGGCGGATGGCGCGGCGCTGCGCGGCATCGCGGTGGCCGAGGATGGAGATGATCAGAGCCTCATTCGTGCCCCAACCTGCGCGCACAAACAAACAAACAAACAACGCGAACAGATCACCCAATCGCCCGTGAAATCAAGCATCAAGCTGCGCCGGCGTCGGCAGGGCACGGAATGCGGAGGAGGAGGCGCGCGGAGGAGAGACCGAACCTTGGAAGGCCTTGCGGAGCTGCTCGCAGTCGTCAGCGACGGGCGGGACAACGGAGGGGACGGTGAGCGTCGCCATTGCCGGGATCTCGGGATCGGCGGCGCTTGCGCGTTCGGGCAGGGGAGAGGAGGGGAGGAGGCGCAGATGATGAGACGTTGTGGCTGTGTTGGGTGTATTTAAATGGCAGGGAGGAAGACCAGTGATTGGGGATTGCTCTCGTTTGCCTGCATCCTCCTAGCGTTTAACAGTCTCTAGTTGTCATCTTAGCTTTTGTTCATCAGCAGGTCCTGGGTTAAGACGTTTTCACAGGAAAATGGAGGTTTTGGTAATGGTTGTAATTTCTGTGGCTTCTCCTCTGTGGGTGTCATAGACTGCCCGTTGTGGCTTGCTGTAACTGCTTGGTGTCGACTACTCTGGTTGTCGGATGTTTTCGTCTTCTTAATTGAAAATGAAAATAGGGCATGCCCTTTTGCAAAAAAAAAAAAAAAATGGCAGGGAGGACAAGGACAAGGGATCAGACGAGGCGGAGGGGTTTAAGGAAAGTGCTAGTGGCGCCGCGTGTAATCACTAACCACCAAATCAGGGTAGGCTGTGCAGGCGTACAGCCAATGCTGATCTGATCTGGATTATGTTTATGCATCGGATATTTGGGTGCGTGGAAAACGAGTCTTCCAGAAGGAGACCGCAGTGCCGCCAATTTACAACCTGGAAAAATTTACAATGTCTATCGAATTTGAACCGTTATTCGGTAAATTGCACTAGTTTTGTTTGATTTCACATATCACCGTTATTCCGTAAATTTCACTAGTTTTTCACTGGTCATTACCTAGGTAGATTTGATGAGTTGCTTAAAAACGAGGTTGAGAAACTAAAACGTTTTGTTTTCATAGATTGAATTGTTGGCCAATAAGCAATTTAGACAAACTGGTTAAATCTAGACCATGGTTATGTACGGAGGCGTGGGAAAAGGACCCTACGCCGGTGCTAGTGTGCTGCAGCTCATGTTGAGATAGTTGCTGTAATTCGATAGTCGTAGAGAACACATATGTGAAGAGAAACACCGGGCATAAAGATTTTTATTAATTCTTCTCTCGTATCATACAAAAATTTCTCTTTATTATATAGCCTAACTACTATTCGGTTTTGTCCATCACGTTTACAAATATGTTTTTCTAAGCTTATTTGCTTCATTCATGGTTTTTTTGAGTTTTTTTAAAACAGAACTTAGAAAGTTTAATTTTTTTATTTTAAATTAAACCACTCCAAACAAATTATTCACATTTAACCTAGATCGGTGAGTTTTGTGGCTAGGGGTGGCTTAGCTTGTTACGGAGCTGAGTTGAGCCCAAAGAAATGACTAAGTTAGAAACTAGGATCGGCTCAACTTGTGAAAACCTTACAAGTAGCTCGTGAGTCCGAGAAGAGGACATAGCTACTACAATAAAGAGGAGAGGGCTAGCTCGTGAGGAGGGCTATGGTTTGCTAGATGTGAGGGAGGAGGTGGGGGAGGAGAGTGGACGGAGGTTTGAAGGGAGAAGCAAGGAGGAAGTGAGTAGAGCTGCCACCTACTCGATCATTTCGGTGAGGAGATAAAAAAGGGAAAGAAGAGAAAAAAATGGTGTTTGGATTAGAAAATAAGATGCCAATACAAAAAAGAATAGTTGGTGTGACTAGTATATGGTTTTGCTAGAATTTGTTTGGAAACTACCGGGGAGGGTAGCCCGGCCCAGCTAGGGCCGGCGCACGGCACGTGCGGCTAGGATGGTCTTTTTATATCTAAATTTGCTCATAATTGTGCCAAAAATTCAAAAAAGGCAAATAATAGATAACCCAACCAACTTTGAGGCAAAACATATAGAAGAAAGTTGCTTGGTGCAAATAGTAGATAAGCAATGAACTTTAGGGCAAAAAGTAAATTATCCCATTTAAGAAAATCTACTAGCACTCGTATACGAGGCGTACTTAGCCTCCACAGTCTCCATTCAAGGAAACTGGCATGAATTCATGATTTTATCTTGCGCAGGTTTGTACCACTTTACCCGTAGTCGCCCCGAATAAATTCGGAACTCAGAATGTTTACTCTATTTTGGTAGGTTACATCTCCAGCCCGGTCATAGAATAAGTGATGACGATTAACTTTAGACGCGCCTTACTCACAACCTCGTCCTCCATCACTTATACTAATAACCGTTTTACTCATTCCTGACGTTTGCCAATGAGTATCATCTCGGCATAATATAGTGTCGTCCGTCGGGGATACCATGGGTTTGCTTACCCTGGGTACACTCACCCACCCCTCTAATTATCTACTTACCCAATATGGAGAATGTAACCACCGCATAGACAACCTTCTCTGACCGCTACGCGGAACTAAGGTTGATACGGTTTTATACGGCTCAGTACCCGAGTGATAGATGGGTGTCCTTATATACTAACATGTGAAGGGCCCCATCTGGCCTCTACACTTTTCCAAGGCACCCTTCACCCACCGTAATAATTATAACAACTCGATCGCTCCATCGATCAAGTCGCCAAAACTTTCGTCTTCCAGGCAATTTATTTTTAAAGGAAAAAAGTCTATATTACACCCTGAACTATAGGCCTTCATCTGGATAACCCCCCGAACTCACAAACTAGGTATCGTAGCCCAAGAAACCTGCAATCCGGCGCACTTAACACCCCGCAGAGGTTTTGTGCCCAGTTTTGCCATTAAAATGAGACACGTCACGTTGGTCTGCCACGGTGGAATAGTTGTGATGCAAAGGACAAATAACCCCCTGCCTGAAATAACAGACTCCCTCCATAGCTACTGCATCCATCTAGATTCAAATTTATAACACAGCAGCAGGCAACCATAGCGGGATGCAAAATATTTCAAAGACAACAGACATTACAAATTAGAGGACTATTGAGAATAAAAGTTTTTGTAACCTGTTGATGCAACCACAGTTCATCAACCCTTACATGCAACCACATAGTTAGCTGTTTCTGCAGTTTACAGCACAAAATGCATCTAAACATGCAAGAGCAGTTGCTGATATGAAGTTTTCAGCACAAAAAACCGATGAACCACATATATTACATAATGCAGTGATGCTTTGTTGCAAAATACTAACACAAGGACACCAAAGTGACATGAGCTGTCCTAAAATCAGATAAGCAAGCCTAGAAGACCTCCTTTTAGTAGAATTCCTCCTAGCAGTAGATAGTAGATGGTACTTGGCTTGAAGAGCTTTCCTGTGATCCTACAGCAGGCTGTTAATAAGAGAGAACACATTAGCATAGGATACATTAGAATGTACATATATGTGTAAGGTAGAAGCTTACCTGCTGATGGTTTGCTCTGTTTTGCATTGACTCTGTTGATGTGGCTTGATTGTTTTTTCCCACCTCCTGAGTTCAGTGAACATCTTCAAGCATTATGTCCAGAGCTTTGCATAAAGAGCACCTAATTATAGTCCCAACCCTAGACAACTTGGCTCCTTTAGGTAGCTCTGTAGTCTCCCTTCTCCTTTCTTTCTTAGGCCTCCTAGGCATTTTGACATACACAGGTGGATGTGGCTTAGGGTGATCAGACAAAGTCCACTTCTCCTTTCCCTCAACTGGTAGCAAGCAATGTTCATAGGTTTTTTGTACTCATGGATGCTATAGCAATCTGCAATGAAATCTTCAACATTTTTTGATGCCTTGTACATAGCACTGATAGCATGGCAGCAAGGTAGGCCTGACAGCTGCCAATATCTACAAGAACAAGTCCTCTCTTGCAGATTGACTGTGTGCCTCATCTTCTCTCCCTCAACCTGAAACCCATCTTTGCCATTCCAGAGTACATGGCATTGAGCAGACATTTCAATGTTTTGCTTAAGTTTTCTAAAGATGTTAGGATAGATTTTTTCTTGACAATTATCTGCCTTAGTCCTATTTTGTTGTATCCTAACCATCACCTTGGTCCTTATGCACTCCAACATAGAGATGATTGGATGAAACCTAAAACTCATGATGCTATTGTTGAAGGACTCACACATGTTATTATCTACAGAGTCACAGTTAGAACCTAACCTAAAATGTGCTCTGCTCCAATGTTCAGGTGTGGTGTTCATCATGTCCTTTGCACCTTGAGGAGTGACTTGGGCAAGCTTTGCTTGATGGTAGTTGAACATTGATCTGCATGGAGCCTTTGCACATGCCCAGAACATTTTCTGCAGGCTATGATTAGGATTCTTCTTCCAATTGGCATATATGTGCCTAGCACACATTGTATGCTCTGCCTTGGGGATAAGGTCAGTTACAGCACTGATAAGTCTCTACATGGTTAAGACAGTAAACATTTTTAAGACAATAATCATAAGACAGCAATCATAAGACAGTAAGCAAAAAATTTATGTACCTTTTGCTGGTCTGATATGATAACCCAACCATCACCTCCTTCACTTATTTGCAAATCCTTTTGCAGAAGACCTATAAACCAGTACCAAGAGTCATAAGTTTCCTTCTCTATAGCTGCCCAAGCTACATAATACATTTGATTGTTTGCATCCTTCCCTATGGCACACAGAATCCCTCTTGTTTTAGGTCCTTTTTGAAAAAACATCCATCTATCCCTACCACCTTTCTGCATCCTGCCAAGAATCCTTTCTTACATGCATCAAAACACACATCTATTCTCTCACATACTGGCTTGACTACAACATCTGGGTTAAGTGCTACTACCACTGTGCTCCCTGGGTTGCTCCTTAGCAGCTTTAGTTGGTAGTCAAACACTCTAGAGTACTCTCCACTAGTGGCATCTAGTATCTTCCCCATAACTAAACTCTTTGCTTTTTTGCAATTGGACAGAGATACATCTGCAAGGAAGTCCTGAAGCACTGCATTCCTAATCCCCTCCACCTTCCAAGTTGGATTGTCTCTTATCTGCCTTACATACCTCTTTGCAATCACATGTGATGTCACCTGCTTGTTATCTCTCCTAGGAGGACAGTTGTGCTCATTCACAAATGTGATCACCTGAAACCAAGTGGATTTGCTGGTTATGCCAGCATATATGAGCCAAGGACAGCCAGGCCAAGAACATTTTGCTCTGATTCTTTCTTTCTCATCTTTAGAAAATATCAGATGTCTATGGGTGGCCAAACCATACTTGACAAGAGCTTTTTTGAACTGTTTTCTATCTATAAACACCATGCCAAGAGAGAAAGAAGGCGCATCTGCCTTGACATCAAATATGGTATAACCACTTCTCTTCCTCACTGCCTCTCCAGCACTATCATCCTCATATGAGCCGTCCTCACTTGACTCAAAATAACCAGTCTCATTCCCATCTTGCAAGTTTTCTTCTTCATTACCAAAATCAACCAACTATTTTCCTTTCCTCATTGATTTATTCAGCTCTTTGTCTCTTTCACTCGGCTCCCTTGCCTCCTCATCATCAGTCGATGCATCCATGTCATCATCTAATGGATGCCATTCCCCATCATTGTACTGAACTCCACCTTCTTCTTCAACAGGTCCATGTTGTGGGGAAATCAGCCTTCTTTTGGTTGCAAGTCTCTTTACATTGAGCTTTGGGGTGTCTTTGTACCACTCTCTCACTCTCTTCACTTCTTTCTCCTGTTGTTCCTTAGGTGAAATCAGCACTAGTCTTGGTTTCTGTTTCTTCTTGGCCACCTCTTCCTCTGATCCAGTTTCCTCTTCAGAACTGTCATCCTCAGCTTCCCAGTCACTTGCTTCCTTCTTTTCTTCACAGTCCTCTTCTATTTTTTTCTCGACAAATATGTCAACCACACCACCATTTGTTATGTGTTTTGTCATTGCTAGGCAGTAATGATCATCAACTAACATCTTTAGCCCACTCATTTCATTCCCAGGGAACAACCAGTGGAACAAAAAATTATCTGAAATCTTGGTGTGATCAGCAAGGTGACCTTTGAACTCTGGAATTGAAATCTTGTCCATATCTACAAAAGACATGGCCTCCTGCCCTCCAAGATAAGTAATATTTCTACCATGTAGCTTGAATTTCCCATTAAAATGGAATCTGACCTCAATCTTATCCAGTGGATCCATGTTTCCCCTATAAATATGCATTCCAAATATCATGAATAATACAAAAATTTCAAACCGACCCAAAAGTCTAGTGTTCTGGCAAAACCCTAAATGCAACAAAGGTTACAACTTTGTGATAATAACAAACCAAATGTGCGACGAATATGCTAAAAAAACATATATTCAACTTGCCCAATGCCTAATGCATCAAAATCCCCTCCAATACACAATTCTCCCATTCAACCTAAACCCGAGATGTCAACACAACCTCTATCATCCAGATTAATTGCCAAATGTTTTTGCAGCATCAACTATAAACCGAACTTGGACATTAACTCCCAAATTCCCAACCCAAATCATCACCTAATGTTCTACCAAAACATTGCACAAAAACCCCACCAAAATCGATGGAAAGCAATGGCAAGTGCTTGGGGATTTACCTGGATGGCTTCGCAAACAATAATCAGTTGATCTACGCTTCGATCATCCCCTTCTTAGCCGGTGATGGCAACGGCAGCGAGAGAGCGGGAGCAAGAAACGCAACGTCGGGCTGGTTGCGGGCGGAGGTCTCCGAAAGAAATGGGTATGAGAGAGAGGTGGAGGTCTGGCCGAGCTCTCTTGCCGCCGCCGACGCAGCCCATGGCCGGCGATGGTGGATGTTGCAGCTGTGGCTGCTTGGCTATGCACCTGTCTCTCCCCACGGTTTGCAGCGTTTGGACCCTTTCCTCCTAACCCTATCTCTCAATCTCTCCCCCTTCTGATCATTTCTGATTAGCTCGATGCTGATGATTGCTCGATTTTGTCTATGATTTTGCTTTGTATCTGTGATGTGTGTGAGAATTCTGCGATGACCGAGCTGGATACGAATTGGAGATATTTGTGGGAAAATTTTCATAATAATGATTTGGGGCCGTGCTTGAAATGCGATTACGAGTAGGGTAGGATGGTCGCATGAGCTCAGAAGTGGTTCATGCGCCGGGAAGCATGCAACTGCTTCTGAGGGCGCATGCCGACAACCACCCTGCGACAAATTGGGTTCTAGCACTGGGTTAGGGATGTCTTCGTTCTTTGACTCTATAATGGTGTTGAGCAAATGACATGCATGGATCAGGGGGGCTGAACTTACTATATATGCTTTGCAGATGATCCATAAGATAGGTACTGGGAGGTTTGATGCATGGGTGCATGCGCATGCATGTGGCTAAACCAGTGGTTGTTTTGGTATGTGCATTCACCTTAAATGCTGATTTGATTTATAGCTCAGCAGATATAACTTCACTTGATCCTATGATTGTTATGTTGCTTGCCTTGTGACTATCTTCCTTCTTGCTTTTGGATGCTTGCTACCACCTCCTCCTAGCTCTTCTTTTCATGCATCTTCTCTATCAACTCTCTGAAGCTTCTTTCCTCGGTTTTGGGTGACTGGCTTGAGAGGAAGGTTGTTTTCCGTGGTGACGCGGGGGGGGGGGGGGGGGGAGGTGAGAACTAGTGACTGAGTGCTGATTACCCCTTTACTGGTGTTGTAACTTGACTGGGAGAAGGGCCAAACATGTCCCTCTTCCTGCCAGGTGTGGTTGAATGGCTGGAAAGTGATTTCCGGAAATGGGAACTATGGGCTGGATGGTTTTATGGGTATCACTGGCCTCTACTGTTGCCTTGGTCTCTAGTTGCGCATGCAGCTCTCTGCATGGGTACTTGCTGCTCTAGTTGGCTTATATGGTTGGGTGAAGTACCTCTAATGGCTATTACTACTATGATACACTATTCTATGCCCCTCTTTTATTGTTGGGCAGATGCTGGTTGAGATGCGTTGCTGCCATGGATTTGAAATGAGTGTTTAAAGTTTTCAGGTTTGTAGTAATCGCCAGGTGATGAGAATGCAGCGGCGAGGGAGACCGGCTGACCTGGACGACCTGGTGTTCCAATGAACAGCATGCTACTGAAATCCTACGCCATACAACTCCTTTGAGTTAAATTTTTAGTTGGCTTTAATATTGTTGATGGATTTGTTCAATTAGTAGCAATGTAAATTATTTTGTGTGCTAGTGTTGTGCAGATAGACGGGGAGACAAGCAGAGTCTTGAACTGGCACGACCAATGCTTGGATAGGATATGGCTCCGGGATATTAGATAGGAAAATATGTAGCGAAAGGATTGTAATATATATGTTTTTATTTTATTATCTTGTAGCATATATTACTGATGATTGTTGTAAGGGGATGACACTTGTAAACGAGACAGTTATTAAATAAAAAATAAAAAAATTATTACTCGTGGTTTTAAGCTTATCGTTTGCATGATGATCGTGGCTTATATCTGTGATTGTCTTAATATATGTAGACAATATGCTGTTGATGTAACAGGGTATTTCCGTATGGTTGAGAAAAATGGTGAAACACATCCTGTAGTCATGTGAATTACCTATTGAGTAAACCACTACAATTATGTATGAAGATAATGCTGTTTGTTTTGCACAAATGAAAATGGGTTATATGAAAAGTAATCTTACTAAACATGTCAACTTCAAGTTCTTCTATGTACATGAACTGCATAAATTGAATGAAATAAGTATTCAACACACTAGTCCTGTAAGAATTTGACTGATCTATTTACTAAGTCATTGCCTACTGTCTCTTTTAAAAGGTGTGTTAGAGGCATTGGAATGCTCAGTCTTAAAGAAGTACTAAATTCAGGGGGAGATACTTCACACGCCCTGAATTATTAGCCCTATTCTTTTGAGCTAATCTAAACGACTGATCAACTGAACGGCTGAAATGACTAAATTTTGGGAGCTTCTCGAGGTAGTCTTGAGATTCGGATATATTTCGTTTGACTTGTTTTTTAAAGCGTTAGGACCCACTTTCAAAACAACGAAAAAACGGACTCAAAAAACTCAAAGCATATGTGTTTTCAAAACGTAGATAAGTCGTTAAGCTGTTAAGCCGTTAAGCTGAAAAGAACTGGACCTAAAGCTTTGGTATGAAGTCAGAGTACCCAACTCGATCTAGAATATCGTATGTAATGATGGGTGGATTGTACTCTTTTTCCCTTAGTAAGTTTTTTCTGAATTTTTCTCACGTAAGGTTTTTAATAAGGCAAATCGTACGCACAATAAACGTATGCTATGTACTCTTTTTTCAGTCTTTTTTTCCATCGGATTTTTGGATGTAATTTTGATAAGGCATATACATCTCGCTGACAAGATTTAAGGGGGAGTGTTGGGAAACTACCGGGGAGGGGAGCCTGGCTCGACTAGGGCCGACGCGCGGCACGCGTGTGACTAAGACCGGCCGGCGCCCCCACGGTGGGTCCCACATTGGACCTAGGCAAAACCCTAAGCAGCATTATATAAGAAGAGGTAAGCACCCCCTGTTGTACACAGATCTGAAAATTAATAAAGAAAAGCTACACCCTATATCCCAGTATATTTTTTTCCGTGTGATTATTCGCGTACGTCATATCTTATACTACACTTGGTAGGAAGGTTTTTTAACAGAATTGAGCCCTAAGATCAGTTCGATGATTCCGCAGACTGAATCAAGTCTAAGTAACCTGCGAGCTAAAGTTCAGTCTTAATTGTGCCTTACATACAACATAACACATTTTTAGGCGCATCTATCTTGCATGGATCTCCTATCCGCCCACAACTACGGTCCGCCCAGCACTGCAACCTGTTGTTGCAAATGACAAACGCAACCCATCCTAGCTTCCCCGGTGGGCTCGGGTCATAGGCCTCCGCGAGTGCAAGCCTTCCCTTTCCCTTCTCGGCTGTGTCCGCGCCTGGTCGCGACCGCCCCGCCTGCTCGGACACGGGACACCTCGCCCCCCCATCTCTCCGAGCGGGCCCGTCACGCCGAAAAGGCGAGGAGTCTCGTCGCTTCTTCCCCAATATCCCCCGTCTCTTCCCCTCCACCTCCACAGCTCCACCTGCCTCGCCTCGTCTCATACTCCCGCGCGAGGATCGAGCGCTCCCGGATCCCCTATCGTTGGCCCTTCCAGCGGCCGCCGGCGACGCCGGAGGAGGAGGAGGAGCTCATGGTGACCTGATTGGCCCCCTCCGCCCGCGTCCTTCCCCAAGCCTCGGACGGCGCGTGCGTAGAGGCGAGTCGCGAAGGGCGGCGATGGGGTACCTGCCGGCGCTGGGCGGCAAGGCGGCGGACCTCGTGTCCGACCTCGCCACCGTCATCCTCAACCCCGTCTCCGGCCGCGAGCGGGAGCCCTCCTCCTACCTCCCCGTGAGCACCCTGCACCGCCCTTCCATCCTTTCCCTTGGCTCCCTCGTCAACCTTGTTGCACCGGTGATTCGCGATCCGCGCGATTAGCCGATGGGCGGGTTCCGAGTGGAGATGATATTGATTTACTGCTTTAGGCATTCAGGGAGGGTTGCTGCTGTTCTGGTGATCTTAGTTGAAAGATTCGGTAGTCACTAGTCAGTAATGACGTGATTATTCATTTTGGGATGTTTTGGAGATCTTGTTCTTGAAAGATAAACTGTGCTTTGATATGGAGTAGAGGTAAACCATAGTGACATGGCTTTAGCCAATAGAATTATGACTTTATAGCTAATCGTCTATTTCTTCTATGCAATGGGAGAAAGATCACTGTTGGCTGTTGAGCAGTAGTAATTGTTTGCATAGAGCGAAAGTTAAGAATGATAAGAGCTTTCAAAAGAATCTGAACCTAGAATGCATGATGAGTCATCTAGTTCGTGAGCAGTTGGCGACTAGATTGGCACCTACGGTTAGTTGCTTCATTGACCAAGTCACTGACTAGGGATTTTAAAGGTGTTTTTATTCTCTTGTAGGAGACCACTGAGGGGCAAGAAAATCTATATGATGATGATGAAGATGCTGGGATTCCTAATGGCCCAGACACATCTTCCTTCACAGCATTTCTGAAGTCACTTATGTCCTCGTCAAATTCTAGCCATGAGTCGATGGAGGTCATACCTGAGCAGAATATGGATATGGAGTACCCAACTTTAACACCTGTTGGAAAGGGAAGCAATGGAAGGAAGGGCTTGCTTAGTAGAGGGAAGCATTCCATTGGAAAAATTATTAACAAAGCAGGTAGACTTGGTGGATTCAGACAAAAACCCAGCCACAACATTGGTAGTGAAAATGCAAGTCAAACAGAATCAGGTGCTCGTGATTTTGAATCTAAGGGATCAGAGGAGTTTGTTTCAAATGAAAAGTTGGCACCTATTTCTGAACCATCAATGCTTATGTCAGAAATGACACGATCTGTTCTTTATACATCTCTTCCTGTTCTTGTTCAAGGAAGGAGCTGGATGTTGATATACAGGTTATCTCTGCAATCCAAGTATGTCCTGATTATTGTCATGGCAATATATTCTAATGGGCATGTTTCTTAATTGTGCAGTACCTGGAGGCATGGAATATCTCTATCTACTTTGTATAGAAGGAGCATGCTTTGTGCTGGTTACTCACTTTTGGTATGACACATACTGTTCCTTTTATACAGGTTTCACTTTCACCTTTACATGAAAATGAAATAAATCATTTGGGCTCATCATCTCTATATAATATTTAATTGTACATGCTTGTACAAGTATTGCTGCCAACTTTACTGTAATAGGATTTTGACACCTTTTCTGCTGACGTGAGTTCAAAACCTTGCAAAAATTATTTCACATCACTAAATATTTCGGTATTCTATGATTATGTTATATATGGTGAACTTGAAATTCCCAAGTGATATCTTTTTAAACTGTTAATTATGCTAAGTCATGTGGCATGTAGCAAGCTAGTGTCCATAGTCTTCTCATCCACCCAATTAATTCCACATTATAACTATTTCATTAGACCTTTCAGGATATGTGAGCCATTTGCATCTTGCTATAATACAAGTTATTACTACTGATGACGGTGAATTTCATTCTACCAATAATGTGAAGCTACTGGTGCATACAACATTTTCCAAGTAAAATATTTTTGGTCCAATCTCCAAACTTGCTTTAGCCACATTGCATCCAGCAGTTTTCGAGCATGTAAGCTCCTTAGAATTTTGAGCTGACTTTGATTCTATTATATTGATGCTTTTATTTTCCATCTGTAATTTTCTTTCTGCACAATTCCATGAATAAAGAAACTGGCTGTCTGGATGTTCAGAACAACTATCTGATAGATATATTGTTTGTAGAAGAGTATGTCAACCTTGTACGAAGTCATGAATACTTTATATACTAATGTTTTTTTTAATTTCAGAATATGCTAGTTTATCTGATGAATAAATTGTTCATAGGACTCTACATACCTATCCACTAATTGGCTATTGTCTAGACCAAATTTATTGAAAGTTTTATAGGATTGTTTGCAAGCAGTTCTAGGTTCATAAGTATAGGCCTTGTTTGTTTCAGATTAAATGAAATTAAATGAAAATTTGTTATTTTTGTATAGGCCAAATGTTGTATTATTTTGCAGTTATTTTTGTGGGGTTTTAAATAGTTCTTCTTAGAGTTCGCAAAATAATTTTTTCATAATTTTTTGAATTTTTTAAAACGTCTTTTGAGTGGGTCACAAATTTGCTACAGTAAAACTCAACTCAATATTAATCTGAAACAAACAAGGCCATAGTTTCCTTACAGATTAGCACTAAGCTTTACCTTCTGTTAAAGCATAACAGAAATAAAAATGAATTGTTTACATTTTCTTTGACCTTTTGACTTTTTAAGCATACAGTTTCACTCTTCAATGCCATTTAGATATTGTGGGCACTGCAAATCTGTTGTTTTAGTAATAGAAACTACTGTTTACAGTTTAGGTACAATTTAGTTAGGCATAATGCTCGTCTTGATTTTTTTGTTAATTTTAGTTGCTGATGTCCACTGGCTAATTTCATTGTGGCAGATAGTTGGGGACCGAAAAGGTGCAGTTTTTGGTGGTCTGGTTGAGTCCCCATTGCAGCCAATCATCAAAAGGAAGTATCAGGTCCCACGCACATGCTGATGAAGGTTCTTGTATGCATATTTATTATTTAACCTTACAGGCTTGAACTGATTGTTGCTTGCATGCAATCACACAGGGGACGAACAATTGCTTTGTGTTCACCAATGTAACTGGTCGTCCTGCTATATATCGTCCAACAGGTATTTCATGTTCATTGCTTTGACTGGTTTTGCACAAGGACATGAAAAAAAAACAGAAATACACGTTTTTCTTGCATTTAGTCTTTTGAAATTATTTTAACTACTAGATGTACTATCAACACTCAGGTGACTTCCTGATGATAATCTTTTCATGTATTTATCCTAAAATCTAAATACACAAGATCTAGAAGGTTAGCATGTTTCACATAAGTTATTAATTCTATTGTAACTGATTCTGCTCTAAAGGAAAAGGTTGTGTTATTGTTAATGCCTTAATGGTGTGAGATCCTTGTACTTCTAGGATTGGTTTCAAGTCTGCTCTTTTTTTTTTTTTGGTTTCATTGGGATATCACTAAAATTTTGAGTGGCAGGTGCTAACAACTATTATACATTTTGCTCCACCGAATATCTGGCAATGGGAGGTGGTGGTCACTTTGCACTTTATCTCGATGGAAACCTGTAATGTCTTGTCGTCTTATCCACCTTATCAAAAAGAAGTTTAATTTTCTAGCTCATGTAATTTTTTTGCGAATATGTTGTTCGTCATGTGTCTTCCAAGCCTTCTTTTTTCACAAACAGTACAATGTCAACATGTTATATGTACCCTACATATTTATGCTTGCTGTTCTGTCCATCTTTCCAGTCTGAATGGTTCAAGTTCCACGTCTGAGACATTTAACAATCCTTGCCTATCTCGTTCCCGGGACTTTGAAGTCAAAGATGTCGAGGTACATGATATAGTGCTGTGCATATCCTTCAAACTTCACAGTTTCCTGTGATGAAGGCTGATAGTGATAACTCTTATCAAAATGCAGTTGTGGGGCTTCGTCAATGCTTCCAATTATGATGAGATGCTCACCATCTGCCGTACCCAGAAGCCCGGAATTTGGAATTTGTGACTGTTACCAAATACACGGCGCCAAACCTATCCTGGGGGATTGTACAGTTTTGTAGCAGACTTTGTGAGAGTTTGTAAGTTTTTGAAAGTAAAACGTACATAGGAAACGAGATAGCTTGCGAAGTAAATGGAGCTGAAAGTATTCATAAATAACTCTGGAACATGAATCGAGCAAGCGCTGTCGCTCGTTTGTAAATATTATACGACATTTTTCTTGCCAATGTTACAGAAATGATTAGGCATCGGCCATGTTTCATTGAGATCTTTTGCGATGCTATAAAGCCGAAGTAAAATTGTAAAAAAGGTGTTCTTTTTAGTGTAGTGTAGTGTTTTACTGTAGCAAAATTTATCTTTTTTATATAGTTTTTTTGGTGTAGTAATTTGTAATGAATTTTCTTAGTTTTTAGTAGTCCTCTTAAAGATCCTAAAAATATTTTTTAATTATTTTTTACAATATTTAAATCTCTATTCAAAGACACTCAAATTTTGCTATAGTTTAATGATACGATAGGCTGAAATGTGCAAAGCCTTAGTAAAATGCCACTTTCTAACGTGTCAGTCAATCAGTCATCGACCTATAGAGGTCTAGATTCATGATTGACTCGTGGTTATCCGTTGGGTCTTGATCCGATAGTTGGGTGAAGTTTGGATTGGGTCTTTGGTTCCATCTAGGTCGGGTCTAGGTTAGCCTCTTGCTCGATACGACATCCTAACCTTAGCCTAGTAGGCCTACAATGTTGCAATCGCTGGCATCATTGTCCATTGGATGAAAATCGCTTGGCCCTGCTCACCCCAAGTCCCAACCAGGTAACTCAGCTTTCAGTCACATTTCTAGACCCCTCGCCACTTGTCTCTTAGGCTCTCACTTCCTAGTCTCCTTGCTCTCTTTGTGTCTTTCACAAATCTATGGTGTTGTGATGTGGGGGACAACTATGCGTTGTCTGGGGATCATTTGCCAACGACACGGGGAGACGGTGATGTGACAATGGCGGACGATGATGCATCAACGCAGTGACTCTCTTCCTACTCTCTACAACAACGCGTCGGTGCTCTCTCCTCCGCAGCGGTCTAGCTCCTCGTCAGTTAGCTTCTCTCCACTCCAGAAGTCCAGATATGATCTCCTCCTCTGTTTTTCATCGGGTTCAAAGCGACTGGGAACCGACGGATCAGGTTCGCTGGGCTTATTGGTTCCACGAATGAGATCGGGTTGGGTCAAGGCAATATACAACTCAACCCATTTAGATCTCTATTGACCCAGCATATTTTGAAACATTAACTTTGGAGTGCCATAAGCTTACTAAAAATGTTTTGCTTTCTTTAAAGGAACCCACTACGGCTCGGATGTTTGATTGACAAGGAAAAATCATACACTTATTCCAACATATAGACAACTTGTTTCGAACATATACAATATAGAACACACACAATATACTAATGAAACATTTGTTTTATATATGTTAGAACATAATGTCTTGATGGAACATGCGACATGAAGTTATCGAAAAAGAAAAACAACCGTTGGACACATGGCAATAAAAAGTTGAAACATGCAAAAAAAAAAAGAGCTAATAAAATATAACAAAATAACCAATGGAAATGTTGAAACATAGTTGACCAATGTTGGAACATACTAAAGAACCCGTTTAAACATGCTAAAAATACTTTGGTACATGCCAAAAACCGATAAAAATATCATGTGCAAAGTGAATCATCCATGTCCATACAAAAATAGATGTTTGCAAGAACAAAACACGATGTTTTGACATTGCAAAGTCGAATGTTACATACGTACAAGTATGATATTTTAAAGGAAAAAAATCATGACACACATGCTATCCACCTTCTTTCTCAAATTCGACGAGCTCTCGTCAGTCGTCATGCTCGTTGCATCTAGGCAATTGGCTCATTGGGTAGAAGATGGATCAAGTGGACGAGAGAGATAATATTAACTCAGAGCCATGAATCATGAATCACAGCAACAAAACACAAAGAGAGATGAAATTAACTTGGCCATGGCCATGCATCGCGGATCAAACACAACACAACACACATGCACAGCCCTAGTGATCCTCTGCCGTAACGGCAGTGCCACTAGCCCACATGTCAGTGGCTGTAACCGTTACGACAGAGGATTTCAGCCTCATGCACAGAGAGGGGGGAGAGGTTTATCGGCGAGGCAGCCGCAGCTGGATAGTTGCAGCACGTGGCAGCATCAAGCAAAAGGGATACAGTGAGAGGAGGCGGGAGTGCAACATCAACATATAGTAAAATCGCATGGAGAGAAAGATCGAAAGAGGGGGAAAGAGAGTAAAGGGCATGTCCGAAAGAGAATTCAGTACCTCTTGATCTGAATATCAGAATAGGACGAATAAGACGACCTCCGTCTACTACCCATTTTTACCCTTCTATTGGGAATCATAGTAGAAGTACTTGTAATTGTGTGGTTAGAAAGAGAAATATCCGCATCGATACAACAACGTATTGGGCCTCATTTTTTTTTGTGACACAACACTATACTATTCATCTACTTGAGAATAAACTAGATGAATAGTACTTTGTAATAAAAGGTTTGAAAATAATACATGGTTAAAAGATGTCGTGAAAAGTATATATGTTGGTTAGTGTCTGATGTGATCCGACTATCACTAGCATTACTGTTACCGTTCTTTAGTAAAGCTAAACTCCCGCTCTGACTAATCAAAGCTTGTCATATCTAATTAGCTACTGAATCGTATAGGAGAGCCCACCAGTTACCGGCCTAGGTTGGATTTATTGTCTGGGGTGTGAGCCCAGCTTATACATGCCTATGCCCAAGCGTCAAATCAACCTTCCTCGATCCATTCCTCGCCTTGGCATGTTCTTTGGGAACATACTTTATGCACATGAGACACTTGTGCATATGTGTAAACATTAAGGTCCTGTTCTTTTCAGCTGATCCGAACGGATGAATAGCTGAACGACTAAAATGACTTAATTTTGATAGAGCTTCTCAAGATAGTATTGAGATTCAGATCCATTTTATTTGACATGTTTTCAAAACGTTATAACCCACCTTCAAAACAGCTTAAAAACAAACTAAAAAAACTCAAATCATTTGTTTTTTTTAAAACGTAGATAAATCAATCTAAAAAAAATAGTCTAAATATCAACTTTTCAGCCTGCATCCAACGGCTACCGGTCTTTTGCGATTCGTCTGCCAACTTTCATAATCCGTGAAAAAAAACCACCTCCGCGGATTGAGAAAATTAGATTTTTGCCCCGAAGTTGATCCGCATTTGTCTTTTTGCCCAAAGTTGGTGTGCCTTTGTCTTTTTGCCCTGTGTGGACTACCTAGAAATCGATTTGAGCACGAGGGGTTTTCTAAAAAAAAAAAAGCAATTTCCTCCCGTTCGACGACACCTCCTCTCCTATCCAGATAGCAGAGCACGATGAAGAAGAGGAGGAAGAGGAAGAAGAGGCATTTGGCAATGACGGCAGGCGCGAGCGCTGGTGGTGGCAGTGGCCGCACGCTGCTCGGAGCAACCGTCACCGCCAGGGCTTTCCACCCGAACAGCCACCTGCCGTCGTCGTCGTCGGCTGTAGTGGCTTCTTTCGGCAACGCCGCCAGCGTCGGCGCCCGCCGCATCCCGTCTCTCAGGTTCTCGGCCCTGTGGGAGCCCAAGAAGGAGAAGCACGGCGTCAGCCGCGCCACCGAGCAGGACTGCCCTGGTCGCCCTGGGAGCCGCCGGGCAAATCGATTTTTTTAGAAAACCCCTCGTGCTCAAATCAATTTCTAGATGGTCCACGTAGAGCAAAAAGACAAAGGCACACTAATTTTGGGTAAAAAGATAAAGGCGCATCAACTTCGGGGCAAAAATCCAATTTCCACCCGCGGATTAGGAGTTGAACGATTCAGGCCCTCTTCGATGCTCCGTTTAATCCCGTTCTGTCCGGTTTTGGTTCACAGCGTTGGCAGCAGTGCAGTGTCTAGATATTTAATGCGCACAGCGTTGGCAGCAGTAGTGCAGCGAACTGAATGGAACAAGAACTAACGAGCTATCGAAGGACCCCTCAGATAATGTTCGCACAGGGTTCCCGCCTTCCACCCCCCTCCCCGCCGGCGCTGCTACCGTTAGCCTCCGTATAGTCCGCCGTCTCGCCGGAGCCCTTGCGGCGGGCCAGCGGCGCAGCCTCTGCGGTGGTTGGCGAGGATGGAAAGAAGGAGCGGATAAGGTGGGCGCCTGCGCTGCGCGAGCAGGTGGAGCCGTGGAGGAGGTGGCTGCTCTTCCTTGCCTGGGTCAATCGCTCCGCGCACCCGGGGCCCTAGCCTAGTGAGTCTCTCCATCTGCGCAAATGCCAAGGGTGTGCGTAGATGCACACCCATGGCCGAGGCATCACGCTGCTCCAACTCCCAAATAGCCAAATTAGCGTAATTTTGGTGGGCGTGTGACCATGGTTAGGGCAAATTGGTAGGATCTTTCGCGAAACTAGGGCAATCAGTCAGGGTGCCGGTTACTTCGCCACTTCTTCGAGCGCTGTACTCTCCCTTGTTTAGATTTCTTCGGCAATACGTTCGGGTCACCATGATTCAGTAGACGGGTGTCTCTATGAATTGGTTGGGTAGGGAGGAAATGTAATGTGATGGGCACCTTGATCTGACTTCTGACTGTACGGCTGCCATATCTGTAAGTTGACCGGTGTTATGTGTTATTGAAATATCGTAGGTAATAGGTACCGCTAACATAGAAATTTTCAAGGGCAGTTCGTGTTTATTTGCATTTTTCTGAAAGAAGATCTAGCATTTTTCCCTGAGCTCAACATTTTCAATGCCCGACATGTTTCTCTAGTATCCTGACAAAATTTAGAAGGCGTTAAAATTTTTAATTTTAGCTAAAATCAGTACAGGACAAATGCACACTTGTTACTTGCTAGCCTAGATGTCAACTAATAGGCTATTTGGTTGCCTGCGTCCAAAAAGTTTTGCATCTAGAGATACAAAACTAGAGTGTTTGGTTGTCTTCTCACCCATTTAAACCAGACACTCCAAATGCAATTAACCCATCCGAGCCAGACTCTAGAGATATGACAAAATTGAGCGTTTTCCTAGAGTCAGGCTTCGCAGATGCGGCAACAACCACATGCGTGACACATTTGATTCATTTATTTGCTATATCTTTTGATTAGTATTTTCGATTACGGAACCGATTTAAAAAATGGGTTATTGATATTTTTCGAACAAAACGAGTTTATTTTTGTGACTTTCTTTTGAATTTTTTTATTTTCGTAATTTGTTATTTTGATTTTCTAGAATTTATTTTTTAATATGTTTCATCCCTCTTTTGAATTTATCCATGTTATTTTCTTCTTAGTGCAGTCAACCAAACAACATCTCTACGTAGCCTGTATAATCTCATACATCTAACCAAACAACAACCATTTTTTTTGCATCATCTCAACCGGGCTCTAGCCAGCCTGTCTTAGCTCATACAGCCTAGTTCAACTGAGAAGTCAACCAAACAGCCTATAAGTCGCTGCCTGTGCCATCAGGATTAATTTGGTGATTATTCTATAAGTTCTTGTTATGAGTAACTGAGAATCACTTGTTTTCATGTGGAGGTGTCGCAACCCTGGCTTCACCGGGATCCACTCACAATCAATTGCTAGTCCCAGAGATCAATGCTAGCAACTTGTGAGCGACAGTTCGTCGAACATCATCACACAATCACAATAACTAAGAAAAATTACATATTATGTAAAAGTAATTGTTACACAACTACTTATTACAATTGTTTTATTAAGGATAACATAATAATGTCCATAATATACCAGAGTGCGGAAATTCAAATATGCAGCGGAAAAAAGTATGATGATGCTCCAATCCAACCCTTGAGCGTCAGCTAATCCTCATCGAAGTCCGGGACAAGATCCTCCTGATCCTGAAGATACACCGGTCCTAATCCTTCTCCTGAATACAAATTTTATCCGTGGTTTTGTATAATGAGTACACGGCTACCCAGCAAGAGTCCTTATAATGATGCAAGGGTAATAACAACGACAGGGTGGCTATTTTGCATAAACACCTACACTAGTCAAATTATTTAAAGTGTTGTGAAACAATTTGTAGAGCAATTAGTATTGACACAGACTCCCAAAGATAACACGCAGAGCTCGGCTTCGAAAGCCCCTCTGAAGAGGAGGCACAAAAGGAAAGCCCATACAAGGAAATATATTTATCTAATGCTTCATTTCATAATTATGCTAACTTAATCTACACTAGTCCTCTAATAATTTATATATCAAAGGTGACTTCACCTCACAATTCAGAGATACTTCGGGCCTGTTTGGATGGAGCCGCTGCTGCGGCCGCGCCGCAAGTGTGGCGCTGAAATCAGCCGCCGCAGGTGAGGCGGCCTCACGCGCGAAAATGAATTGGGGGCGAGGCAGCGCAAGGTGAGGCGAGGCGCAGATGCGGCGCGAGCCAAACGCGCGCCGGCGCAGGCGTGGCGGCCGCAAGTGCGGCGTGGCGCGATGAGGCATCGATCCAAACAAGCCCTTCGTCTATTCAAATCATGATGACAGGAGTAAATTCAACCGTGGTATGATGTTTTATCAAATATGAGGGCTGTAGGGAGGTTCCATCAGCAATACGTATACAGTTACTACATAGGTGCCATATGGACTGACTAGTAGCCATCGATGCTAATTTATCTCATAGGATTGGCCATCTTTGTCCCTTTTCTTTTCCACTTCTACCTACCACGTACGTTTGGATGTTGTGGTAGTAGTTGATACTGATGATTGGACTTAAATTCCATTTTTTTTCAGTGTCCTAGGAAACTTAATTTCCTTTCGTTCTTTTCCGAAAAACTTATATGACCTTATTGTATATAAACATCTGCTATTTGACATTTGTTGACATCAAATAAAGTAGTGCTGTGTGCTGCGATAATATTCTAACTTTTTTTGATGGGGAAGGCAGGAGCATTGCTGATTTCATTAAAGAAAGAAACTGTACATATATAAAAGGGAAAAAGAAAAGGCAAAGAAAGCAACAGAAGGGTGGGCTAAGCCATGGTTAGTTGAGGCGACATTGCTCCAGTTTGAAAGGTCCTCACGAAGGCTGGAGACAAGCTGAGGAACGGTTAAACTAGTTTGGCGAAAAAGGCGGCAGCTGCACTCTTTTCAAAGGTTCCAGGTCGTGTAGATGACTAGCCAGTTGAACATAATATTCAAAAATGAAAGTGAACAAAACTTAAATTAGTACCATTACAATGGGTGGTTACAAATTAGACACATAATGTGCATTAAAATTGTGGTCTTTACATTTTCATTTCTTTTTATTATGTGGTGTTCTGTCTCATTCCATTAGTGAGGGGAGAATACAAAAACCAGCTCCAAGGGGGCATTTTTGGAGAGCGTAGAAACACCCCTTTGTAGTGTTGGTATTGCTCTTAATGCTAGCTGTATTAACTCGTTTGAAAATGTTTTAGCAGTCAATTTATTTGAGGGGAAGGGTTGAACTCTTGTTTACATGAAAGTGTGGCATTTGAAAAGAACAAAAATTATGTGAATTCTCTCATGCTATAGGATGCTTGCTCTAACACAAGAACATGATGACACTGACTGAATTAAAAAAAACAGCAGCGCTTGAGAGATGTTGATGATTGATTTATGATTATTGCAATTGCAGTGACAACAGCATGTTGTGTAGCTGTTTGGGTCCATCCTGTAATTCCTACCTGTTTTCTTTCATTGTTGGTTGACATGACAGGTTTTTAGGTCTTGTTCTCTTTAGCTTATCTTATTTGACTTATCTATTTATTTAGCTTATCTCTTAACTTCAAATTTTTTTGATGTAGCTTTGAGAGTCGGATCCACTTCATTCGACTTGTATTTTATAGCTTTTAGACAAATCTTCGAAAGAGAAAAAAAGTGATTCGAAAAACAATTTTTTTAAAAAAAATTAAATGAAGATATATAAATAGACAGATAAGTCAAATAAGTTTGATAAGCTGATGAGATCAGATCCTTCTATCTACTTGGCACAACGACGTTCTACTTTCCTTGCTCTTAGCATGTAGAACCTGCGTAAAATGCAACTAGAACCTGCGTAAAATGCAACTAGGCAAGCTTCCCTTCATGCTAGTTCTGGCATTTGATACAATGTGGTGTTATCGAGCAGTATTTCTCTTCGTATGTGTTGTTATGCAAGCTACATCTTCACAGTATTGTATAAAAGCAGTCTACTTTTGAGCAAACAGGACAAAATAGGAGTCCAGGAACTAAGATACTCGAAAAAAAAGGAAAAAACAAAACAAAACAAAACCCAAGCATGGGAGGTTTACGTAAGAGTAATCTTACATATACAAGTATACAATGATATGTGCAGCCACATACTTGATTGCTTTATGAATATACAGATGCATGCAAAAAACTACAGAAAATATGTAGTGAACAATAAGATGGCAAGGGAATAAACCTATCCAAAAGCGCAAGACAGAGGCAGTATACAGTTTTCAAGACTGGAAATTCAGGTAAACTCACTCACGAGCTCTTCATCAAGTAGGATTTCTGACCAACTGGGCAATGGACTACTGCTGCCATCGTAATTTGAGGTGCTGATAGTATTACAATAGTTGGAACTTGACATGTCAGTGAGCGGTGGAAGGGAGAATTCAGATTGCAATACGTTTTCCTTGTTACTGTTCTCTCCCTCACCGCAACGGTGCCTGCTGCTGTTCACATTGTCATCTGTACTCTGGTTGATGTTGCCAATTGGATGGTAAAAGAAAGTGCTAGGCATTTGGTTATGACACACTTGCCCAGCTAAATCTATGCCCCCAATGACCTCAAGAACACTGGAAGAAGGCGTCTGTGGAGAGCTGAGGAGATTGATCTGCTCCAGGTCAGTGGTGAGGGTGTTGAGGTTACTGCTGGTAGTGGGGTTGGAGGTAATGGAAGCTGCAGATTTGAGCAGTGACTGCATTAACTGGAGCTTCGCAGCCTGGAGTTCAGTCTGTAGCCAAGCAGTGTGGTCATCCCACGGACGCTGCCCAACAAAATGGCCGAGGTTGGCGAGTATGGCCAAGAAGTCTGTTCTCGGGCGGTGGGTCATCGGGTCAATGCCCATCTTGATGAGCTTCTTTCTGAGGTGAGTGTTCCAGAAGTTCTTGATTTCGTTGTCTGTCCGACCAGGGAGATGCTTTGCAATAGATGACCACCTGGTTTGGTTACAGATTAGCAAAACACTTGATATGAGAAGTATGGTATGGTTAGTAGGTGCAGTTTGTACTTGTTGCCAAGGATGGAGTGTAGCTGGAGAATGGTTTGCTCTTCCTCGTGGGAGAACTTCCCTCTCTTGATGTCTGGCCTCAGGTAATTGGTCCATCTTAGCCTGCAGCTCTTGCCACACCTGTTCAGGCCTGCAAGAAAAAAAGTACTGAATTACATTTTCGGTGGACAACATATGCATGGGGGAGGGAATTTAGACATAGTAGTATAGTACCAGCAAGTTCAGGTAGGGCTCTCCAGCTTCCATGGCCATGCTTCTGGATATAGTTCTTGAGCTTCTCGTCTTCTTCAGGAGTCCAGGGGCCTTTTTTGAGGCCATTTTCATCACAACAAGGGGGCCTTCCCATTAATGGATAAGAATATGATAGGGCTAGGATGATGCCGGTAAGAGGAGGGAGACAATTTGCCTTCCCTTGGTCTTTGGGCCTTCTTGTCTCCCAGATGGCTTCTCACCAGAACATAGCTTTCCTATATATAATGGCTTATGGCTGGCTGCCTGGATGATCCTTATTTCCTTGAGGAACAACCGAATAACGCCATACTAAACTTAATTTATTCAAGTAGCAAATACTGATTTGCCCTTTGCACTATATGAGTTCGCATTGTTGATAGACAGCTCGTTGTATACATGCAACTGCATGTGCATGGTCGTGGGCAATGGTCTTGGCTGTGTCCATACTAAAATATACATGGCCTCTGATTGTGTTGATTTGAGAAGAATGCTGGCTATTTGGGCAACTATAAACATATTCTGATGTAACAGAAACCTCACCTGCTTCTTTTTTCCTACCTTGGCTTGCTTTCCTAGTTGTTTTCTGTATGTAGTGTTGTGCTTGGTTCTGTTCCATGTAGATATTTTACAATAGTCATTAGAACATGTGAAAGGATAACATAATTGATGATTTAGTTTTCCCCCTCTTTTTATCTGAGGCAAAATTGTATTATTGAATTAAAGGTAACCAAATGACAGAGCTTCAAATTTGGAACTGAGTTTTTTTTTTACTTGAAAATTTCCAACATTGAACTTCTATGATTTGTGTTTCCTTATTGAAACTGCATAGAATGGGGAATCATCGCGGAAGAAACTTATGGGAATTGAACCACTCTCTGAAATTTCTATGTTCTAAATGGGACCTAGTTTTGAACTGTAAAATGGGGCCGTAGCGACCAGTAGCTACTAACCTGTCGAACTACATCTGCCTTAGCTAACTTTCTGCTGCCACTTGCAGGTTGTCAAATTGGACAAACAGCTGAACTAGGTTGCTGAACTGCACCAAGCCCAGATCATGTCACATGTTGGTGGGTCCATAAACAAATGCAGAATTCAGAATTTGTATATTCATGCCGCTTGTCTTTTGATGCCCCTTGACTCCTGGATCTTGGTTCATTTATCTTATTGGTCTAGAGCAATCTAGATCTTTTGGAAACTTTTTGCAGCTGTAATCAGTCAGTAGGATTAGCTGTAGTCAGTCACAGAGCTTAAAGAGAAATTTTGCCCAGTAATTTACGCTTCATTAATCATTTTGGGATGCTTTGGATTAGGAGTATTTCGTTGGAAAGTTTTAGGATATATTCAAATTTCAACTGAATCTCAAAACCCTGAAGGAATTACCCCTCACCCAAATAGGGACTTAGGATCTCTCTGTTCAGATCATATGTTTCAGATTGGTTCATTGTAGACAAAATGGAAGACTTGAATTAGTTTGGGTTGCTAGGTCTAGTTTGATCACTATGTGTACTTGCAGAGAAAGATCATTATTATTTCTCTCTAGGTTTTATTTTTTAAAAAAGTCTAGGACATCGCTGTCACAGTCAAAGTAGATCGATTCTGTTGTCCTGGATGGTCTTACTCCATCTAATAATCAATTATCTACGTCCTCTGATTAACACACTCCTTGGTTATGCTCTTCATACAAAATACTAGTATAATATATGATATTGTTGCAATTCTCAAGGAGTGATATTGGTACATGATTTTCTATTTGGTGCACCATATAAACACTTAGAAAGAGAGCTGACCCTTTTTTTGTATTGAGAGGTGTTTTTCTACTGGGACAAATTACAGAAGCAAATCCCTATTTTTCCCCCTACCATTGGGAAAAACAAATGTGAAATCACATTTGCAACAGGTAAAGCCACTAAGGTAATCCTAGTATAAGAAATATTCTTCATATGTCACTCATGGTTATGGCTCCCGGCGGCTTCAAACTCTCACCAACTAATTTCTTGTAGGTTTCATTTCCAAATTCCGACCCATAATCCGCGAAGATCTTTGCTGATGTCTTTTACCTGATGAATGCAAATCACGCGGTGCTCCAAGGAAAGAGAGAACTAGAGAAAGAAAAGGCACCAATTTGTGTTTTGGATGCATGTTTTGTTTTGTACCCTCAATGAAGAAGAAAATATGTATTCTTAGGCGTTGTTGTCGGATCTCAAGGAAGAGTCCACGCAGATGGTGTTTATCCTCGGACCTTCTCCCTATGAAGAGCAGGTGACTTGCTCGTCAGTTTATATACCAATTCTAGGACCTTATCTATTGCAAAATATTTGCGATGGCTGCATAGGATGGTATAGGAAGAGAGAATTTCCTGTGTGCCACTGAAAAAGTTGAAAATTCCCTATACAAAGAATATATTCTGCCCTTCCATGCGACTGCTTTAGTTTTATTTTTTACTCCCCTGGATGGGTTAGGCGATTGAACATTAGACACGGGGTGACACAGTATAGCGATCCATGTTTTAACGCCAAGACGGATGCACCATGCATGGCATCATTCGACTAATTTGTTTGTCGTTGCACGCTGCAACGCATGCACCAATCACAACTTGCCACACATTCATCTGTGCTACATGATGAATCGCATCATAGAATAATGGTGATCGGTAATTCAATCATATCTTGCGGTGCACAAACCTAGGGTGGCATATGTTCCGTAGCATTGGAGGAAACGGAGTAGAATTGAAACACATATATAAACCAAGACAAGATATTGGCATCAATGACACCAGCCTTTGAAATGTTTGTAGGAGTTGGTGCAGGAAAGTAGGCAACACCCCCCTTCCTATATGACGAACGCTACTGCTCTCGACACTCTTTCAAGCTGCCGTCACCGTTACAATATACATAGGCCGGATGGATCCGGCAAGCTGTTAGACAGTACAATATATTGCTCTGTATGGACATTTCTTTATATGAAATTTTCTTTTGCGCCTTCGGCCTTCTTGCACACGTATATATACTTGTTTATCTGGACTCTGGAGGTATATATATGTGTTTTCATGACACTAGCCAGGCTGGTTATGGCGTTGAAGGTCCATAGCCCCAGAGCATCTTCCTGTTTCTGTGATAGTCAAACTATTTCGTGTGAAGTTTCAGTTTTCCTCTGTTGCTGTTAATATATATATTGATGTAATATATTGATGTGTGTTCCTACTGAAATTTCTACATTATATTATATGTCAGCGTTTACGCTTTGTGTGTCTACGTAGTGTTGTGCATGCAATGATTAGAGACTGCTATTGCAGCACTACATCTGCTTATTCCAAATAGAAGTCCCTTCAAACGTTGACAACATCTCCAACGAACATCTTTGACCATTCCTATTTTAATTGATAATAGAATAGGTAAGTTATCAAAACCATCAAGGAACTATATATATAAAGAAATTTTTTCAGAATTTTGTTTTTTTAAAAAAATTTAATTATGTATCACCGAGCTATATGGTTTAAGAGCATCCTTATTAGCAAGATTTTGAAAATGCATGAATATGAAAAACGCAGGATTGCAGTGTATTGGGATTCTAAGGAATGGTATGGTATTTCATTGAACTATACAAATTTTTTAGAGCGATATGAGCTCATGTGTAGTTTCCTTTGGGCTTTTTTGTCCCTAGGAAAAGGTTCCCATATGAATGTTGCTATCCCATTCCTGCACAATCAAGCTAGCCACGTAGGAAAAAAAATCATATGAATTTTAATCCTAAAAGCAATTGAAATTCATATGTCAAAGCGACACTGGCTATAACAAGCCTATCGCAGGAGCCATCCCTAGCCCATGTGACAGCTTGGAAACCAACTGGCCCCTTGACCTCCATGTAGGGATGGCAATTTTACCCATGGGTTCGGGTACCCACGGGTACCTGACCTGATGGGTTCGGGTATGGGCGTGGATCTATACCCATGAAATGTTTCGGGTTCGGGTTCGGGTTTATTTTTACACCCATGGATACCCATGGGTACCCGAAAAAAATAAAATTAAATATAATATATCGCAAGAACCATCCCTAGCCCATGTGACAGCTTCGAAACCAACTGGCCCCTTCCATGCACAACTTGCATAGTTGCATGTGACAAGCTTATCATGCCGTTTAGTGACGCAAAAATTGTAAAATTTGTGGTTCCACAAAATTGATCCTTAAATTATAGCTACTTGGTAGTTCTTATATAATCTGCGTGTAATTAATATTAAAAAATTACCTTTTGAAAGAAAGAGTGTGGCTTCCTCACCCTACCCTATTGGTTTCCTTCCTATTGGGTAGCTTTCTCATTGTCACCTCCTCCCTCGTCTACTTTATCTTCTTCCTAATCCCCAGCCCTCCTCATGCCTCCACCCTCCTCCTCTTCAGACCACTCCGTGCACCTCCTCCACCATCCCCGACACCTCCGCCACCACCTGTGGCCATTGGCGCCATCGCCGCCTCATTGTTTTGTCCTCATCCTTCTGCCGCCACACTGGCCCCACGTACCCACCCTAACTTTGGCCGATGTATGATGATCCTCCCGCCGCCGCCACCCCACCACCTTTGAATATCATTCTTGCGGCTCTGGCGACGCCAACACCGCCTCGCCGCCTTGCCATCCTCATGACCTCGTCCCATCAGTTGCAACCTTCTCAGCCTCCCTCCAAGCCAGAGAGAGGGGCATGGTGAATCCATCCCGAACCTGAAGCTTAACTGAGGGATGAGGCAGCGCCGATGGCAAAGAAGAGGAGGGACACAATGTTGGAGGGTGTAGCGCAACGAAGAAGAGGGTGTGGCAAAGAAGAAGAGTATGACACATGATGAAGAAGAGGTGGAACACATCTACCCGGTCGGTATGATAGGGGGAAGGCATCTCATTCCAAACATTTCTCTAAAAGAGAAAGGCATGCAAGATCACCCCATGCAATTTAAGTATAGCTCCTTAGTACTAATTTACTTGTAGAAGGAAAGTTTACATTTTATAATCAGATGTTAGTATTTCTTTTTTCAAAAAACAAAATCATATGGAACTTTTCATTTTTTACGATGAATCTTCTGCCATTGTTTTAATTTCATGTGAAAAAAATAATCCAGCATAGAATTATGCATGCTATATATTGGTAGTTAAAATTTCAAAATTCCATGTTTTTCAAATCTAAAATAGCATCTTGCTGGTATTATATGCAAATAAAATTACAAAAAAGCTCACCAGCAGGTCTAGCCTCATTCCTCGTGGGCATTTCTCAAAAGAACGGGTGTGTTGACGCCCGTTTTTCCCAACTGTTTAGCACCAACTCTTCAGGAAACAATGATTATGCTTTATTAACAGTGCTAGCAAGATTCAGTCACCATCCATGGAGTCTGTTGCAACTGCTAGCTACTTGTGCCACTGTAAAGTGATAAGACAAAATTCCTCAGTGTTTAACAGACCTAACTCGTGCAATTACCTTAATTAAGGAATAGACATGTCACATGTATGTTCTCTGCAGTACAGTGAAGGCTCATGCATTCACCTTCTGACTTCTAATTAATCTCCATAGCTTTTCCAGTAAGCAGTGAGCACCATTTTGACGCTTAGATTCAAATTAAACGAGTCTGGCAACCTTATGATGATAAGAAAAATGAAGTTAGTAGCTAGTCTGTACGTGTGCTAATTAACGTACTACGTGTATACAGTAACGTAGTCAAAGATAGTTAATCGATCTGTCGCAGCATCTATTGGCGACATCTCGGTAGTTTTGACCAACAATCATGACAGAGGCACTGAGAAACGCAATAATGAAACCATTGATCCATGTTCCATCGGCACTGGCGTACGGGTCAGGTGCACCGACCAGTTCACTCAACAAAATAAACTGATGTGCACCAACCAGTTCACTCAAAATATAAACTGATCGAAAAGGTCCTCACGTGGAGGCTTTCTCAGATCTCGGACATGGAATATGATTGGATCTGATAAGGTCTTAGACGTGGAATGGAAGTGGGTAACTTATTTCATTGTGCCGGCTAGGATTCAAATTCATGACCCCGGGCTTTGATGCCATATATACTAAAGATGGAGATAATTCATAATATATTATTCTGGTCCTTCCTTATCTATATATGGAGGGGATATGGAAGGTAGCATGTCCTAATTTGGGTCGAAATCCTAATCTGCATAAGTAAAAGTGTCGATTTGGTCCCTCAACTATATCCGTCGGACCACTTTGGTCCCCAAACATCAATACCGGACTTGTCAGGTCCTTAAACTCTCAAAACCGGACTTGGCTAGTCCTTTGACCGATCAAAACGGTGGTTTTAGGAGGAGTGGCAGCTTACGTAGCAGATCTGTCATACTTTTGTTGATGTAGCAGCCATGTGGTAACAATGTGACAGCCCCAAATGGCGCCCACACAGAAGAAATCTGCCACATCATAGTAAGTAAAAACCTCAAAACCACCGTTTTGACCGGTCAAAGGACTAGCCAAGTCCGGTTTTGAGAGTTCAAGGACCTAACAAGTCCGGTATTGTGTTCAGGGACCAAAGTGGTTCGACGGGTATAGTTGGGGGGACCAAATCGGCACTTTTTCTTATACATAATAATACTCTAACACTCTCTTGTAGTCTGAACGGCAGGAGAACGCACATACTGACTAGACCGAAATTTAGTGAAGAGCAAAGTAGTTAGGTATTTGGTGAATGTGTCGTACTGTGAGGAGGTTGGAACATAAAGAACACATGCATGGCCGAGAGCAACATGTTCCTGTACATGGCTGAGAGCAACATGTTCGTGTGCAAAGTGTAGCCCCGTACAAAATGTAGGTCGATCTACTTTCCAATACGCCTCACGTGGAGGCTCCCTTAGACCTTAGACGTGGAAGCGGAGCAGCTGACTTATTTAATTGCGTCAGCCACGATTCGAACTCGTGACCTCGGGTTCTGATAACATATTAAGTTAGATCAATTTACGTAGAAACCTAAGCTAACAAAGAAGGATGTGCAATACATTTATGCTTTGGTTTCTACGTACCGATTGTACCATGGTCATGGACAATATTTGTTCAGCCATTGTTCCGACGCATCTCGTTTGGTTTGGACATCGGCAAGATCATAAAAGAACAATTTTCTTCGCTAATTACCGGTACAACTTATATATTAATAAATTTGTAAATTCAACACATAAGGTTCTATATTATCAATGTACTTTTACACTTTTAAGTGGTATCACACATTCACACAATTCATTCTGTTCTTAGATCTTGGCGTGTGGTACAAGTGCGCTCCATTAAAAGCATGCATAATAGTCTATATATCATTTGTCCGTAAGTTGTCCGTAAGGTTTGTCACGTAAATGAGTAATGATATGGAGGAGACAGAGCATACATAGATTTTTGAGTCGTCTTCAATGCAAGAGTTGGCTTTACACAAGAATTAAAATACTTCGTGTGTGAGAAAGCTGTATATAAAAATATACGATCTCTACCATTGTGTGTGTGTATATGCTGTTTACAGTTGACATGGATTGCATTATATATAATATATAGCCGTATGTACCTAGATTCTCAATAAAGAAAGTTTTAAAATTCAATTGCACTTGCTCGAGTTATCATAAACTGGTGATTAAGTTGTCGTATATCTTTGATGACTTATTGTATCATTTCATGATTACTCGAGTAAGCGATCAGCGTGCATGTTGGACCGCGCGGCCTCTTGAGTGGAATAGAGAACACACTTAACACACGACATGATCGTAAAACCGAGATGACTTCTTCCTGGTTCTGAAACGCATCTTGAACTCCTGATTAGGCAGAAGCTAGGGGACATCACGACTTGTAACGCAACGTACGACAGACGATCGAGGCACCAATGTCTTCGAATGGCTCGGGTTTAACTGTTTAAGTAGTACTGACACTGCACTAGCAGACCGTGGATTGTGAAGAGCGAAGACTTGACTCTTGTGCTGTATATGTACACGTGCTCATAACCAGCGGGTATCAATCAATCCTAATTAATCGCTGGGGCCGGGCCTTGAATTGATATAGATTTAAGGTTTGTTCTTGTCGGCTTATTTGATGTATTGAATTTATTTGTCTATTTATTTATTTTGTTTAGTTTTGGTAGCTAGAATTCAATTCGGAAGTTGTGGGCTTTCTTAATTAGACGGCTTCAGGAGACTCTGAAAGTTGTTTAAATTTGTCTTGGGGAGCTTTTGATAAGTGTCTTCAGCGTCTAAAATATCTGTTCCGAAACGACGCCAAAGCGTTTGGCTTGTATACCGATGATATTCGTCGAACCAAAGATATATTTGGTATTAGGACAATCCTAATCCTATGCATTGTGCTAGCATGGAACGAACTAGGCCAATGGATAAAAAAAAAGAGTAAAATTGATTTGGTGAATCCAAGGACACCGCTATTGTTTTCTACCATTGAAGAAATCGACACACTTTAATACCATCCTGAAATTTGTTTGCATGGAAAAGTGAATCAACCAAGTACACCGTGAAGCTTAGGGGCTGTTTGGTTGCCCGTATCTGGGTTGGCCAGGCCCAGATGGTACATGGAGCAGGTGTTTGGTTGCCTGTTTGTTGTCTGGAGCCAGGCCAGGCTCATGCAAATTCCCTGTTCCAGCTAGGCTCCCCACGAACGGCCGATTCGGCCGTATCAACCGATGCAGGCTGAAGCAAGGCACATGCATGCAAAGGCACATACTTCAATGCTTTTTTAATTCGTTTTCCCCTATATCTTTTGATTAGTTTTTCCGATTACCGAACCAATTTTAAAAATGGGTTTCTGACATTTTTTTCAAACAAAACTAGACCACACTTGCCATATAAATTTCAAAAATTTAAAATTTTTATTTTGAATTTTTTATTATCTATTGTCTGTTTATGAATTTTTTATTTTCATTTTAAATTCATAGATTTTTCTAAACTTATTTTAAAAAATTTATTTGCCATACTCTTAAATTTGTGTATCCCACTCTAATATGTACGGTCAACCTTTTTTAGATTTTTTACTCTCGTTTTCAAAATACTCCCTCGGCTCTAAAACATAGGATATATTAAGATTTGAAAAAAAATTAAATTTTATAAATTTTGATTAACAATTGGTCAATGCACAAGTTTAGTACTCCCTCAAGTTCCATAATACTTGTCATTTTGGACATTGACACGGTTTTCGAAATACAAGTTTGACCATCAATTACTAATAAAATATATATACAACATTCATAAAAATATGATATTGTGAAAGTATTTTTCAAGACGAATTTATATGTATGGTTTTATGTACATAATCCAAATAGTTTAAAAATCTTTATAGATAAAATTTAAAACTTTTACTTAGAACAAACCTAAAACGACAAGTATTATGAAACTGTAGAGGTATAAAAAGACTATATCAATAGATTTATGTTTTAATAAACCTACCAAATATAATATTGATTTTTTAGCAGTAGTAGTATATTTTTGGCAGGTGATTGGGCAAGTTATTGTTCACATGAAAATTAGCCACGCCCCCACATATCCCCCTGTATGTACCACACCTCCATTGTAAGAGCATCCCCGGCAGGGTCTTCATTTTACTGTATCTACATTCAAATGCGCGCAGCAAATTCAAAGGTGCAAACTGCGTGCATGCGGGCAGGCAACTGGGTGGTTGGGCGAGCAGTTGATGCAGGGGATTGACACAGGGGCTAATGCACATGCTCTAAGAGATCAGACAATGCTATTTAGAAAAGGCTAATTGCTTTTAATTCTTGGGTTTATGCTATGCGCTGCCATCAATAATAGTGAGTATTTTCTGGATATGGGTGAATTCGAAAGGCCCTCGCGTCGTCCTCCCATGGTGGCTAGGGGGCGACCTAGCAAGCCCGCCCTCCACAACCTGAGTGCCGCCGCCGCCGGCCAGCGGCCGCGGCGGCCGCCCCTTCTCTCCCTCTTGTCGCTCTCCCACCATCTCCTTCCTCTACTTAGCCCCGTATCACCAGCCAACCACATGCATTGGACCGGGGCAAACAGACTTGACCAGGGGCCCCAAATGTGTTTGACCTGGTCTATTGTACATTGGCATCAGCCAGACAGTGGCGGAGACAAAGGGGGCTGGCAGGGGCCTGGCCCCCCATGATCTATGTGCAATGCTAAGTAGTATATAGGATGTTGTATCAAACTTAATATCATATAATTAATTTACATGACTAATTTCAGTTCTAAAAAGTTTGCTGTTAGTATTGATTAAACATACTCTTCCAACTAATTTATGTTATAAGACTAGCATAGTTTTTTAAAGTTTTCTTTTCAAATAAAATGATTTTAATTTATGAACTAATATATTTGCAAGCACATTACATTATAGCAAATATACTAAAGTACGTACTATATATTCAATAATAGTGTTAGTGCACAATATTTCGATAAGTTTACCAAAAATTCGCAGATCGCTTCTTAATGTTCACTTATATACATTTGGGGCTTGACTAATTGTAGCTCATATTACTTTTCAAGCACTTCAAATATTTTTATTAGCTAGTTATCACCGTGTCCAATATGAACATAATTGTACTATTGGTGTGTAACCTTCCATTATTCTAAAGAACTAAATAACACTTGCTATACATATACACATATATAAAATATAATTTATTTATTTAGTTTTGCCACACCACCCACAACTGGACTCAATGTCATGTGAATATTCGAGAAAAAAAGTATCATTTGATCACGGTTAAATGTCCACACATGACAACCTCTGCTAGGTACGATACTATTATCATTGCTTTCTACACTGCTATGCATATTTGACTCGATTTATTGCATAACATAACAATATTTTTACGAAACATTTTTTTGCAAATAGCCCGTTTTCAATATAATAATAGGATCATAATGCAAATTAGTTTATTATGTGTCGGTCCCCTATGATGAAATCCTGGCTCCGCCCTGCCTAGACCGAAATCCAAAAACGCCAGTCTGTCATAGCTTGACTATGTGACAATCCCAGTCCGTCGCAAACATAGTTCCGGGTCAAAGAAACACACGGACACACACCTTAATTTCTTCCTAAGCTTCATGGAGACATGAACTGATCCATACTGGTCTATCGTCTATCAACCTTAGGACCCCTCCCAAATGTGGCAAACAGCGAAAAATAAATACTATGAACTACGGTTGGGGAATCTCAACGCTCGAGCTAGTAAATAGAATAAACTTCCACTTTATCCTCGATGAGTCCAATAAAAATCACAGGGTTTCAAGAAGTCCATGAACACCCATCATATAGCATAAATACCTTTTCGTTGGCACGTCAATTAAAAACCTTAGTGGATTTGGGCTTATGGACAATTAAAAACCTCAGTGGATTCACCAGCCACATGGATAATTTAAAGCCCAAATTTAAGCATATAACTTATGTTTTGTTCTGTCCATATCATGAATTTCCTAATTTTGTGAAAATGCTAGTTTTTTTTTGTTCTTCCTTATTACGAAGCATGTGTATCATATTAGTTTACCCCACCCCCTCTCTCTTGATCTTTGAGAAAAGTAAAAAAACAATCAATTATAAACTATGAAACGGTTGCTCGACACCCTCGAAATCTTAAAACTGGCTAAACTACCCCATCACTAAAAAAAAGAGAGGAAGTTTTGTTGACAGAGGATAAATATTTAATTGAGAAACTATAATTGGACATTACAAATAGCAATATAGCAAACATGCCCCCCCAAAAAACTATTTTGTAAGTCAATATGAACTTATTGTGGATTTAATTTAATTATCTTTGTGATTATACACCCCAATTATTTTAAAAATTGTCAAATGGTTTTAGAAACAAGAATTCAAAATTTGAAAATACAAACATGCTAAAAATATGAACTTATTTGTACGACGACATGAGCATGTTGTGGATCTAAATAAATTATTCCCATGAATTGTCTTTTCCAAAATTAATTATATAAAATAAGAATTTAAATTAAAGGCTATATTTCAAATATTACAGAAAACATAATTTTTAATATTTGAATTGTAGTTACAAGACATTGAATAGTTTATTTACATCCAGAATATGCCCAAACCATCTTGCCCAAAAAACATATTTTTGAGCATATTAGCTATTTTATTATTTTAAATATTGTTTACAAAACATTTCATGATCTTTAAAGCATGTTAGGTATCCTTAACATTTCAATTATAGTTTTTGAAATCATTTTTTTTTGCCACATCCACAACCATGTGGCCAAACCATACTTCCAGCATTACCATGAACGTAGCTGGTTTTTAGTTTCACAAATGCCACATAGCTAGCTTTGGAGTTTGTAACGAATTTGCTCACTGCCCAGGCGACTGCCTCCTCCTGGCCAGCGACCGCCGCGCCGCCTTCTTCTTTGTCCCCGGTGACCGCCACAGCCACCACAAGTTTTCAGGTTAGGGTTAGGGTTCGGGATTGGGGTGGGGATCTCCTTGCCGACAGCCTTAAAGGGATGGTCGGGGGAGGACGACAGCCTGACGGTTGGTTGGGGACGGAGTGAGGGCGACGGTGCCACCGGAATCGTAGGAGGGGGTGAAGGCCGTTGGGGTGGCGGTGGCAGGGGGTGAAGGCACCGGCCGGGTTAGGGTGGGTAGGGCGACACGGTGGCAGGACCAATCGGGGTGGCGGCGGCGGCAAGGGTGGAGAAGGAGTGCGGAGCAACACAAGGGCGAGGGTGAGGAGTGTCGTGGGGGGAAGCATGTGAGGGAGGTAAAGGGGAGGTGGGAGGAGATCTTAGCCGTTGGATCTTAATCCAACGGTTGAAAAATCGCATAGAAAACCCTATAAGGGGCAGTCAACTGTCAAGGAGTCAATCCCTTATTATAAGGACATGTTGAATGTTGCAAAAATAATATATCAGTCCTAAATTTCGTTATCTATGTAACTAAATTTATTGCTCACAACTTTAAATTTAATGCTAAATTAGAATTGGACATGTGCTTTTCAAAGAGGATTCATATCGTAGCATGGGAATTGGGATCTGCTTTTCCGCTTGATGCTGAAAAGGCCATTTTGCAAATTGATTGGCATGCATGTCGTGCACCGGCACACCCTAGATACGTTACGTACGCTTGTACGGTGGTACGCATTCAGAAGAAGACCAATTGGGTGGAGCAACGGAGCAAGTACCATTCCAGCGACCGTACGCGGACGCGGGACCTGGACCTGGACTGGTCCCGGCCTCCCGGGCCAAGATCTGACCGGAGCCGCTGGGCCCACGTATCGACGACGTCAGTCAAGGCAGGCCCGGTTCTAGCCTCCAGCCGGTTCTAGCCTCCAGCCTCCAGGGCAATTCATTGCCTCGGGATTCGGCCGGTTGATTGATTCCTCCTGTCCGGATGACGTGACGCTGCATGCATGGATGTCCTATTTCATCTCCCGGCCTCTTTCTCACTTTCTGTATTTGTTCTATGTATTTTTTTCTCTAAATAATTATATTCACTATATTTTCATCGTCTTCATCAGAATCTCTATTCTAAAAAATATATAGAGATTCTCTAACGAATCGCTAAATATAGAAAGTCTCTCAATTTAGATATTGAGATAAAGACTCTGTTAGATGGATATAAAGACTAGGACTATCCGCAATAATATTTTATAGAACGTTTTAAGAACCTGCTAGCGATGCTTTAGAGTCCAACACATCCATCCCTAACTAGGATTTCTCTAAATATATTGGGTAATACTAAATTATACTTTAGACAATATAAAGTAGCGAGACAATTGTAAAGAATATATATAACAAATCAATAAAAAATATTGTGCCTGCCTTACTCTCTACATCTCTGTTCTTACTTTTTGTGATTGTGATTGTGATTGTGTACGACTAATATGAATTACATCACGCGATCAGCACGAGTGATCTAGATTTGTTGATTCAGTATGTCGTTTTCGCTGCTTGTCACCCACTTCAGTGGCATCCTCGGATACTTGTTGCGCGCTGTCGCGACCCCGGCTTCACCAGGATCCACTCATGATCGATTGCTCATACTAGAGATCAATGCTAGCAACTCATTAGCGACAATTGTTGAACATCATCGCACAATCATAATTAACTAAGAAAATAACATAATATGCAAAAGTAATTATTGCACAACCACTTATTACAATAGTTTGATTATGACGACATAATATAGTTCAGAGTATGGAAAATTCAAATAATGCAGCAGAGATAAAGTATGACAATGCTCTAATCCTACCCTCGAACGACAACGTCTTGGTCGAAATCCAGCACGGAATCCTCCTGATCCTGCGAAAAAGCCGGACCCGATTCTTCTCCTGAATACAAATATATCTGTGGTTTATATAGTGAGTACACCAGTAAGAATTCTTATAATGAATGTAAGGATATAAATAAGAACATGATGGCTGTTTTGCACAAACACCTATTCTAGTCAAATTAATTAAAGTGTTGCAAAACCAATTTGTGTAACAATTATTAATGATAAGATACATATTGAGCTTAGCTTCCAAAGCCCCTCTGCAGAACAACACAAGTCTCGAATAACTCAAACCGAACCAACCCATCAAGTTAAATTATTAACACGTGAGACTACCATGTACGACCTTCCTCCCCTCCCATGACCGTGGGAACGACTATCACGTAGTTTTCAACCTCTACAGAGTGTAGCACACTTTACACATAAGCCGAGTGGTACTTTCTATCTTAACTCTTCCTTAGGAGCCTAGACCAAATAACGATACAAGATGATTCATTAGTTCCTTCTGTTAACACCGATACCCTCTCTAATGTTTCGACACTACGGGTCCCCCTCTTGAGCCAACGGATCACAACCCTATCTTTTACAACTATCATGTGCTAACAGTTTTACTAAGCTAGGACTAGCACATGTTGGCCGACATGCTGGATCTAGCACTTATGGTTACGCTTGTATGGTTTGGGCGGATAAGCACACGTCAAGGGTCATTAGACCAAGGTGACTACCTCCACCACAATCCTCATTACACAAAACCACCCGACTTGCCATCTTTAGTCAGCACACGCCACGTAGGTTTAGTTGATTAAGTTATTAACAGTAATTCAGTGTTTCCAATCATACCGAGTCACAAGAGTAATTAAATGATGAATAACCTAATAAACTACCGACCCACGAGCACTAGCAACTATGCACAAGGATAGCCTAGTAAATATTAAGACAACAATAAATACGCTAAATTCACAGGGTAGATGACTCAGTGTGAATATAATAGGTTTCTAACCCTTCCCTTCATTTCATACAAGACAAAAGTAAATAAAACAGTAACGGGTGAGTTTTGCAAAATAGGAAAGCAAGATGCAATCTATCTTGCCTTGTTAGTACTCGGCGTCCTAGGATCCTCCTCCAAAATGCCCCCGGAAAATCCCCAAACAGTGCACGCAGGTGAGATCTACACGTAGATGCAAATGCATAAGAATAGAAAAATATTCAACAAAACATATATCTAGCCTTGAGCTTTGGGCTTGAAATTTGGACGGTGGCTAAATGATGGCTTCTAAGAATTACTGGAATTTTTTCAAAATTTTTCTAAATGTTTTCTAGGGTTTTGGCTTAAACCTAATTTTAAATAATTTAAACTAGGGTTTTGTATATAACAATTCCCTTTTATTTTATTTTTAGGGTTTTAAAAATACAAGTGACATACGATAAAATAGAGGATGTCACAAACCTCCCCCCTTAAGGAGAGTCTCGACCCCTGAGATTCAGAGAAGGCTTGCTCGAACAACTCTAGAAACTCAGCTTTCAAATCCTCCTCCTTCTCCCAAGTCGCTTCTGCCTCGGAATGGTTAGACCACTGCACTTTGCAAAACCTGATAGTCCGACTCCGAGTACACCTCTCAGAAAAATCCAAAATCTTAATCGGTCTCTCTTTGTAGGATAGATCTTCTTGCAAATCCATTGCTTCCATGGGCATCTGCTCCTCTGGCACCCTCAAACACCTTCTGAGCTATGACATATGGAACACATTATGCACTCCCGATAATTGCTCTGGCAACTCTAACTGATATGCAACTTCTCCCCTCCATCCTGTTATTGTAAACAGATCAATATATCTTGGAGACAGCTTCCCGGTAACATGGAAACGACGAAGGCCCTTTAAAGGTGAAACCTTTATACACATGGTCTCCAACCTCGAACTGCAATTCTCGCCTTCGCTTGTCGGAATAACTTTTTTGCCTTGATTGCGCGGTCCTCATCCTTTGCTGGATCAACTTGACTTGATCTTCGGCCTCCTTTAAAGCATCCGGACCGAATAACTTTCGCTCTCCAATCTCATTCCAATATAATGGCGTATGACACTTTCTTGCATACAAAGTTTCAAACGGCGACATCTGAATACTGTTCTGATAACTATTATTATAAGTGAATTCAGCATAAGGCAATGAATTATCCCAGCTTTTTGAATCTATCAAAGCTACTGCTATCAACATATCTTCCAATATTTGATTCGTTCTTTCACTCTGCCCATCAGTTTAAGGATGATCAGCACAACTGAAAGCTAGAGGCATGCCCAACAGAGAATGAATCTTACTCCAGAACTTCGATGTGAACTGGCTCCCTTGATCCAACACAATCCTCGTAAGAACTACATGCAAACACACTATTTTTGACATGTAGATCTCTGCCAGCTTAGCACTGTCATACCTTGTCTTCACCGAAATGAAATGAGCTACTTTAGTTAACTGATCGATAATCACCATATCGAATCATAACCCCTTTGAGTTCGTGGCAAATCCACAATAAAATCCATGCTGACTTCTTCCCACTTTCATTCAGGCACTCGCAGTGGTTGAAGCAAACCTGCCAGTCTCTGATACTCGCCCTTGACTCTTTGACATACATCACATAAGGCAACAAACTCCGCTATATCCTTCTTCATTCCCGACCACCAATATCTCTCCTTCAAATCTAAATACATTTTGGTACTACCCGGGTGAATAGAATACGCAGAATCATGAGCTTTTTTCAATATCAACTTTCTAAGATCATTTTTAGCTGGCACGACGATCCTTTTATCAAACCAAGCAATCCCTTCCTTATCCATCACAAAACCTGATGCCTTCTCTAAAATTATCCCAACAATGATGTCAAGAATCCCATCATCATTGTTCTGAGCCTTCTTAATTTGATCTTGAAGATATGGTTGCACTTCCATCACATTCAATTGACTATGTACATGACCTTGCGGAACAATCATCAGATATAACCTCCCAGCTTCTTCTTGGATGTGCTCACTCCTTGGCTTTCGATTTAATGCATCGGCGACCACATTAACTTTGTCTTCATGATAATGGATACCCACATCATAATCCGCAAGCTGTTCTAAACATCTCCTCTGCCTCATATTCAAATCTAGCTGGGTGAATATATACTTGAGGCTCTTATGGTCAGTATATATCTCAGTGTGATTACTGATTAGGTAATGGCTCCATAATTTTAAAGCATGCATCACAGTAGCTAACTCGAAATCATGAGTAACATAATTCAATTCATAGGGCCGTAATTGTCACAAAACGTATGAAACAACTCTCCCTTCTTGCATAAGCACACATCTGATTCTCAACTTCGAAGCATCACAATATACCACAAAGTCCTTATGAATGTCAGGTAAGACCAATACTGATGGTGATGTTAGTTTTTTCTTCAATTGCTCGAAGCTATCCTGGCACTCAGCTGTCCACTTGAACTTGGCGTACTTTTTCAACAACTGAGTAAGAGGCCGAGAAATCATAGAAAATCTCTCGATAAAGCGACAATAATATCCTGCAATTCTGAGAAATCCTCTAACCTTGGTCACCGTCTTCGGTACCTTCCACTCCAGAATCTCGCTGACCTTCGATGGATCTACGGACACTCCATCTTCCGAGACGATATGACTAATAAATACTATCTCTTTGACCCAGAAGTCACATTTAGAATAATTAGCATACAACTGTTGCTCTCTCAACTTATCTAACACAAGTCTTAAGTGCTCGGCATGCTCTTTCTTATTCTTAGAATAAATGAGTATATCATCAATGAACGGCATGACAAATATGTCCAAATACTCCATCAAAACCTTGTTCATGAGCATCATAAAGTGTGCCGGTGCATTAGTGAGTCCAAACGACATCACCGTATATTCATACAATCTATAACGGGTAGTGAAAGTCGTCTTTGGTATATCTTCTGACCTCAACTTAATTTTATGATAACCTGACCTCAAATCGATTTTGAAAAACACATTGGCTCCTTTTAATTGATCAAACAAATCATCCACTCGAGGCAATGGAAATTTATTCTTGATGGTCACTTCATTAAGCTTCCGATAGTCCACACACATTCTTAGGGTCTTCTCACGCTTCTTCTCCACAAATATCACAAGCGATCCCCATGGAGAAACACTCAGTCTAATAAAACATTTACCCTTCAAATCTTCAAGCTGCATCTTCATCTCCGCAAACTCTTTAGGATTCATACGATACAGCCGTTGAGAAATTAGCTTTGTACCCGGATACAAGTCGATACTAAATTATACCTCCAGATCCGGTGGTATTCCGGGTAAATCTTCAGGAAAAACATCCATATATTCATTCGCTATCGGAGTTTCCTCCAAAGGCAGACGCTCTTCTCCTTCCCCTCGCATCATGTTCAGGTGATGCAGCATAACAGCCGTGCTTTCTTTATGCAACGACTCGTACTTGATGGTCTCTCCATTCAAAGTAGTAAGGGTTACTGATATATCAGCATAATCAATTCTTCCCTTGTACTTGCTCGACCAGTCAATTCCCAAAATCACTTGTATTCCTTTAGAATCTATTATAATCAACTTAGTCGAAAACTTATACCCTCCAATGTCTAGATCCACATCCGGACATCACACATTTGCATTCATAGCCCATACAGATGATTGAATAAGCAAAGATTGACTAAGGGGTACTACCCTCTAACCATTCTCAACTACAACTTCTTTTGCAATAAAAGAATGCGAAGCTCCCAAATCAAATAAAACAGTAACAGGGATTGAGTTTGCCAGGAATGTACCGAGAAAAATGTCCTGAGCATTCTAAGCTTCTTTCGCAGTGACGTGTTTGACACGTCCACTTCCGTAGGGAGTCTTGAAAGCACTTCCATGATTCTACCCTTGCTGCGGCTGACGTGCAGACGTCCCTCCTTGATTCTGCAGAGGTTGGCCTCCCTTGTTGAGCGGACAATCATAAGACAAATGCCCCTGCTGATAACACTTAAAACAAGTCACACCAGCATTAGAAGTCTTATTTTGATTCTGCACTTGACCTCCAATCTGAGGCGTCTGACGAACTTGATTAGAGTTGCTCCCATGTTGAGGGGTGACTGATTACTTAAAACCAGTGTTTTGATACTGCCTTGGCTGATTCTGTGCCTGACCAAAACTTTGAGCTTGATTGGTACGAGGCCTTATACTGCTGCTTGCCTGCTTCGAATTGAACTTCCGCTTCTTCTCATCGTTGTGCTTGCGCTGAGCTCCTTCCAAAATACGAGCCTTTTTAGTAACATCATCAAAAGTCTCACAGTGAAGCGGGTTCAACTGAACCCCATATGAAGTGTCCAGTCCTTTAGTGAACCTCTAAATCTTAGCTTTTTTAGTAGCTACCAAGTTTGGAGCATAACGGGAAAGCTTAATGAACTTGCTGATTACTGATCAATAGACTTGTTATTTTGGCGCAATCCTTCAAACTCGCGCTTCTTCTCCTCTTACACACTCATCAGAACATGGTGGTTTCTGAAAACTTCCACAAAATCATCCCATTACACGGTCACGTAATCAGGATTGGTGGCACAATAATTCTCCCACCAATGGGCAGCATTACCCTTGAGAATATGAGCAGCGTATTGCACACTCTCATAATCATCATAGTTAGCCAAGTAGAGCTTATTCTCCACATTTTTGACCTATAGTCTTCAGCTTCAATCGGGTCTCCACGACCAGAAAACTCTGGTAGCCGAGTTCCCATAAACTCCCTGAACTTTGATTGCGGTAACCCAGGTACTTGCATTGGCTGCGGCGGCGGCTGATTCAGATGATCCACAATCAATTGCAATGCTTGTAGTATCAACGCATTCTGTGGTTGTCTAGCCGGCGGCGGCGATGGTTGCTGAGGCTGAGGCGGCGGAGGCGGCTAAGGATCCTGAGCAGCGACGTTGACTTGTCCTCCTTCATTATCGGCATCTTGCACAGCTTGGTTGAATTTCCCTTCATTATTGACTTGACCACCTTGAGCAGCACACATTCTCTTGATCAGCCGGGTGATCCAACTCCTCTTGCAAATTGATGGGTATAGGCTGAACTCCACGTCCATGACCTCTACCTCTTCCACGGGCTCTTCCTCTTCCACGACCTTCACTTCCACGACCTCTAGCCATCTGCTGAGATAGGAAGGATAGAAAAGAAGACTAAAACGGTAAGTGACATCCTTATATATAATAATTTTATAAACGATTTTTATCACTCAGCACAAAGATTCAAATAAGATGGCAACACTCCACATGCTAACATAAAGTAAGCATGTACCAAAGAAATCCAATTCAAACATGATTTACAATCATAAACAACAAATTAGTTGCGTTATATTATCGCCATATTATAGGCTAGCATAACCTCCTTATATATGAAGTAATTAGTTTCATTATTCAAATGAGTGATGAGGAAAAAAAATTTGAAGTTGAAAGAACTCTTCTTACAACTTCGTCTTCTTCTCTTGAATGTCGATGCAAAATTTAAACAAGGCACAACACCAGATAATAAACTAATTTTAAACTTTATTTAGACCTTTAATATTCGAACATAATGAATAGCCATATCAAACAAGAGAAATTCATAATTTGATATGGCCTACTTCACACGCGACTTTAAAGAAATACGATGTGAACACTAAGTTTTTAAGACTTTAACTAAACACACTCCCTAATCTTGGCGACGATAAAAACTTAAACTAATTTCTATGTCGACGAAGATGCATCTTCCTCCTCTTCCTCTTCTTCCTCCTCAGGGTCTTCAATCTTGACGAAGTCGACCTCCTTCCTTGCCTCCCTTCGATTGCTCTTGATGGTCGAAGCATGCTCCCACTCTAGCTTCGTCTTCTTGGCTTTATACTTGGTTTTCTCTCTCATCAGTTCCGCTCCATCTTTTTCAATTTCCATCTTCATAGCATCAAAGCGTGCTATCTCCTTGTTGAATTTCTTGTTCATCAGCTCCTCTCTCTTATCTAAGGCCTTCATCCTTCGCTAAGCAAGCTTGGCTTGGTGCGCCTCTTTTACTTCATCTACTCGATTATTGCATTGAGTATCCTTTAAGCCTGCTAGCTCCATCTTGAGTTCTTCAACTTATAATTTCGCTACTTCCAGCTGGTCTTCACTTCGGCGACCTTCTCCTCATATAACTATTCGTTGAAATGGGTCCCATCATACAAGTCCTCCAAGTAAGTAACAAATGTGTAGGTGGTGGAGTTGGTCTCATGCTCTAGTGCACTCATAATTAGCGACCCATTGCTGGGGCAATTACTTTTGCACTACCTTGGGAGGTAGCAGTATTGGCTCCATCTTAGCTCAATTTGATGCACATGAGCAAAGTGAATCAAAGCCTTTCTCACTACCAACTGAATGGTGCGACCTTCAAATTCGGCGACCTCTTGAAAAGTAGCCACCCTAGGTGCTCCTTCTTTATCCAGGTAATGGACCGTCAGCTTGACGCATTTCTGGCTCATCCTATTGAGGTGAATTGGTGTAACGGTATACTCGGACCTTCTCTCATAACCCAAGTCTCTTAGCAAACCCCACAGCAATGCAGGGAAGCCCCGACGCTCTCCATCAGGGTGAGATGCCGACATCTAACATTAGGAAAATGCTAAACAGGTTAGGCTAGCAAATTCTATCAAAGAAGTTAAGATAAAAAAGATTTAATATTAAAATATGACATGGTTAATTTTTCAAAGGCTACCAACTGACTAGCTACGCTTCCTATGGTCAGACTGGCTCTGATACCAACTTTTGTCGCTACCCCGGCTTCAGCAGGATCCACTCATGACCGATTGCGAGTCCAAGAGATCAATGCTAGTAGCTCATGAGCGACAATTATCGAACATCATCACACAATCATAATTAACTAAGAAAATAACATAATATGCAAAAATAATTGTTGCACAACCACTTATTACAATAGTTTGATTATGAAGACATAATATAGTTCAGAGAGCGGAAAATTCAAATAATGCAGCGGAGATAAAGTATGACAATACTCTAATCCAACCCTCGAACGACAGCTAGTCTTGGTTGAAATCCGACACAGAATCCTCCTGATCTTGCGGAAAAGCCGGACCCGATTCTTCTCCTCAATACAAATATATCCATGGTTTGTATAGTGAGTACACGGCTACCTAGCAAGAATCCTTGTAATGAATGCAAGGATATAAATAAGAACAGGATGTCTGTTTATTCTAGTCAAATTAATTAAAATGTTGTAAAACTAATTTGTATAGCAATTATTAATCATAAGATTCCTAAAGTAAACATACTCAGCTCGACTTCCAAAGCCCCTCTGCAGAACAACACAAGCCTCGGATAACTCAAGCTGAACCAACCCAGTAAGTACTCGGCGTTCCGGGATCCTTCTCCAAAATGCTCCTGGAAAACGTCCGAACGTTACACGCAGGTGCGATCTACACGTAGATTCAAATGCATAAGAACAGAAAAATATTCAACAAAACATATATCTCAATAAAATATATAAAATTCTATGCTATTTATGGGATTTAATGGATCTGAAATTATCCAATTTGGAGTTAGGATGCTCCCTAAACAATTCCTGTAAGATTTGGGTAAATAAGAAATCTCAGAAATAAATAAACCGGTTAAACCGATTAAAACCCGTCGAACCGAACGGAACTGGCAGCTTGGGCGAGCGCAGCGGCAGGTAGCAAAACGCGGCGGCTCCGAATTGGCGAACGTGGCGCGAGCGCAGCAAGGCGACGACACGTGGTGGCAGGCGATTCCCGCGCGGAGTCGGGACCGAGCGATGGCGGGAACGGGCGCGGGGTGACATGTCGTGGCACGACAGAGGCTGGCGGCGACGAAGCGCGCGCGGGCAAGGCAGCGGCGCAGCGGGATAGGTGGCAACGCTGGGTTGGCTGGCGCGGGATGCGGGGCGGGGCGCGTTGGACGAAGCGGCTAGTGGCGGTGCAGTCCAACTCCGGCGAACTTTTCCTAGCGATTTCCTTGGCCAAAACATGCGATCTTTATATGCATCTTGACTGTCTCGACGAGCTCTACACGATGGCACCATCTACTGTCGGGTTTGGGCAAAGCACACAGAGAGATACCTCAAAAACTCCTTGACGACTAGGGTTTTGACGGCTAGGGTTTGGGATCGGGGGGTTTCTCGAGTTGTGGACATTGGGGGGGGGTCTTGGGTGGTATTTATACTGGTGTGGTCGACCAAGATCAGGCCTTAAGGTGGGGGACTTTCAATTGGGCTCAAATTCTAATCCGAGTAGGATTAGGATTATCCCAAATTTGGAAAATACCCAAATCCATGAATTTTGGCTTGGGCTTCTATCCTAGCACGAGATTGGGCTTCTAGAATCTCTCCTCCAAGTTTGGGCTTTGGTATCCCATGGTTTCTCTACATTTCATGGGTTCGATGAGCTCCTGGCAGAACGGTAGCACTTCATGGAATCATGAGCTAGCCTTGGGTTTTGGGCTTGAAATTTGGAGGGTGGCTAAATGATAGCTTCTAAGAATTACTGGAATTTTTCTAAAATTTTTCCTAAAAGGTTTTCTAGGGTTTTTTCTTAAACCTAATTCAAAATAATTTAAACTAGGGTTTTGTATAAAACAATTCCCTTTTATTTTACTTTTAGGTTTTTAAAAATACAAGTGACATACAATAAAATAGAGGATGTCACACGAGCCTAGTTCAAGGTGAGTTTCTCGCCATGTTCTCTCCTACAAATTGAACAGAATCAAATTTGCATATAGTGTACAAATTGAAAAAATGTAATATCATTGACATCATGAGTTTACCTGTAGTACTCAACGGCAGCGACACATGCCCCAACATTAGATTCTGGACCTTTTGCTTGCAGTTCTTATCGAGAACAAGGTCGAAGTCACACTCCTAAAGCCCTGTGTAGGGACAAAACCTAAGCTGAAAAATTGAGGAAAAAACATGTTAGTATGATAGAAAATAATGGAAAGATCAAGTTTGTTCGCTCACTCAAAACTTCTAGATGCACCGCTCCGCTGCAGTGCCATCCCGATCTGTGGTACAAGCTTGCTCTCTAGTTTGAGCAACCCGCAGCCCCAATTCTTAGACATGCACTCTAGAATTTTGTTTTGTAAGCATAATAGATATACTTAATTACTGCTTCATTAGAGAAGGCATATGACTGTCAAGACACTACAAGAAGACTAGGCTATAGCAACACACCCTTCGCATCACATACCTGTTGTGTTGCTGGAAAACACACGATAACTATCTACTATAACACATACCTGCATCACATAAAAATTGTGTTGCAGGGAGAATATACTGCATCACATATTATGTGTTGCTGATACTTATGTGCAAAAAAATATCTTAAACATAATCCAGCATCACTTAATGTACATGTTGCTAACTAATATAACAATACTAGTATATCTAAACAACATTTACCAAGGTAAACTTTAATGATTTAAATTTGCATAGGGAAGAGGTTGAGAAGGCAAAAAATCAACATATATAAGTTATTTCCAATTATCCAAGCATAATATTTTGAAAAAAAATCAATTATTTGAACGTCAAACAAAGAATTTTTGCAACCTTTTTTGACAAAGAAATCCTAATCCTAACGGAATAAAAAAATACTAAAGCTGTGGGTTGAACCTGAGACCTCCAGTTGAATCCCGTGAGCCTTATCCAAAGATTTGTGATGCCTATCTGCTATACGTAAACTCTATTTTCTTTTTACCAAGGGCATCCCGTCCCGACCCAAATTCCCATCGCGACGGCCAAATACCCTAACGCGAACCAAGCCGGCCCATCCAACGGTTTCCCTTCACGGTGGATACTCGTGGGATAGGAGATCCCTTTCCTTCCGTAGTTCTCGACGAGGGCAGCGCCAACGACTGTTTCCACGCGCGCTAGGCCGGAACTGGTGGGCGGACGGGGCACCGGTGGCGCGTGCTTCCGATTGGTGGCGGCGGGAGCTAGCGGCGACGAACAGGGCATCATGTCCGGGGCGTGGCTGTGGTCGGAGCACAACAACACCGCTGTAAGAGGTACGTCTCCAAAGCCGGCGGCGACAGTGTTGGATTTGTGTGTTTTTGCAAGGATTTTTCTTGCAGTTTGATTGAATTATGGTTCTTTGCGGTACAATTTGGGTACATTGCATTAGAGCTTGATTTAGGGAAGAAAGGAGCGATTTGGGGCCGTCCACAGCTGTGTTTGAAGTTCTGGTTGTGCATCTGAGATTTGTGTTGGAGAGGGAGAGAAATCAGGCGACGAAGTCCAGTTTGGTGGGAGCGACCGACGGCGGGGAGAAGTTCTAAGATTTCTGGTTTTTTGTCCGGTAACAACAATGGCAAAAAAAATCTTTGGACCTGTGTACCGTTCCACACATTTATTTACCGCGACATCTTGGTCTAACATTGATGTGCCGCTAGGAAGCTACCACGTACATCCAGGATTCATTTCTTCCCTTCCACATTTGGGAATTTTCTGAAAACAGTTCGGTGTTTTATGTCACTGTAAATACCAGGCATTGTTGACCACTATGGAAACAAAATACCAGGCCAATCTGACTATCTACTAGTATTGTTGACTGCTAGTAATAAGATACAGGCCAGCAAGGAATCCTCAGTTGATTAGGAAGTTGCGTTTGACATTTTCAATAGCACTAGCCAGTTCGTGAATGGTAATATAATACTCTGAATTTGCACACCACTTGATTGCTAATTAGCGTTTTCCTTTTGTACTGCTCACAATCAAATTAACAATCATTTGCATAGTTGTAATTTTTGAAAAGTACAAGTACCTGTTTGCCATATTGTCTGGTGTTGTTTTTTGCTCTTGAATTTTAGTGCTTGGTGAGGGTAGATATTCCTGGTGAACTGCAAAAGATTTGAAACTTGGTTATCATAACAGAACGTCTTACTTGATGTACTACTGATTGTTGCTTAATTAACTCAGATGTTTTAGCTATGTGTGGAATTGATTGTTGCTTAATTAACTCATCAGATGTTTTAGCTATGTGTGGAATTGTAGAGTACCGCTCATGTAACCATGGCATTGCATGCATATAACTGTTCCCACTCTGACAAATGGTCTACTAGTATTGTTCTTAGTTTTCTTTACTTATTTATCAGGCTGAACATTGGTGTGTGATGTCGGCTTGTAATTATAAGCTTGTGCAGTTTAGTGTTTGTATGGAAAGTATTGTACAATAACTTATTTTAAATGCAATGAAATATTTCTTTTAGATCATTGTTCATATTTAATTGTATTATATTATGGAATGAAAATGATATTTAAATTTAAGCCAAATAAATCCAACAAAGAAATATAAAATAATATTATGCATTGACATTTAGTTGTGTTGCAATAGGTCATATATGTGATGCTGGAAGATTTTCCCCGTGCTTTGCATACATGTGATGCTAAATTTGTGTTGCTGCTTTGCAACACATATACATATGTACAACAACATATGGTTTGTGTTGCAGTGTAGAGTTCAGCAACACCACCTATAACATCACCTACATTATGTGATGCTAGCAATGACTGCAACACATATGCACACATATAGCATCATATGAGCATGTTGCTATAGCCTAGTCTTCTTGTAGTGAGAACACATAAGGGTGCTTGATTAAATTCTTTAAAAGTTTTGCTCCATGCTTTTCTCGTAAAAAGAATACAACTTAAAAGCTCTCACAAATAACATATTTGACAACATTTTTGAACCTGGTGGTACTTGTGCAGAACAAAATTGAACCATTTGACAGCATATAATTTATGTATACCAGGAATTAATAGAAGGCAGTGCACCAAGCGTCGAAAGTGTATGTTGAAATTCCTTGCATTCTGAATAAATTTATGAATAATTATCATACAAATCGATAGCAGCAAATCTCATAAAAACATAATAGCATATTGATATAATCCTGATCGGGATTGCGTAGAAAAGAACCACTGCTCCTGATTTGAAGCAAGCGGTCCTTCGCGGGATGGAGGAGGTAGCTGGCGTGGGGCGACACCGGGAAAGTTGTGAGCCGCGCGCGGCAGAGGAGACAGCGAGCATGCGGCGAAGCGCTACGCGAGCGTTGTGAACTGAGCAGCCGGGACTGGAGCCGAGCCAAGCGACGAGAAGACGAAGCCGGAGAGGCAACACGCGCGTGGCTGGTTAGGGCATGTACAATGGAGAGTTCAAAGATGTCTCTTGGCACATTCATCCAAACAAAAAGATAAGTCATGTACAAAGGACATGTACAAGAGCCTATATGCTATTTAATGTTGCTCGTCTCTAATTATGCCTAGGAGCTTGTGAAGAGTCAGTCTCTTCACCGAGAGTCGATTCTAGTAATTTTTACATTTTATCTCATGCCACATCAGCGAAACTATTAAATAGTGCTGCTAAGAGATACCCTATTAAATGCCTTTATACATGCCCTTAGATCTAACAATGCAGCGGAGACACGCGGACGACTGTGGTTGTGTTGGAACTTGGACGGGAACTCGTCCTTCGTGCGTTGGATGCCCCCCGCGTCGTTTTTCTGTCTTTCTATCTTTGGCCTTGTTTGTTTCAGATTAATGTAGAGTTGCGTTTTACTGTAGCAAATTTATGACACCTCAAAATACGTTTTAACGAGTTCAAAAAATTATGAAAAAAATATCTTACAAACTTTAAGAACTACTATTTAAAACCCCACAAGAATGACTACAAAACATTACATCATTTGGCTTATACAAAAATAACAAATTTTCATTTAATTTAATTTGAGTCAATGTGACATGTGGGCCCATGTAGTGCCATAAGTCAGTGGGCTAAAGTCAGTGGGAGTAAAGTCAGAGGATACACTTTCGAACTCCCTGGTAGTAATCCATTAATGAGGTTTTACAAAAATTTTCAAACATTAATGAAGTCATTTTTTCTATAAATAATTCAAATAGAAGCCCCATTCACTCATCCGGATCAACCCTTCGGCCACGGTTGTGTCTAACATGTCGTAAAATAAGTGTTAATTTTTTTTAGTTCTTCCAGGGTACACATTAGTAAACATATACTTGTTGTAGTATAATTTAGATCTGATCATTCATTCAACGAGTCTCCCACACAAAATATATTGATATTGTAGTACAAATATTATCAAGATAACATAAAAATTAAAACCAAATTTAGAACATTACATCACGAGGAACAAATGATTTATATTTTTGTATACCGTAAAATTTTCTTTTTTTAAAGGAATAAGTCCATTTTAGGTACCTCAATTATCGTAAAAGTACAAAAACTCCCTAAATTATGATTTGGTTTGTTTTACATATCTGAACTTTCAATACCGGCTTAAAAGAACATCACAACCTTGTTTTGCTCGGTGGTTTTGCTGACGTGGAGCCATGTGGTAGTGATTTTTGCTGACTTGCCTGACACGTCGCGCCACTACGTCGTGCCACGTCAGCAAAACACCTAAAAAACTAGCTTGTGATGGGTTTTGAGCCGGTATTGAAAGTTCAGGTATATAAAACAGACCAAATCATAGTTTAGGTTTTTTTTTTACCTTCTCGATAGTTGAGTATCTAAAATGGACTTTTTCCTTTAAAAAAAAAAGAAGAACGAGCTAATGCTGCACGAATAAACTAGAGACAATTGCATTATTTTCTTCTCACACACTTAAGCGACAAATCCTGAAATACACTTATACTAACCAGTTTTAGCCAACTTTTTTAAAGTTATTTTAACATGGTATATATGCCTCATTTATGGATCGTTCCTTGTATATTATTTTACTACAGGGAGGCGTGAAAATAAAAATTGAACTGTTGCTGCTCTGATTGCTGCAGATCTCCTGTACATCCATGTTCTTTTGACAACCTACAGGCTACAGCTATAGGTGGCCAAACAGGCGGCACGGCACGGCACGGCACTAGCACGACGCGGCACGGGCACGGTTAGGCACGGCACGACGAGGCACGAACTGGTAATCGTGCCGTGCCGTGCCGGCCCATGGGCCGGGTGGCATATATGTGTGATCCCCACGGTTGTATGCTTTCATGATTCCGTTTTTGCATGCATGCTTTGGAAACATTATGCAATTCCCAGAAATCAATATATAGTTAAGAGATAATTGCTATTTTCCTTTTTAAAGTTGTTGCAAATTTCACTTAGCTTTCAAAACTTAAAATTTACGTTTTGATCTCTTAAAGTTGGTTCCGTTTGCATGGCAGATCCTACGCCGTGGTTTTTGTTGTGAAGTGCCAAGCTATATGTTGACATGTATATTTTATGAAAAAAGTACACTATTGCCCCCTAAAATTGTACCAACGCCTCACTTAACCCCCAAAGCTGAAGTCTAATTATCTTCTCATTCATTCTCATCCGCTGCATCTTGATCTTTTAGTTTAATACCCCTTATGGGGTCAAAAAACCCTTTGATCATTCTTTTTCCACCCGATTATCCTTCTCGAGCTATAAACCAAAGTTATCACTGTATCTTTCTTTTGTACCCTACTTGCTCCACAAATCTTTAATCCAGAGTATTGACCAAGTGTCCACAACATCTATCAAACCAGATGATCGATAGACCTTTTCCATTCAGTTCCCAGTTCCTACAAAATTACCCCATGATGCAATTCCAACGTAAATAGGGTCATTACTAGTGCCTACAATTTGACAAAGAACAAAATATCGACAAATGAAATCACAACAACAAATATCAAGATGAGAAATCCATAAATTCTCGTTGCCAAAGAAATTTAAAAATTTTAAATTGACACATCAATCCGTGACTATGAACATCAACGATTCTCTGGATAAGAACCAATCTCAGGAATTTTAGAGCGCGAGCTGTAGGTAAGAGCTACATCCCCACCTTGCATCGTGTTGATTCAATGCTCACCATGCCACGGTTGCTTACCTCCATTGCGACAGCCGCTCAGAGCTCACCCCATTGCTCTCAAGCTTCTTGGCCTAAGTGAAACTTTGTTACAACTTTCGAGGGGCAATAATGCACTTTTGTCCATGAAATATTCATGTCAGCGCTCAACTCAGCACTTAACGGTATAAATCACAGCACTGAACCTACCATGCAAACGAAAATACAAACAAAACCAACTTTAAGTAGCTAAAAAGTAATATTCAATTTCTAAGGGTTAAAGAGACTGGCGCAATTTTAGGGGGCAATGGTGCACTTTTCTCTATAGTTAATCAAGCAAGAATATATGCACACATCAATTAAAAAAGTTTATTATAAGAACATATTGCAAGAATAATATAATTTATTTCCAATATATAATATCGAGCTAGTGGGATTAATCAATATATCTAAGTAGTATTGACCCTGTTCTTTAATTTTACTCCATTTCATGCACTTGACATTTCCTAAAAAATCTCCCAGTGTTGTTTAATATAGCTAACATTTAGAAAACTATTTACTTTTTACATACTAAGGAAATCTGACTAGCTAGCTCATATACGCACACAGTTGTCTTTGTTTTCAGAAGGCACGCCTCAAACTCTGTAAAACAAACTAAACCAAACTCTGAATACTGTCATTGGGATTAGCTTTCTAAATCCAGGAGCCAAATAAAAAGATAAGTCATGTACGAATAAGTTGTAAAGAACACTCCGAGTATTGTGTAGTTATTATTCGAAAACGGAGGTAGCTAGCATACAGGTCCACAGCGTGACAGCGCTGCTGTTTGGCTACAGCGTTTCCTTCTTCCTGCATGCATGGCATACGGCAGACATGGGCCATGCCATGCGTATGAATCAACATGTCATTGCATGCACTTATTAGTAAATAGAACGGGCCTACACACACAGTCACACACTGTGTACTGTGGAAGCACCTGCACTGACCTGCGCCTGCGCCTGCACACGCCTTCACTTGATCTCAGGCTAGCTAGCTAGCCTGATCATCTCCTCCAATTCCTCCAACACATTCAGCCAGATGCTGCATGCATGCTACGCGGCAGAGATCAACGTGCAGGAAATTGTGGATGGCCTGCTGCAACGCTATGAACTCGAAAAAGAATTGATGATCGATCCACATCCATGATTGTTAGAGTATATTGGACCCTTGGGGAGTTGGGGGCAGCCCATCGCATATACTATAAAAATACTCCATCTAGAGGAATACAACACAATCATTATTCCGCTAAACTCTATTCTCCAAAATGGTATCAGAGCCTTCTCTTTCTTGACCTAACCCTAATTTCTCCGGCCACCATCGCCGGCCTCTTCTCCACCGCAGTAGGTCTCCCCTGTCTGCTTCCTCTTCTCCTACCTTGTCGCTGCCCGACCGGTAAATTGATTGCATCGACTTTGCCTGCTCGGATCTCGTCGTGTGGTCAATCGATCTCCACTATAGGAATCGACAGGAGAGTCGACTGCCAGTTACCGTCTCGACAGCCATCACAAAGCCGTCGATACACATCCGTTAGTCTCGATGGCCACTTAATAACTGTCGATACATATGGTCACTCTCGATGGCCGACCAATCAGCCGTCGACAGAGCTTGGACATCCGTGATGGGCTTGACGGTGTCTACTTTGTGTCAACGGCCAGACGTTAAGCCGTCGATACAGGGAGCGCCAGTAAGACAGTGTCGACGGCTATAATGTGGCCGTCAACACAACTATTATTGGAAACATTTTAATTCCTATTTTTTTGAAATTAAAGTTCATTTCAAATTCTTTGAGGTTTTTATGATATGTAGTTAAATGATGCGAATGTCGTGACGATGAAATGTATGTTGCTATGTTTTTTGTTATGTTACAATCGAATAATATACGTCGACGTAGCCTTTAAATAATGTTTGCATTTCAATATTTAATTTTTAAAAGCTAAAAGTTTAAATTTTAATCGGATGAGGTTATGAATTAGTGTACTTAGCCGTACATAATTGTAACCTGATTAATTAAAATAAGTTAAATTCAAACGCATGTGTATTGATCATGGAAACGCATGGAATAGTAAACATTTACCTCAAATTCTCCGGAAAGCTTTCATTTACAAAAGAGTCACCGCACGGTAAGCTTTAAAAATTTTGATTTTTTTCTATACTTGTAATTTTATGTTGGAAACAGTATGGAGTGGTCTGATCATTTAAAATGTTTTCTTTAAATTTTTAAAAATTGAAATAGAGTTGTTTGACCGATTAAGCCCTTGGGGGGAGCTGCCCTCGAGACTAAAGGTTCTCTCGACGGCTTCCTACAAAGCCGTCGAGATAAAGTAGCTACATCGACGGTTGTCAACAGTTGCCCTCGGCAGAGATAGTCTCGACGGCTTTACACCTGGCCGTCGATACAATCACCCCCGACGACAGTAACGACGGTTGGGCATTATGACGTCGAGACAGTTATGGAGAATTAGTATCGACGGCCGACGCATGGCCGTCGAGACAGACACATTGGATTCGCCCGTTACGGGTGTAGTATCGAAGGCTTACATATGCCGTCGGTACTGAGCTCGGACCTGGGCTGTCTCGACGGCCTGAACGTGGCCGTCGAGAGAGATACGTTGAATTGGGCATAGTCTCGATGGCTAATACTGGGCCGTCGAGACTGCAACGCTTTAGATCCGGCCTTAGGGCTCGGGACTTGGCATTTTTGCCAAGTCCCGAGCCCTCTCGCCTCCTCGTCGCGCCGCCGACACGCCGTCACCGCGGCCGCCCCGTCGCGCCGCAACCGCCGCCGCGCCGTGCCGCCTCCCCAACGCCGGCCCGTCCCTTCTCCGGCCGCCTCTCCACCCCTGTCCCACCTCCACCGCGCCCGCGCCGCCAGCTGCCTCCACCGCCAGCCGCCTCCGCTGCCCCACCTCCACAACGCCCGCGTCGCTGGAGCCGCCTCGTCCCGCCACCACCCTGTCGTCTTCTACAACGACATCGAGGTACTTTCCCGGGCTTTTTTCTAAATGTTGGTAGTGTAGTGTCGACGGTCAATAATGTTTAGTCGAGACTAATTATAACATAGTCATGATTAACATTAATTAAACTATAT
>SPJY01017277.1:1037487-1066732 GCA_005191435.1 Raddia distichophylla
AAGAAAGCAATGAAAGGTAGTACTAAACGCGGCGAGGAAGACCTTCGGTCATGGTGGGTTGTGTACAAAATTCGAAGGCCTGGAAGATTGGCTACCCCGACGACCGATGATTATCACCAACCAGTACAAGAGCAACGTATGATTGGCAATGTGGTGATTGATATTGGAAATGGACTAGATAACCTCGTAGCCACAATAGATGACGACATAAATGAAGAAGTATATCCACCCAACCAGCAAGCTCCACAAACACAACAAGCACAACAAGAAGGGGAGGATGTCGAGCCGACCGATGATCTTCTCGATGTAGACGATACATACTTCTAAGTTGATGGTATTCATTTCGGTCATTATGTTCAGTTTTGTTGTTTTAATATTACTAATATGTGCACTGACATTACTTCAAAATGCAGGATGCCACGCCGACAGTTCAGGAGGAGCGCCTCGCAGGACGAGGACGACGACCTTGACCAGGAGGTACAGGGGGGCACTCCTGAGTCTGGCCACGAGGGCATGCCAGACCAGGATGACCTGGCACTGACATAGGAGTCTGGGGCCGCTGGGGGCTCTAGCCAGGAGGGGGGCTCCTAGGGCAGTAAGAGGGGCATAACAAGTTGCACAAGGCGGCGAGATATCCTCACGGGCGGGTCGTGATCGAGCCGGATGGCGACAGGTAATATCCTAATTCTCTAATTTGTTGTCAATTAAATCTACTAACTTGTTTTTATTCTCTGTAGCTCGAGCCGGATGGCGACAGGTAATATCCTAATTCTCTAATTTGTTGTCAATTAAATCTACTAACATACTATATGCCAGGATAGAACCTCCCAGGGCAGTAAGGAGGGGGCACAACATCCCGCTTACTCTTGGGATGACTACAATGTGGCACCTCACGGGGACAGCACCGCTGCCGAGAAGATAAGGCGAGAGTTCTGGGTGAGTTCTCACATTTTTGTTTTCTACATATCACAGATGATTGGCAACTATTATTCATTCGGATTTATTTCTTTTCAGCTTAGGTATCGTCCGCGTCCGGGCTTGGAGGAGGACGACATCAATTCTGTCATGGATAGGAACGCGAAACAGAAGGTGCAGGATCTGATGTCGAGTGCACGGGTCACTGCGGTTCAGGATTGCCACAGGTATTCACTTATTTCTTCTGTCATTTTTGGCACATATGGTTCCTATACCGAATAATTTACTTTTGTCTTGTCTTGTCAGGATTGTGAAGGGCGAGAAGATCACCCAGACTGACGCGCGCAAGCTATACCTCGAGGCTCAAGAGTACGCGCAGGTTCGACCGGACTGGGTGACGAACGCCCCGGATGCCTGGGAGGCCCTGTCGCAGCACTGGGCCAGCGAGGCATTCAAGGAAAAATCCTTGAAGGCCAAGAAGAACTGAGCAGCTTTGACGAGCAAAACGACGACCGGGAAGTCTTCGTTCGCTCAGCTAAGAAAAAGGATGGTAATGCTATACCTTCACTATTTCGATCTTGTTTTTTTGTAGTAAGGAATATATCGACACTCCACTTGTACGATACAGGGCGCCACGACTGGCCAGCTTCCGTCTTGGCTGTTGGTGTTCCGGAGGGGCCACACCTCCTAGAAAAAGGATGGCTTCTTCGGTCCTCTGGACCCTGTAGCTGCGCAGCGAGAGGTACGTAATAATATATCATTTAGTTCGTACACAATCATATAGCCTAACTCGATTATCTTCACTTCAATGCAGGCACGCTACAGAGAGCCTTTCACTGATAAGCATGGACAAGAGAAGGACCCAGAAGAGGAGCCCCCTGACCCTCTGGTCATACATGCGGTTATGGGCGGGAAGGCTCATGGGAGGCTAGCGATCGGAGGCGACCACTTGAGGTATGATACTGTCTAATTTATGTACATGTCAGCTCAGGTCTTATTTTATAACCACTAACATCGCTTTGTTATAGGTCGGAGGATTACATGCCTCAGGTGAGGGCTGCCCACTCTCAAATGGAGAGCCGACGCGCCTTCGAGGCCCGCATTGAGAGGGAGAGGCAGCGGGAGAGGGAGGAGAGGGAGCGGGAGAAGGAGGAGAGCAGATAGCTGATGCAGGCGATGAGGGAGAGCCTGAGGACCTAAGAAGAAGCCAGACATAGGCAGGAGGCAGAGATGGTGAGGCAACTATATGAGTTCGAGCAGAGGTTCGCCTATCTGGAGTCTCTCTTGACTGGGCGGGGTATTGTCCTAAAACCTATAATATCTATCCACATGTCGTTTATTACAATTTCATTCACAAGTTAGATGTCCATAAAATTTTAGGCTGGTCCCAGTGGTACCACCACCGTTTCGCGGTGGATGGACACCGGCTCCCTACATCTCTTACGGCAGCCACACTACTCCACCAGGCGAATACGTGGGCCCAGCTCGCCCACATGGTGGCTTGCCGTATGTTACGGAGGCGGTAAGTCCTTAATCATGTTAATTCATGTTTCAAACTGTTTAACTAATAACCAACTGTTTTATACACATGCAGGGTTTCGGTTCAGCGGCTCAAGGTGAAATTCGTGGCCAGGAGGGAGGAGAGACATCGGTGAGTCAGGAAAATCCCAACTGGGTCACCGACCTCTTTTCGAGCGCCCCGCCGCTGTTCACCCAGCCGCCTAATCCCCCAGAGAACCCACCGGAGAACGATCCTCGGCCAACCAACCCTGATCAGTAGCTAGCTAGCTTTACTTTTGACTTAATTTGTTACTTTTAGTTGGAAAATTCGTCTTGCAAATTTTCTTTGATAGCTTGTGGTGATGATCTGGACTTCGATGTGCTTGTGTCGATGAATTTACTTTCTATATGCTATATATGTGCTTGCGGAGATGTGGTGTTTAATTTTGTGTATTTTGTGATTTGGATGAATTGTGGTCGCATAGATGCGACGAGGGGTATATATAAAAATTGCCGGGTATTTTGGGTTTGCAGGTGCGGCTGTCGCTGCTGCTAGGGGCGGCGGCGGCAGCCGCAGAAATTTGTGATTTTTTTACAATATGCAAAAAAAAATTCTGCTGTTCCACTGTCTCGACGGCCAGAGCTGGGCCGTCGATACTGCCTGGCAGGGAGAGGCTGTATTGGCGGCCCATTTATAGCCATCGAGACTGCTTCGCCGGGAAGTTGTGGCCCCACATGTCAGTTTACCGACGGCCCAAAAACGACCATCGATACTGCCGCCCCCGTCCACGTCACTGGACCTAGCCACAGTGGGACCAATTAGCACCAGTGTCGACGGCTCTTTAATGGCCGTCGATACAGAGCCCAGCATGACGAAAACGGCGTCCGGGGGGTCTGTCTCGACGGCCTCTCCTTTAGCCGTCGATAATATTAGTGTCGACAGCCAGGCCGTCAACACTATGTGTTTCTCTCGACGACCTTCACTCGACGGCTGTTTCTCGACGGCTGACTGTCGATACTATGTAAACCTGACGGTCGTAGGATTTGTATCGACCGCTTTGGCCGTCGAGACTGTTGCCGCCTCCTGTAGTGCTCGATCTGCACTACTACCTGATTGGTGCGTTTCATCTATTACAAATACAACGCGCTAGCGGCAGTCATTATCGGTGCGACTCGCAGCATCGTCTAGAGCCGTCCGATCGCTCGTCGAATCGAATCTAGCTGTCCATATTGAATAAACCTTAAAAAAGCATTTTCGTGCATACCTAACCAACACGGCACGCGTCTTGACAAGTTGGCTAGATGAGTTAGCTTTCACCCAGGAGACTAGGGATCGAATCCTTGCCCCGCCATTTTCCTGTGCGCTTTTTTCCCGCTCAACTAACCTGCTCGCCTCGCCTATACATGCACTGTACTGCCACCAAAATTCAATTTTTAAAATTTAGTTTTCCTGGTTTTTTGTATTCTACAATTTGCTTAATTCGTTTTTGTGAATCGTAGAGTTTTCAAAATTCTTTATTTTAATTTCCAAATTCCCAACCCAAATTCAAACAAAAATTTTGATATCTTCCAAAATCCCTTTAATTTATTTTTAAATTTTAAATTATTTGATATTCAATTTTAAAACTTTAAACCTCCTAAAACTCACCTGTGCGTGCACTGTACTGCGTCCAAAATTCAATTTTTAAAATTTCGTTTTCCTGGTTTTTTATATTCTGCAATTTGCTTAATTCATTTTTGTGAATCTTAGAGTTTCCAAAATTATTTATTTTAATTTCCAAATTCCAAACCCAAATTCAAACAGAAATTTCGATATCTTCCAAAATCCCTTTAATTTATTTAAAATTTAAAATTCGTTGATATTCAATTTTAAAACTTTAAACCTCCTAAAACATGAATTTTACATAGAATGGAAAGAGAGGGGATCAAGTGGGGGAAATTTGGTCTAGCAACATTGAAAGGATCGATATGCCGCCTAGAGGGGGGTGAATAAGCGAATAAAATAAAATTGCGGAAAGTAAACGCTCAAAATAGTAGCTAGCACGTCGGATGTTCCGATCTGGTCCAATACACCGTGCGTCGGATGTTCTGATATACGTCGGATGTTCCGATCCTGGTTGATCTGGAATGTAAACCTGAAATAAAAATTGATTTCTCGCAAAACCAAGTTTAGATCAACTCAAGAATATTCAGAACAAGTCAAAAACAATAGTAGAACAGATACTAAAGGTCGAGACCAAGCACAAGGCGATTTTTGTTTACCGATGTTCGGATCTTTGAATGGAGATCCTACTCACCGTTAGGGAAGGCACAAAGCGCGAATCACCAAGACCCTAATCCCCTCCCGGCGTTGCACAACAGCACTCGCCGGTATTCACTAGATGAATCCTTTTCCTTGCGGAGGCGGAATCACTCCTTCACAAACTCTGGAGGCACACCACACAACACCTAGCCGTCTAGGAGCCCTTCAAGCCTCCAAGAGTAACAAATGCGATGGAGAATTGTTTAGAAATCGCTAAGTGCTCAGAAATTTCATGCCTCTAATTCGTGGATCACTTTAGGTGACTTAACCTCTCTAGATCTAGATCTCACAAGATAAACAAGAGAGAGAAAAAGGCTTGTGTTCTTGGGAGCTGATGAAGAAAGGAGTGTTGGGTTCAAAATCTCAATCAATCAGACTGTGTACCCTTTGGCAGGTGGTGGAGGAGAGCTTTAAATTGAGGATATTGAAATATGGCCGTTGATGCAGAGAATCCCGCGTCGGATGTTCCGACCCACATCGGATGTTTCGATGGGGTGCTTTCTGCATTGCGCTGGTAGCATGCAAACTGGGTCCACCATCGGATGTTCCGACCTACGTCGGATGTTCCGATGGAGTAGGTTCTGTATATATGGTATTTTTGAGTGAAAAATTCACACGAACTTTGAGATACCTACTTTGAGCATTTAGGAACCATTATATGCTTCTCCGTAACATCCGTCTTTATAGTACGACATGCCTAGACTCAAGAAATAAAGATTTACAATTTGCGACTAAATAGAGTCTTGATGCCATCTTCAATCTATAAAAGCTTGAGAGTTACTCCACCACTTTTAACCTATGTATATCTCATCATTAAAAGCATTAGCCCTATAATTGTTAATCATAAATCACCAAAACCTACTTGGGGCCTAGATGCACTTTAATTCCCAACCGAAATTCCAATATCTTTTAAAATCCCTTTAATTCATTTCTAAATTTTAAATTCGCTGATATTCAATTTTAAACCTTTAAACATCCTAAAACATGAATCTTACAAAGAATGGAGAGAGAGGGGATCAAGTGGGGGAAATTTGGTCTAGCAACGTAGATAAATCCAGAAATTTACATGTTTTCCAAATGCAACCAAAATTTTATAGTAAGGGTCCATAAATGTATTTAAGCATTACAAATGTTAAATTTTTTGATATCAATTAGTACATAATAGAAATAAAAAGCCTTTGAAATATAGAACTATAGTTTAAGAGCACGTATTCGTGAAGATGTCCACCAAAAAAATCTAAGTGTTTTTCAAACATTTAGAATTTACAAAATAATTGTATTAAGAAGTAACATTCTTTTATTTTATTGCAACTTTTATGGCCACTTCAAAAATTCTAGAAAAAAAAGCTTTGCAAAAGGCACCATAATATCTTGATAATGAGCTATAAAATAATTTCGACACGAGCAACTAATTTTTTTAAAAAACCGGGAACAACAAACAAAAGATGTAATTTTTTTTGTTTGTTTTATCATACATCTTTATTTACTCAAATATAAGAGGGTTTGCGGTGGCTCGCCGCAGGCGCGCTAACCCTGCTAGTTGCTAGCAACTAGCTACCCATCGTTGCTACTCCCTCCATCCTAAAATAGTTGTCGTTTTAGACATGTCCTAAGTCAGAGCCTGTGCGTTTCGGCGTAGAGTGCCGTAACGTAGCGTAGCGCTGCGCGTTGCGCTGCGCGCGCTCGCCGGAAATTTGAACGCGCAACGCTACGCTAAGCTACAGAACGCCCGTTCGCACAACGCCTCAATGTTTTAAAATTTTATCTGTAAAATATTTCTAAACCATTTAGATTTGAAGCATATAATTCATATAGATGAATTCGTTCCGAATAGAACTTTCATAAAAGTATAATTTTGATGCATGTTAAAATTAAATTACAATAGTTTTTAGTGGTCAAATTTGTATTTTGGAGACCGTGTCAATGTCCAAAACGACAACTATTTCATAACAGAGGGAGTAGTTAGCATGTATGCATGCACGTACATGATTTGGCTAGTCGCTGCCGTCTTGTCTCCTGTACATCTCCGATCAAGACAGCAGCGGCCGGCGCCATCCGTCGCCATCAAGCACGCCGCGCCCCCGCCACACGCCTCGCGCCGCTCGTCAGGCAGGCTGCGTCGTCTTCCGACGCTGTCCTGCTCCTCGCGCACTCTCCGCGCAGCCGCCGGCGCCCGACGCTATATACGCCTGGGCTCGCCTCTTGCACGCACGCGGCGTCTCCCGCACGCGCACCCGGTGGCCAGGCTGTGCCTCGGTCCAGATCAAATCGTGGCCGTGGCGACGCTCGGATTTCCCATGGGATAGAGCGATGAAGCACCTGCGCCGCCTCTCCTTTCAGCATCGTCCCTCTGCCCGGATCCACGCGGACCACCGCCAGCGCCACACCCTTCTCCGGCGCAAGCCCGGCCATCGCCGCTGCTACATGGTGAACTGGATCCACCGCCGCCACTCCCGGGTGACCTGGATTAAAAATTCGTCAGTTTTAATGTGTTATCACTTGCGGTTGTCATCACTAGCGTTCTTTCGGTGATAGATGCGGGGTGGAGTGGGTGGACCTTATCACAGGTGGTTTTTTTGGCACATCCGCTGCTCGGGTGGACCACCTGCAGCTGGTCCTCCTGCTGGCATAGGCGGACTGATCGGAGCTTACCCCAGATACTCTTTGATGGGACCCCTTGTTGCCATTCCTGAGATCGGTATCGGTACCGGTGCTCCTATCGAAGACCATAGTTTGGTTGCCGCACTTCATGTGCCGGCCATCAGCATCATGAGCGTGGCCTCGCTCAGCTCCTTGCCTCGGCGACCCTGTTCCCCCATTGATGGGGAAGTGGCCTCTGCGCCGCAGGTGTCGTGCTGCTCCAGGTGTCTCCTCCGCTATGATGACCAGGGGCACGCACTTCTCCAGTGCAGCCACGGTCTTTGCCATGAGTGCCTTGCGGGCATGCTCAGTGCAAGTGCCGTACTCGCCTACCTGCGATGTCGCCGTCCTCCAACGGTCGCACGCCTCGTGCCGTCTCCTCTGGCCGCGGCGTCCCGCCTTGAGGGACACATTGGCACCACAGCGTCGTCAGCCTTCGCTCTCACCGTGACTACCGCTCCTGCACCTTCGCGGGCCCCTGTCCGCGCGGAGTGGTACATGGACTCCGGGGCGACCTCGCACATGACTGCCGATGCTGGTAATCTCGCTTCTTCCCATCCACCCTACCCTCCTTCCCCGACCAACATCATTGTTGGCAACAGGTCTCGCCTACCGGTCACCTCCACCGGTCATCTTTATTTTTCCCTAGGCGATAGGGATCTCACTCTTCGCAATATTCTTATCACCCCTCACATAATAAAAAACCTCATTTATGTCTGTCAATTCACCATAGATAACCATTGCTCTGTTGAGTTCGACCCAATAGGCCTATCTGTCAAGGATCTTCGTACTGGACGTATCATTGTCAGGTGCAATAGCTCTGGGGACCTTTATTCCTTCCACCCCTCCTTCCTAGGCATTTATTACCAGCACCCCCACCACATCTCTCTGACATCGTCGTCTTGGTCACCCATGCCATGCGACTCTCTCCCGTTTAGCTAGCTTGTCTGCTATCCCTTGCCTTAAGGATCCTCCTGACCACCTCTGCCATGCCTGTCAGCTTGGTCGTCATGTCCATCTTCCTTTTTCGTCTTCCACCTCTTGCGCTACTCATGATTTTGATTTAATACATTGTGATATGTGGACTCCCGTTCTTTGTGTCTCTGGTTACAAGTATTATCTCATAATTGTTGATGATCGCTCCCACTTCATGTGGATTTTTCCTCTTTGTCTCAAGTCCGACACTTTTCCACCATCACCCACTTTTTTCTTATATTCGGACTCAGTTTGGCACAACCATCAAGTGTTTACAAACTGACAACAGTCGCGAGTTCGATAACACCACATCTAGATTCTTCTTCCTTACTTTAGGTGTTATTTTTCGCATGTCGTGCCCCTGTACCTCTTCTCAGAATGGTAAAGCTAAACGCGCCATTCGTACCACTAATGATGTGATGCGTTCCCTCATGTTTCAAGCGAGCCTCCCACCCTCCTTCTGGGTTGAGGCCCTCCATGCAGCCACCTATCTTCTCAACGTACGTCCCACCTCCACCCTCTCCCACTCCACTCCTCACGTTGCCCTTCACGGCACACATCCCGTGTATGACAATCTTCTTGTGTTTGGTTGCGCCTACTACCCCAACCTTTCTAGCACCATCCTGCACAAACTCTCTCCCCGTTCCATCCTTTGTGTCTTCGTCGGATATCCCTCCGATCACAAAGGCTGGCGTTGTTTGGATCTTACATCCAACCGTGTGATCATCTCTCGGCATGTCACCTTTGATGAATCGCACTTTCCTTTTGCCTCCAGCACATCCATCACACCTTCCCCTCCTAATCTTGATATTCTAACCGAACGAGCCAGTCCTCCTGTCCCTATCAGAGTCCGTACCTCGTTGTCTTTTGCAGGTACCCTCACTGCCCCAACGGCGGCCACGTCGGCCACCCCTGCCGCACCAGTGATCACGTCGGCCACTCCGACAACGTCGGCAAGACTGCCGGCCGTCACTGCTGCCCCTGTTGGATCTCCTCTGCAGGTTGTTGCCAGCGGTGCCACCTGGTCGGTCTCCACTGCCCCTGTCGGCTCCTCACCATAGGTTGTTGCCAGCGGAGCCCTCCCTTCTACGCTTCTGCCTTCGGCCACCGTTGCCCCTGTTGGATCCCCTCCATAGGTTGTTGCCAGCGGTGTCACCCTTCCGGCCGTCCCGTTGCCTCCCGCTGCCCCCGTTGGTCTCTCGCCATGGATTGTCGCCAGCAGGGGCTCCTCGACGGCCTCGCCCATCACTGGCGTTGTGCCATCTGCCAGCACTGCCTTGCCGGTCCCTCCACCAGCCATGGCACCATTTCCCGTTGCCCCTGTTGGATCCTCTCCTCAGGCTGCTGCCAGCGGGGCCCTCCGCCTCCTGTGACCAACGCTCATCGCATGGTCATGCGTCGCAAGGCCGGCATTATTGTCCCGCCTCGTGACTGACTGAATCTCAATGTCTCGGCGCTGCCTCCCCCGCCGACGTTGTATCGCGCCACTCTGGCTGACCCACAGTGGCGCGTGGCGATGACCTGGGAGTTCGAGGCTCTCCACGCCAACAACACGTGGGACCTTGTCCCGTGTCCTCCTGGAGCAAATGCTGTCATCGGCAAGTGGATCTTCAAGTACAAGCTACATGCAAATGGCTCTCTCGACAGATACAAGGCTCGTTGGGTCATTCGGGGTTTCACTCAGCGCCTCGGGGGTTGACTTTGACGAGACCTTCAGCCCAGTTGTCAAGCCAGCACATTAGGACAGTCCTTTCTCTAGCTCTCTCAAGGTTGATCTCTCCGGCAGCTGGATGTTAATAACGCCTTTCTGCATGGCTCTCTCACGGTGACAGTGTACTGCCCCCAACCGTCAGGGTTCATGGATCCATCTTGTTCTGATCATGTTTGTTTGCTCCGCAAGTCTCTCTACGGTCTCAAGCAGGCACCTCGGGCTTGGTATGGCACCATTGCTTCCTTTCTCCGTTCCCGCGGGTTTATTGAAGCTAAGTCAGACACCTCCTTATTCGTGTATCATCATGGAGCTGACATGGTGTACCTGTTCTCTATGTGGATGGCATCGTCTTGATAACCTCCTAAGACGACTTGCTCAGCCGGATGATCATTGCCCTGGAGTGCCAGTTCTCTCTGAAGGATCTTGGCCCTCTGCGTCACTTTCTCGGCATATCAGTTCAGCCTCAGCATGGTGGTCTTCTTCTTTGTCAGCGACAGTATACCCTAGACATCCCGGGGCGTGCTGGTATGACATCCTGCAAGCTGTGCAATACTTCAGTGGACACAGGCTCTGAACTCTCTGCTGACGGAGTCGTTGGGACCGATGCCACTCTATATCGCAGTCTTGTTGGGGCCTTGGAGTATCTGACGTTCACTCTGCCAGACATCACCTATTTATGCATGATCCTCGGGAGCCTCACTTCGCTGCTCTAAAGCGCATTCTGCGCTATCTACAAGGCACTTTGGATCTTGGTCTGTTTCTGCATTGGACTGCCTCCGTTGATTTGACAGTCTACTCCGACGCTGATTGGGCTGGCTGCCTGGACACGCGTAAGTCCACATCTGGCTATGGTGTTTTCCTTGGCAACAACCTCATCTCTTGGTCCTCCAAGCCACATCACACAGTGTCCCGATTCAGCGCCGAGGCTAAATATCGCTCCGTCGCCAACGGTGTTGCAGAGGCATGCTGGCTACACCAACTTCTTCAGGAGCTCCACTCTCCTCTTCGTCGTGTCACCATTTTCTATTGCAACAATGTCAGCGTGGTATATCTTTCGATGAACCCAGTTCAACATCAGCGCACCAAGCATGTCGAGATCGACCTGCATTTTGTCCGTGAGCACGTCGCTCTCGGTCATGTGCGCGTCCACGTCCCGACGTCTTCACAGTACGTCGACATCTTCACTAAAGGGCTGCCAACTACGGTCTTCACTGAGTTCTGGTCCAGCCTGAACGTGCGCGCTGCCGTTCCGACTATAGGGGAGTAATGCAATACTTGGGTTGCTGTTGTTCTTTCTTCTTGATGGTCACTTTGTTTTGACTATGGGGGGAGTGTGTGTTTGCTATTGTATCAGTCTGAACCGCTTAGTGCCGTTTAGACTGCGGGGGAGTGTTAGTATATTGGGCCCTTGGGGGCGGCCCATCTCATGTACTATTAATACTCCACCTAGAGGAATACAACACAATCATTATTCCGCTAAACTCTATTCTCCAACAATCATGACAAAGCTATGATCAGCAAGTGGTGGTAGGTAGTATATACCAATCAGAAAAGCTATTTCTTTTTCTGGTTGATTTGAGGTTGAACTTTTCAAGGACCAAGAAACCATCATCAGATTGATGAATGAATCACCAATACTTCAGTTTCGCCGGTCTCCATCTTGGTCGATCAAGTTCGAATACATATATGCACAAGTCTAGCAAGCTGAATCATGGTTCATGCAATTTCAAGGAGAAGTCTCGTTATAAAGTAATTCTATAATGAAATCTCTAGCCAAAGTGGAAAAAGTGTAGTCACAGTTACAACTTCCAAATGACTAGCCAATTTGATGGAATATCTCTCTTTCATTCTCCTGCTATAACAATGCTCATTGTTGAAGCCAATATGAAGTTCTAAAGATTACCCCGTAGAAAATTGACATTTCATTTTTTTTGTCAAAAACAATATCATTGCGGCAGAGCCAAATAGCCCAAAAAGTAGAAGCTACAATTAATCACCCAAATACATTTCATATTCTTTTGACTCATACCCAAAAGTCAGTCCCCCATAATATGTTGAACATTCACAGGGCTCTTCAAACCTAGGGTCATTTAAACTAAACGACAAACCAATCTAGTTAACTGAAAATAAAAAGTTGAACATTTTTCCTGTTATAATAGAAGCAACAAGATAAATTTTTGGCTAGTTTCTCTTAATAAGATTATCTTTTGTTAAGATAACATTTCTTGCTATGAACTAGCGGAAAAATTTTATATTAAGAGTAATCTTTAGCTTCCAAAGAAAAATATTAACGTAATGAAAATCGTTTAACATAGTTACTTAATCAGTTAACACATAGTGGACACCAAAGAGTCAACAAATCAGAAGCATTAGCTTATTTAATTAAGATCTAATCAAACCTCACTAAACCAAGTTACTGAAAGCTAGCTAGAAAAGCAAACTTGACGGTGCCGCATTTCAAATTAAATCTTGAGTGCTCTCTGTTCAACAACGCGATGAGAGAGAGAGAGACGATCATTACTGATCTTGATGACACCTTCAGTAAACTAGTGGGAACTCCCTCTCCTTTCCACAGGCTGCGATAATTAGTGCAGCTCCGCACCGCATGGTGTGATGTGCTTAATTAGGCCTTAAAAATGGATTTGATAAGATTATCTCCCCTGTTCGTATCAAGAGGAATGCACAAGTCCCAGCCTCATGTCATCATGTATACTCATTAGGACATGAGGCACTATTCAAAACCTGCACACTAAGTACTTTTTCCCATTAAATAGAACTGGTGCATCATTAAGTTGTTGTGCTATCTTCTCAATTATTTGACACAGCCAGATGCCGATGCTTTAATTTATTCCCCCCAAAATCACAAGGAATATTCTTACTTGGCATTATTGGTAGGAATAAGGACATCTCTTGCAGGTGTTATGTAAAGGTTTTGTAATTCTTAAACAAATTAATTGTCTTCGTTTTATAAGCTTTGAGGTCATGACATATCTCAAACGCTTCCTAAATGCATAAATAATAACTAGATTCGTAGTGCTCATATTTTTAAGAACGAATGGGCATACGTAAAACGAATGGGCATACGTAAATAATCTCAATGTACATGTCGTATAACTTCGTATAATGTATGCTATACGAAGTTATTACGCACATATATATATGTTGGTTACTGAAGGTGGAAGGTAGTGGTTGACTGGTAGGGGCAATCATGGTACTCAAGCTTTGGGAGCGTTGTTGCAACGACCAATGTGATGCGAGAGGTCGCCTTTTCTGCAGGTGTTACTCCTAGAGCTGTTTTATGGTACATTGTAGAAGTCAAAGATGGTCCACTCATCCACGATTCATGCAGGTACATGTCTTAAACGACCTAATTAACGTACTCCATCTAACCACCGTTTGCTTATATCATATACGTTTCCTTTTTTTTTTTTTTGAGGTCTTGGCCTTTGCGTCCTAATAAACCTTGGGATTCAGCTTTCAAATGAATATGATGTCTTTATATGGAAATCACGTAAGAATAGTCTTTTTCGGTACAATCGATGTATAACACTTGGTTCATCGTAGCATTGCTTTTCTAAAAAAGTTTATTTGGAGAATAAAAGTCCCTTTAAAATTAAAGATTTTCTTATGGTACCAGTATATAAAGCAAGAGATTTTAACTATAGACAATCTTGCTAAACATAATTGGAGGGGAATCAAAGTTGTTGCTTTTGCTACACTAATGAGGATATTTATCACATCTTCTTTCAATGCCATCTTGCTAGATTTATGTGGCGTATTATATACATTACATTTGGTTTAAAGACTCCGATGAACTAGACTCATTTGTTGGGTAATTGGCTTCATGAAGTGGCATTAAAACAAAAAAAATACTTATTTTAGTGGGGGTGACAATTTTACTTTGGTTTATTTGGCTTTGTCGAAACGATATTGTTTTTGATAAATATAAAGATATATCCTTTATGCAAGTTGTCTTCAAGGGAATCTATTGGTTAATTCGCTACATAAGGATAATAATCGTGAAAGGCAGCATGCCATTCTTCAAAAGTGGTGGCATTATCTTTCTTCGTAAATAAAGGATGGAGAAACAATTTGAGGCTTTGTGCTTGTTAAGCCTTATTTTGATCATTGGTTTTAAGACTTGTTTTCAATACCTTATTTATATGAGCCACATACATCTCTTGTTGCAGAGGTCGGAACTTTCCATTATCTAAAAAACTAGCTAGCATGCAACAGAATGCGATTTCCATGGTGTCCTTTTTCAAGAACCACGCACAATTATTAAAAAATTGGATTTTTTTTAGATCTAGATTTTTTTTGGTGAATTGATTCTCATAGGAGGAAATATAGGCTTACTAAATGGCATACTGTTTTGTCAGCCTAAATAGGAGGTTTAGGAATCATGGATCTCGATCTCCACAATGAATTCCTTCGTAGTAAATGGTTGTTTAAATTGATTAATAAAGATGGACAATGACAACAACTTCTCTATAAGAAATATCTTTTAAATTTTTTTGACCCAAATTCAAAGTCAACCAATGGATTCTTACTCTTCTTTTTTCAATTGTCCATTAGGAAAAAATGCTACCATTGATGAAGTTTTTAGGTCATGACCCTTCAACGTTTATTTTGATGTATCCTTGTTTGATCAAAATTTGTTAGTTGGCACAATTTAATGTGTCATGTTTCGGGCAGTCAATTGAGTCAACAATAAGGTAGACTTAATTGGGTTCTCCACAAAATTAGACAATTCACTATTCATTCAATGTATCAATGGCTAATGCATCGAATGTACATGGTAGAAATAAGTTTTTACGGAAATTAGAGATTCCCCTCAAAATTAAAATTTTCCTATGATTTGTAGGTAGGTGGGTTATTTAAGCAAAAGATAATATTGCTAAAAGGAATTGGGCAGGAGATTTAATTTGTTGTTTACTTAGCAAGAAGGAAACTATTCAGCATTTGTTTTTTGCATGTCATCTTGCTAGATCCATTTGGCATTTAATCTATATTGTGCTTGGCTTGAGTTACCCGCTCAACACTTGCATACGGTTAATAACTGGCTTTCCAGTTAGTTTAATCGAACATATATGTTTGGGTGGGTGTGACATTCATTTTTGTCTATTTGGCTTTTTTGGAACAAATTTGTTTTATTTCCTTTATTCATGTTATCTTTAGGAGTGCCTACTAGCTGCGACAATGAGCATTATTGCAAAAGGATGATGTAATAGACGTTTCAACATATATGCCAATTAGTAAAAGTAGTTGCTATGACTGTCTTTTTTATCATGGCTAGTGTTTTAACAATAGAATTTCTATGAGATAAATATATCCTTTGTCTTTGTGTCGTTTGTTTTCTTTTGTGGTCAGTTGGAATTGCAATAACACATTTATATGATATTTACGGGCTGTGTACATCTTCAACGTAGAAATTAGATTATTTCCTTTCTCTAAAAAAATAACAATGTGGAGTACACCGTCAGTACCAAAACCAACAGTGTGTCACTGCTACTGCTGGGATATAAAAGCTGGGAGATGTGGATTGCTTCCCTCCTCTTTTCCTTCTTTCCCACTCTTTTCTAGAAAGTGATCATATGGGATTCAACCCTTTAAGCCTTTGATTAGCAACTAGTGGTCATCCAGCTGCACTCAGAAGGGAAAAAAAGTTGGTTAATACTGTTATGTACATCAATATCCATGAAGCTTGCCAACCAACATGTTCACGTACTGGTGATGACTCCATTATACTATTGCTTGCAATGTTCATAGCCCCAGTCTTGATTCACATGACACGGTAAGTTCCGTGGATCTGTGACTTTGAATGTGGTAGCGAGCTCTCCCTGTGTTTTGTGTGCCTGCAGTCAGTTTGCAGCTAGCCGTGTTCTAAAAAAAAAAGGTCGGTTTGCAGTTGAGGTGAATTAAAATATGAGATGGAAAAGGAAGGCTGGTCAGTGTTTTTAATTAACTGGAGCAATTGCTGCCTGTCTTACCTGAGACAACCAACAACTTTTGCTTTTATCATTCCTCCATGTTTAGCACATTAATTAATCTGACATGGATGACAGCTTACGTACGGTCACCATACCTGTCCTGGATCGTTCTCCCTGCATGTGGGGCCTCGCATTGAACAGACGATCGGTATTAGGTCGTAGCACCCAGTTTTGGTAGAGATGTACATGTTCTCTAATTTGTCTTAAGCACTCCTAGCAACTTAATCAAGCAATTTATGGGAGTGTCTTAAGCACTCCTAGCAATTTATTAATCAAGCCATCAGACGATGGATGAGCTTGCAACATTACTAAACCAAAAGAAAGGTCGTCAGGTATGCCTCATGGCCCAAGTCAAAAAAAGCGTGAAGCTCACAAGCTGATCAAACTCGGCTCGCTTTAGATTTGATTTGAGCTCGACTCGTGCTTCGTATGAGCTGAGCTCAAGCCTGATCCTAAGCTCACGAGCTTGGACGAGCCGAGCTCGAGCTTGACTCTAGCCTGCTCGAGCTTTGTTGGGCTTGTTCAAACCTCAAAATTCTAGATCAAATCATATTTTATCGAGTATATTCAAGTTTAATCTTCATCATATCTATTCAAGCTACATATTCTTCTAGATCAAATCATATTTTTACTATATATACTTGAACCAGTAGTGGGGAAGGAGTTCAATTGAGCAATTAGGGGTAGGATAGTGGGATAGGGTTCCCAATAAATGTGTAGATGGAACCTCAATTTCGACGATGAAGGTGGAGCTCATTGGTTGATCGTCGGAAATATGTGTTTGTGGTGCTTTTGATGACGTTGCTAGGTGTTTTGTTGTGTCCTAGAGGTGGATCTAAAGGGTGCAACAGTTACATTGACCTCCTCGAGGTTATTTTTCGATGGTTTTAGTTCCTCTCAGTGAATTATGTGAGTATAGTATGATTAGATCTCGAAAGTGGAAGCGACAACAACCGGGTGCTCACATCCTTAAGTTTCTCTAGCAATTTGTTATGATGCCGGTGGAGAAGCAATTTTAGAGTGGTCTTGTTTATCTAACAAGATATGATGAGCTTGTCTTAGAATTAGTCTTTCTTTCTCCTCCTATTGTTGACCCCGAGGAAATGTTTGGGGTGACATGTTGGAATAACCTGTTCTAGATAGCCAATTTGCTAGACTTTTTAAAGTGATTTTTGTATGAGTTGTTTTTTTTTTTTTGCCACTGATACTCGTGATTTCTGGTTGTGGTTCTCTTGGTAACTTTTATTACCGAGTAACAAAGGTTTCTTCTAAAAAAATCAAAGTCAACATGTGTCATTAGATCAAGCGAAATGGACAGTCCGTACTCATTCTTGTGTATCATAAAATTTATTTATTTTTATATGCATTAACTATACAATTTAGCAGAAGGATATCATCTTTTTATCATCAGATAAACCCCCTTCCAAAAGTAGGATATGGGTGAGCATTCCTAGGAGCTTAGCACTCTTTTAGAAAAATGGTGACATGTGATTCTGATGCTTGCTGTGACTGTGAGCCACAAGAATTGCTGTTGTGGTCCAGGAGCCAACTGTGTTGGATAATCCTCCCAAACGTTCCTGATCTTTTTTCTTATTACAGTCAATTTAAGGATGTCTCACAAACCAAAGTTCTAGCAGCATCATGATGCCCTTGAGCTGCGTAATAACTTCGTATAGCATACATTATACGAAGTTATACGACTAGCAACTTAATCAAGCAATTTTATGGACTCTCACAGACTCAACACTTTCACACACATGCATGCACTTGTTTGCCTGCCACAACAGCAAATAGATTGGCTGTGAGAGGGATTGGATTCACTGGTGAGGCTGAAAGAGAATTGGCACGTTACTATAACTTTTCATTGAACTATATACGAGGCAGTCTGATCTCATCTCTCTAATCCACTTTCACGTAAAATTAATCCACCTGATTAGCATAGGCAGGTGTGGGTGATTCTGTTGGTTCGGTCTTACATGCATTTGGACAAAAAGAGCTTGATATGTAACATGATTGTTGCGTATTTTCTCTATTTTTAAAAGATATTTAAAGTATAACTCTTGTACCAATTAAACAGAGATATACATAACCATTTTTTTATTAAGATAAACATAACCATTACACAAGAAAAAAAACTATACACTTATTGAAATCCAACACTAAAAACCAATGGAAAATATGTTAATATGATAAGGCTAGCCTACGACAAAAGATAAAAAGTACTCGTTACGCAGTTCAGAATAATTAAGCAATCCTAGTATTTTAATGATTATAGCTTTGTTCCTTCTCCACAAAGAATGTAGCCGCCAGCCTTTAATAACATTCCTCTACAGAATCTGCTCAAGCAAAAAAATTATTAAACATGAACATACATGGAGCATAGGGTTCAAAACCCCTATCAACATCAATTATGGTTCGATGTGCCAGCCAATTTGACCACAGGGTCAAGAAATCAATTGGTTATAACTAACCGATTAAGTACAAAATATAACGAACTTGCTAACACTTAGGGAAACTTTTCCAGTGCTTGCGAATAATATGGACCGTCCATCCCTTCGGATCGGACGATGCACGGTAATAGGTACGAAAGCAAAGGTACAAAGGTACCGACAGAGGTACACAGGTACGGGGAGGTAACCAGGTCATTTCAGATCAAATTAATTAGGGGCAAAGCCGCCTTCTCTGTCGACCGGCGCCGGGTAGCACCACCGGTACTCGCCGGAGAAGTATTCGTAGCGCCGCGGCGTGCCTCCGGCGCCGCCCAGCATCTCGAGCCTCGGGCCTCGGCTGCTTTCTCCCCCCGCCTCGCGCTTGCCGCTTTTGAAGCTTCACTGGGAAGGAACAAAATGGGGGAGAAAGAGAGTGCTACATAAGTAGGCATGGAATCCATCAACCAATCAGCAGTGCCTTCCTGAATCCTGATGATATGAACAATCAAGGGGAAACTAAAAGAAAAAAGAAGAAACGGAGATCGGGCTGAGGCGGAGCATGAGGACGCAGAACTCCATCTCGCTGAGCACGCCATCGCCGTCGAAGTCCCCCTCGGCGATCATCCCGCGGAGGTTGTCGTCGGACATGGCGCCGAGCCCCAGCAGCGGCGCGTTGCGGCGGAGGCTGTCGAAGGTGATGAGCCCCCCGGCGGGGTCCATGAGAAGGCGGAACCCGCTCGCCAGCTCCCGCATCAGCCCCTCCTCCCCGAGCGAGCGGCTCCGGCGAGCGGATAAATAGGCGGGGATCCCCGGCGAGCGGCGCCGGCGCCGGCGCGCGCGGGAGCTTGCCGCCGCCGCCGCTGAACTAATTACCCACTAATCCTCAACTAATTACCCAACTGCCACTCGTTACAAATTTTCCACTTCCTTAAATGCCCTTCTATGATCGACGGTCCACGTCGAGGTACCTCTAGGCACCTCGCAAACACCGTAGCAAACCTCAACACTTAGAGGGTAACAATTTCAGCCAATTTTCTATAATTGGGTGCCAACGGTTTCTCTCACACATATACAAGATTTAGTTTTGAGTTCCTCTCATGCAAGATTATAGTTATCCATCTTTGGTGTATCTGCTAAAATGTTTATTAAATGAGGGATTCCATCATCCTTGGAGAGATGCCAACAAGTACTAGGCACCACTAGGTACCATGTAAGGGGTAATATTGTTGTTAACAAATTAAATCTCCTTTTTCTATCTTTCCTCTCTTTTCTCACACTTGTATGGAATTGGTATGAGCTCGCTGGTGGCAGCAAGGCAACAAAAAGAGGAGCGGTGGCTTGGGGAGGCCAAGTAGCTTCGCCAGCGAAGCGGCGCTTGGCTGACAGACATAGAGAGGCAATGATAGGGCAGCCATATGTGTGAAACTTGGTGTTTTTCTTGTTGAAAGTCGGGATTTTGCATATTGAATTGTTATGTTGTTGAATCTTTCTTATATGCATCATTAGCGGAGTGTGTATCCGGTTCAACCAACTAGGCGGTGCAACCGTGCAATCTTCAATTCCTGGGCGAACGATCAAGACCGAGCACTTTTGATTTGTGCACTAGACATTTTGCAAATACCTGCCTGCCTCCACCCGCCTTGACATGTACAATTACTGGAAAAAAAACCCGTGTCATCCCCCGCATCACCATACCGCTCCGTCGCCTCAATCGATCCCCTTCCAGGCAAGCGGTCGCAACCCTAGCGTGTGTCGTCACACAAGGTTGCGTCACCGCCACGGCAACTTCCTCTCTCGAATGTGCGTCGCCGCCACGTCCCTCCCAGTCACTGCCGCCGCTACCTCATCCCTCGCAGTCGTCGCAACCGCCGTCCATCAAAGGTGTCGCTACCACAACATCCTCCCTTCAATTCTCCATCGACGCTGTCCCTTCAAGGCGATTATGCACCAGCTTCGTCTAAGTCTCCGTTGACGCCGTCCCTCGAAATATGCTGGTATCCACGATTCATGAATTTCATACCTTTTAGTTAGCCACTCATTTCCCCCAAGTTTGTAGTCAAAATTACAGAGTTCCATTGTGACTCAAATTCTTCGCTGGTTTCTAAACCCCAAACACAAGAGTTCAATCTAGCCCAAAACATAGTTTCTTGTCTAATAGACGGTCCAACCTTCTCAGGAACCTTTTCCATAATATGCCACATGCATAGCCTATGAGTCGTTTTCGATAGAATTTGCTTAATGGAAGCTTTCATGCTAGCATCTTCATCTGTTATAATTAGCCTAGGAGCTACTCCTCCCATTGCTGAAAGTAACGTCTTAAACAACCATACGTACGACTCAATCTTCTCATCTGCTAAAAAGCAGCCCCTGGGAACACACTTTGCAAGTGATGATTGACTCCGGTGAGTGGTGTGAAGATCATATTATATTGGTTGGTCCTGTATGTAGAGTCAAAGGACACCACATCACCAAAATATATATAGTTTTTTCTACTTGTAGCATTAGCCCAACATACATGCACCAATCTTCCTTCATCCACGACAAAGTCAAAGAAAAAGGCAGAATTTGCTTTCTTCTTTCTTTCAAGTTGTGCCACAAACATTTGTGCATCAGCATCCTTTATTTTTTTCCCGAAGATCACAGTAGCAATTCTGTAGATCTCTCTGCATGCACCCGACATTCTGAAAGCCCCCTTCACTTACATGAAGGAGCCTATATGCCTGAGAAGTGCCTATATTTGCTTTGTGACATGTAAACAATGCTTGCTTTGCCCTCTCACTAACCGAATGATTTGATTTGATCAAATGATGCTGGTTAGGAGAAATTAGTCTATGATTATGATGCTCAATCGTTGATGCTATCTGATACTATTATCACATCCTAGCTTCACAAAAATATATGCATCACATCCGCATCTAGTTTCCTTCACATTATGTGGAGTCTTCTTTTTTTTCATGGATGAATCAACGCTAGCCTTTCTTTTTTCGCTTCTATGATCTTGTCTATTGCACAAATATCTCTTGGTCTGCACAACCCAATTCGCCACCTTTTGTTGTCCAACTCGGACTAAAAAAACCGGCATTATGTGCATAAGCCTTGTAGAACTCCTCCACAGCCTCTATATTGTCGAAAGTCATCCCCACCGTGGGCATCAATTCATCCCGACATTCCGGTGTAAATGATAAACACTGAAGAAATATGTATTAATAAAGTTAAAAGAATGCATTGAGACACAAAAAAAGTCAAAGCAATAACAAACAATGTCATATTCACATTGAGAGACAACTTCCTAACCCTACTAGGTGTATTGAAAACCATCTTGCATCTCAATTGAGTTTAGGGATGGTTCAATATGTGTCGGCTGGAATGAAATAATATGTGTCAGTTGCATCGATGTGTTCAATGATTGACGTGATATTCATGGCTGCAGAGGGGGTAATTACATGGCCCTGCACGTCATTGAGGATGGATAAATCTAGGCCGGCTTTGCCGATGAAGCGTTGTAGGCCGGCGTTGTCCTTGGAGTTCTGAACGTGGCCTGGCAAGGTGGTGGAGCCGGACGTCGTTGGCACCGGCTTGTACATCGTTGCTTCCTGGCCGGGGATCGTCACGATTCGGATGGTGATGGAGAGAAGTAGCCGAACCGATGAAACAGACCTGCTGCCGCAATGTCGACGACGACGAGGGCAGAGCGAGGCTCGATGATCGTTGGACGGCTGCCTCGCTGTTGATGACGACGATGGCGGGGCAAGGCGACCACTGGACGGCAGCAGCCATTGACGACGACTAGGGCGGGCTAATCGCCGGACTGGCACCACCGCCGCCAACTACTTTGGCTAGGAGATCATTGGACTTTCGCCGCCGCCGACGACTAAGGCGGTGCATTAGCATCGCTTCGGTTTCACGAGGGGATCAATCGATCACCGTAGGAGGAGACGGGGGTTTCACAAATTGAGCTCGAAGCGACTGTACAGGCGGGTGTTTAATCACAAAAAACCAGAGAACGAATCTTGCACGCCCACTCCTGATCGAATGGTCATCGTCTTGAGATTGCACAGGTTGCACCGCCTAGCTGGTTGCACCAAATACGCACTATCATTAGGTAGACAAGATTCATTGGTTCCTTTATCAAGTTTCATCAGTACATCCCCTAGGTTTCATAAATAATTAGCCAAGTTTCACTAGCACATTCAAGGTTTATCAACACTTACTGAAGTTTTATTGGTCTATGTTCAAGTTTCATCAGTAGCTTCCCCAAATTTTAGCAGGTATTTTACAAGGCCCATCAGGTTTTGCACATGTTTTGTATGTATATTTGTTAAGTTTCATCAATATGTATCACAGGATTCCATGTTTATTTCTCCAAGGTTTCACACTGACATCATGCATTCAATGGATCAGACGTCCGATTAGGGGTGCCAGCCTTAAGATTATGCAAAAGAATCACATAAATTGTTATCTATTTGATGGTTAATAAGGTTCAGGCATATGGATTTGGTCATGTGTCTTTCCTAGATATTGGCATTCTCTCAACATATGCTCCCTTTGTTATTTTGTGTTGTTCATTTTTGATTTGTTATGATCTCCAACACATAATTAAGACATGTGTAAAATGGTAAAATTATACTATCATAAAAAAAATTATGATAGATCTGGTGAAATAAGTTTCATATGCCACAAGAAACAAGCCAAATTTTGACCGCCGCCAATCTTTCTCAACTGTCCAGAATCAACCGACTAGAGACATGCTACTCTCTGTGGTGTAGTGTGGTCAAGAGTAGCTCGGTCCAGCCCACGGGTTTGAAATCTTTTGAACGAGCAAAGTGCGCATGGTCGCTTCGAGAAAAGATCAAGAGACTAAATAGGAAAAAGAGAAGGCGCGGGCACGAGCTTGAACTCTCAACCTCGCGACCACTAACACCACTAGCCACCTCACCCCATAAGTTTTCATCAATCTATAATAGAGAGGTAACCTTTTGTGCAATATTTCGTGAGAGGGCCTCTCTTACCTATTTAGTTGGAGTGATGACTGTGGAGCAGATGAGAAGAACAAAGATGACGACAATGGTTACGCCGGGATGTGCTTCATGGTCAATAAGAACAACATCAACGACTCTAAGCTCTGCACCGATTCTAACAAACAAGGTACCTACCTACGATAACTCAATGATGCTTTTCTTAAGCTAGGTCGATTCTATTCCATGTCTAGAGCTAGGTGTAAGGATTTGGAAGAACAAGTAGCTTTCATGAAACATAGGCTTGCTTTGAAGTCTCACACTCCTCTTATGCTTGTTGACTCTAATGGTTGGAAAGAAGTTGATAAGCTTGTGGATGAATTGAAAACCTAACGATCTATCATGATAGTGTAGTTTTTTAATCTTGAATTACTTAGGGAGAGTCATTCTAGTGTTCTACGTGAACCGGAGGAAACTAGCAATGCTTTTGTTGTTGCTTCTTTAGCACCTAGTATTCTTTTTGCTAGCATGATTGATCCTAAATTTGTTTGTCCTGATCCTACTACACATATCACACATGACACACTTAACGACCTAGTCAACTTAGTTGATGACTGTAGAGATTATGTTGCACCTAAGGACCAAGTCAATTCAAAAGAGGATTGTACCTTTCATTTAGCCTCTTGTGTGATGATTACACATCTTTGAAACTAGATAATACGAACTTGCAAAATGAAATCAATGAACTGAACGATGCTTTGATGATTGCTCTACTTGTGTGCAATAAGACGTGCTAGATGGGGACATGGCTAGAGTGTATCAGGAAATGAGTAGGAAAGTTGAGGGTAGGCAGCAATTGTTCAGAATGTTGAGTGTCTCTCTTGACAATCTCTTAAGAAAGAGGTAGAATGCTTTGTCAACGGGTTTGCAAGGATTAGGGTAGGGAGAAGATGAATGGTTAGGATTCTTTAGCTAGTTCTCTCTTACCCGTTTCTTGTGACTTCTGACCCAGCTTCATCAAGAGTGTAAATATGTCATGAGGGTTTGCAAGGATCAGGGTAAGGAGAAGATAGATGGTTAGTATTCTTCAGCTAGTTTACCTCTCTTACTTGTTTCTTCTGACTTCTGACCTAGCTTCATCAAGAGTGTGAATATCTTATGAGCACTTTGAGATTTTTTTAAAAGAAGAAGCTCAATCTGATCCTAGACAAGAGTAAAATCTCCAAGGATAGAGGTCTAGGCTTTGAATGGCTTGAGAACATAAAAAATCATCCCACCGGAGTGATTTATGCAAGCTAGAATGACAAAATGAAAGTTATGTCTCAAGGATTTTCAAAGTCTATTGTCTTTAGTTCTGCAAGTGTTGCTCAAGCAACTTCTGTCCAGGAGGTTGCTCTCTTTGCTGCTTCTGCTCTAGTAGAACCCTACAGGGCTTTGGGTTGAACTTTGATTAGGTTCTTCTTTTCTATGATAACACTTTGCTATCAATATTTCTAAGAATCCAGTGCAATACTCTACAAAGCACGTTGATATTATATTTCACTTTCTTAGAGACCATGTGGAAGAGGGAGATACAAAGCTTCACTTTACAGAGACCACGTTGATATTATATTTCACTCTATATATTATATTTCACTTTACATGTTGGCTGACATCTTCGCGCTTAAAACAGGCCGAGTTCGATCAGCCAAGCTCAAGCTCGCCAAGGCTCAAGGCAAGCTCAGATCAAGACTCGAGCCTAGATGCAAGCTCAAGCTAGGCTCAAAGAAAGCTTAAAAAGGCTCGACATCGGCTCATCTATGCTTGATAAAATATGAATTCAATATAAAATATATAAAACTCAAGCAGGTTCGAATAAAGATCCATCATAACCTCCACTACTGACTGATCGTATGCCATCATCTTGGTGGAGTCCCCACTTCACTTCTGTCTTTCTACATTGGTGGTTAGGGTTTTTGTGTCTCCCATTTTGCCATCAGAGTCACCGAGTTTCCCTCTCGAGACTCCTTTTGACATGATCTATTCAAGAGCTGGTCAAGTCTCTCGGGGTGTACTATTAAATTTATTAATGTTATCATGGTGGTACGTATACTACATGATAATATATTTTGTTTTGGACACTCTTTGAATGGATGATTAGTCTGAATTATATCATCCTAATATATTTACCAATGTTGTGTTGTAAAAGAGCTCTACAAAACTAGCCCTACTTCTTTTAGGGTTTTCTAATGGTAGTAGCCATAGGTTTGTTGTTTGGCAACTTTTTTAGGCAAAACAAGTTAGTTGCATGTATTATCTAGTTCATCGAAAAACTTAAATTGGCAAAGAAAGTAGCTACATACATGGGTGTTTTGGGACACTGAAATTATTTGACTACCTACTAAAACTGAATTTTGATTGCTTTAACTATAGCTTCTAGAGCCTAAAACTGACGAAGTAGAATTTTAAGAATATTCTTATGACTTCGAGATTGTTTGTAAACAGCATAAAAGAGTCAAAGTGACAAAGAAAAAATTAAATAATTAAAGCAAAAAATTGTGCAGAACATAGGCTTTGGTCATGTTCTCCACAACTTGCTTATCTAGCTTATCTACTTATTTAGCCCATCTCTTAACTTCGAGAGCCTCCTAGAGTGGCTTTGAAAGTCCGATCCTCTTCATTTAACTTGCTTTATAGAGCTTTTAGACACACCTTATAGATAGAAAAAAAAATAAATTCGAAACCAAATTGTTTGTATTTTAATTGAAGATAAACAATCAGAAATATAAGTTCGATAAGCAAATAACAAAGCCTGAGAGCAAAGTAGTGAACCACATATTTTTATTTAATAATCGTGCTACCCTCTGTATTAAATTTCCACGCCGTGGCCTTGATACCATTTCAAGTAGTAATTCCCTAAAAAACAGTAAATATGCTTGGCAATAAAGATGAAAAGAAAACGAAAAACAGGGATACTGTAGTATGAGTTCTCTTTTTGAAAAATAAATTATGTTGGTATCTTTTGTATGTTCCTCCTAGCTAGCTATCGCTAGGTTCCTACACATGGATGCATAGTCGCTGTTTCTTGCTTTTAGTGTACACACACAGCATGCAGTTGGCAGGCCGGCCTCCATCCAAGCAAAACATGTGAGGATTCCCCAGTACCCTGTACGGCTGTACCCCTCCCTAGTCCAGCAGTTAGCAGCAGGCACTAGGACACTGGATTCGATCGATGTCTGGCAAACACGAGACGGATAAGAGATGCACATGAACGATTACCGGTTGGCTTGTTTGCATCGAACGGCCAAACAGCCTAATGTTAATAGAGAGAAACTAGCACTTCTGGTATGTATTACTCCCTATACGTTAAAATAGTAGTCATTTTATTTTTATCTTAAGTTAACATCTTAAAATTTTTACTACAAAAACTTTCAAACTATTTAAATTGAGCACACAGTAATTATATAGATAGATCCATCTCGAGAAGAACTCCTTCATATTATAATTTAATTGTATTTTATAAATATATTATAAGACCTTTTAATGGTCAGAATTATATTTTAGAGACCGTCTCAATGTCCAAAACAACTGTTATTTTAGAATGGAGTGAGTAGGGAAAAAATTTCTATGTCAAACATACATTGTTCAACTATACCTATCGTCTTATCTCCTAAGGGCTAGAGTTTTCTACATATCCTTGAATAAAGCAAAATGAATGGTCCACGGGTGTCTTGGAAATTTTTTAGCAAATATGTAGGAGCTACTCCCTCTGTTTCACTATATTTGTCCATTGCATCGGGAAAATACATTTCATATTGTTTCCACTTTTGCCTCTCAATTAAATGCTTAGCAAGAAGAAAATTAGTTAGGACATACTATTAAATAGGGGTATGTTGGGCTTTGCACATGTTTTTTAAACTACTATTTCCTTGGTCGGTGTGCATGATGCTATAGACAAATATAGCGAAACAAAGGGAGTATTCAGTTGCATGCAACAACAAATTCATCCAAAACTTTAATTAAGTTGATGTGAAAGGACATGTAATACTTTAACACCCTCACAACACCTTGGCTGCTCTAGGCCTATGATGCGTGGACTTAAAGTGGTCCTTAATTAATTGGCAACGTGTCGCGTGTATACAGAGCTTTTTATGGACACACCTTGTGCACCAAATTACAAAAATCATAAAAAACTGAAAAAAAAATGTAGATATACTTATAAACACACTTTACCTATATATATATCAAATTGTAAGTTCAATTTTTTTATTTTAAGAGTTACAAAAAAGTTCCATCAGTTTTAAACAATTTAGATTTGTCAGATTTTTTACTTTTTATAACTCTGACTCTATTACAGAATGAATTTGATCTTGAAACTTTGTAAACAGGTAGAGAAACTAATGAAGTACATCTGAAAATTCTTTTCATAATTTTTCATGACTTTTTTTAGCTGGTGCATACGGTGTGTACACAAAATATGTTGCCTAAATAATTTTAGTGTTTTGTTAGCCATGTCTCAAAGTGAGGATATCTTGGCTCTGATAAATTTTAGTGTTTTGTTAGCCATATCGTATTGAGTTGAATACATCAACTAATTCACTCTGATCGGAAAAATACAATATATTTTATTGAGTTGTTCTCTTCGACCTATCTTATCTACTAATTATCTCTTAATCAAAAATTCAAACATTATATATTTGATAGTTAATTCGCACTTTTTTCTCAAATGTGCGCCTCAAAGCTATAAAAGGTTACCGTATCAAACTTCTCAAGCTATCTTGGGAAGATTTCGAAGTTCATTGCAGTATTATTTAATTAATACACATATATATTTATATATAGATCAGATGTTAAAGTTGGTGTCGGTTTAGTCCCATATTGGATATTGGTCACATTACCAGTTACGACGGTAGATTGAGTGCCTTTGGGTCTCCCGATGGCTACCAGAAAACCATCGAGTGAAAAACTGTACTTTCGACGACCAAAAAGTAATCGTCGAGTGTAAAATTTATCCTGACAGTTTAAAGGTCGGCTGTTGAAACTCATGCATGTATCCCTCACCCGCAAGCCTGGAAAGTAATGTCGTTAACCACTCTCAACGGCCAGACGTTAGGTGATCGACATTAGCCTTTGCAGCACGTTGGCCACACCTCTCGATGTTGGAGTACTCTCAACAACTTAATGCGAAAACGTCGAGACAACATTTAAAAAAATAATGGCATGGCGGGGGCGTGAACTGAAACCACAACCTCACATGTGAGTATTACGCCGCGCTCCAAGTGCCATTTGAATTTAGCCAACCTATAAGGCCAAGGAAGCCTTTTATAGCTATAAACTTGGGCGCTCGTGGCGCAGGCGTAGGCGTGTCGCTGAGTAACGTGTCGCCGTGCCGTAGACTTGGGCGCTCGTGGCGCTGGCGTAGGCGTGTAGCCGAGTGGCTTGTCGCCGAGCCGTATATTTGAAGCTGCAGGCGTACAGCCTTACCGGGCGCTCGTGGCGCGCGATGGCGTATAGCCGAGCTATAAACTTGGGCGCTCGTGGCGCGGGCGTAGGCGTGTCGCTGAGTAGCGTGTCGCCGTGCCGTAGACTTGTGCGCTCGTGGCGCTGGCGTAGGCGTGTAGCCGAGTGGCTTGTCGCCGAGCCGTATATTTGAAGCTGCAGGCGTACAGCCTTACCGGGCGCTCGTGGCGCGCGATGGCGTACAGCCGAGCTATAAACTTGGGCGCTCGTGGCGCGGGCGTAGGCGTGTCGCTGAGTAGCGTGTCGCCGTGCCGTAGACTTGGGCGCTCGTGGCGCTGGCGTAGGCGTGTAGCCGAGTGGCTTGTCGCCGAGCCGTAGATTTGAAGCTC
>SPJY01017277.1:1071207-1085021 GCA_005191435.1 Raddia distichophylla
TCCTGCGTCGGCCATGTTAATGCTGCGGGGGCCGTGCGAAGGTATGCTAGACGGTGTCATCGCTGTGTCACCACAGGTGGAATCTACCGACATAGCCTTGGAATCCGATAGATCTAAACCGTCGTAGAGATCATCGGTCCCGTAGTCATCGTGAATGACGGGAGTGTGATCTGAAGCCATCTCTGGAACATAGGCAGAGACCTCTATCCCAGATATGGAAAGTGTTCGAGATCGAACAGATCGATCAGATCCGACAGGGGATGAGACATCCTGTCCTTCTGAGTCATAGCCCTCAGGAAGCATCTCCGTATCGCTGATGGAGTTCGACATGCTCAATCTGCGAGTCCCCACGGTCGGCGCCAGCTGTCGACGGTTGGGATATTGACCTAAGTCAACCAAGGTTCTTCAGGAAGGAGATAGGAGACACGCCGAACAAGACGAACAACAGCGAACAGGGAGGCAGGGGTTTTATCCTGGTTCAGGCCTCTCGAGAGAGATAATAGCCCTACGTCCAGCCTTTTCTTATATAGCAAAGAAGATTACAAGAGGTGGCTCGACGAGATGAACAAGTTTCGGCGAGTGGTATGCGACAAAAGCAATATTGGATACCAGATGCGTCTCTGTCCTGCCCCTACATGCCGTAGGGCCTTGGTTTATATAGTGCGGAGCAAACCGACCTACCGAGGGAATATCGGGCCGGGCTAACTACGAGATCACAACGAACTCGACATGCCAAATATATCCCGAGGTAGATAAGGCATACTCCTAGTCTTGGGGATCACGACTCCTAATCCAATCCGGGAAACCAACGTCCGGGTCTTCACGTAGCCATGCAGAACTCCTGTTCGAGACGGACTCAAACACGATTCCTTGGCCGTCACGCATCACGCCAGCCAGGAAGCTGTCCGGCAAGGTGCATACGGGGCAGATAGAACCTTCCAGGGAGCTGGGCCCTGGTAGGCTGTTCGATTGGGCTCTCAGGGAGCGGGCCATGGCAATGGGCCGTGATTTTATCTCCGACAAGTTCATTGCAGTATTATTTAATTAATACACATATTTATATATAGATCATATGTTAAAGTTGGTGTCGATTTAGTTCTACATCGGATATTGGTCACATTACCAGATACGATGGCAGATTGAGTGCCTTTGGGTCTCCCGATGGCTACCAGAAAACCATCGAGTGAAAAACTGTACTTTCGACGACCAAAAAGTAATCGTCGAGTGTAAAATTTATCCCGACGGTTTAAAGGTCCGCTGTTGAAACTCATGCATGTATCCCTCACCCGCAAGCCTGGAAAGTAATGTCGTTAACTACTCTCAATGGCCAGATGTTAGGTGATCGACAGTAGCCTTTGTAGCACGTTGGCCGCACCTATCGATGTTGGCGTACTCTCGACGACTTAATGCGAAAATGTCGAGACAACTTTTTAAAAATAATTGCATGGCGGGGGCGTGAACTCAAACCCACAACCTCACATGCGAGTATTACGCTGTGCTCCATTGTGCCATTTGAATTTAGCCAACCTACAAGGGCAAGGAAGCCTTTTGTGGCTCGGGACGGCTAATGGGCTCTCTTAACGGCCTTGGCACCCATCGTTGAGAGAGAAGTCCAGTACATATGGCCTCAGCACCCTAGAATCCTCCTCTCTTATCTCTCTTAACTGTTTATGTGTAGGGCGTCGAGAGTAGGTAATTTCAGAATATTCTTGACATTTGAAAACTATGTTTCATTACGTTGTTAATACATGTTACTTTTTAAAAAAACTAAATATTTGTATTAAAATTGGTTAGTGATATTTATTCCGTCAAGGCTAACTTCTTCTGACGTTTTTTCTTTTAGTCTTGACAGTATGGGCCGTCGAGTTTGTTGTCGTTTCATGTGGTGTGATGGACGGCATAACTTAAAGGTGGAGGCATCCTCACTCATCAACCTAGTCTTTTGGGTTGAGTTGGGTCAGACTTAGTTGTGGTTCTAGTTGAACCAATGGACGTAGAAGACATGTGCCCAAGACCAGGTGGTGGTCTTGGGGGAGCCGGATCGCTGCTAGCCCATGAGATGGCAAGATCGCAGCGGGCTCTAACAAATGATATCAAAACAAAGGTCGGTAACCCAGAACATCTCCTGGAGATCGCAAGGTTGTCGAATGGGTTCCGATGTGTGATTAGGTATATTTTGGATTTAGTTTCACATCGGATATTGCTGATGGGAGAGCATATCTTAAAAGCTGAAGGCATCCTCACTCATCAGGCTAGTCTTTTGGTGGAGAGTTGAAATAGGACTTTGGTTGTGGTTTTAGTTGGACCAATAGATTTATGAGACCTAAGCCCAAGACCAAATGTTGGTCTCACGAGAGCCGGATCGCTGTTGGACCATGAGATGATAGGAGAGCCGGATCGTTGTTGGATCATGAGACGATAGAACTGTGGTGCGATCTAACATTATATTTATCAATGTTACCACTGTACGCACCAGCTGGTCTTAGATAGAATATCATAGTGCAGTAAAAATACAAAAATGTTGTGTTATCATTTTTGAAATCCACGAATCAAACATCCATCATCAACACACACTAGTGTCAATAGTCTGTAGCAGGAAACAAGGGCCTGGTATAGGGTTTTCAATATAAGGATTAGACTCACGAATTAAATAGCTATAGGGTGGGCGCATTCGCTAATTATTTTACACTTGCATTTCTATAGTTCTCCGTTTTTTATACTGATGTATCGAAACTTCGAACGTTCTTATTGGCTAATGAATGCAGACAAAAACGAGGATTAGTTAATTGAACAGGTAGTATATAATTTGTGCCTAACTTTTTTGGACCTCATTTAGAAATGTTTGTACCCAACTATTTCAAACTTCGGGGTTCTAATACACACAAAAGTAGTCACCGAACTTCTGTATTTCCGTTCATTAGTAATGGAAGACAATGAAGTATTTAGATTAATTTATATAATTATACCTCGAAAGTAACTTGCTACATTTAGTCAGAAAATCATTAATTAAATTATACACCCCCTGTTATTTTTTATAAGGTGCACATATATTCGAAGATTCAAACTTTATATTCTTTGAACAACAATTTATCTAATAATATATATTTTTTATAAAATGGTACCATTGGATTCGTATTTGTCGTATTTGAAAGCATTTTTTATTGACGTATTTGAATTATTGACTACAACTTTGTTATTATGAATGATGTAGGACAAGAGAAATCAAGATTAAGGTATAGTTTTAAAAATTGTGCAAACTCAAACCAGGCCTTATAAAAAACAACTTAGGAAGTATATATGTTAGGGAGATATCCAAAAGTGTAGGTACAAGTCGGATTGAGCTTAGCTCAATTGGTTCAGTGTGTGGTTGTATGACCAGACCATGCAGAAAAATTAGTTTTTCGTTAGCTCATTACCATCGACTTTTAAAAATAAAAGAAGATAATCGGCTTAGGTGGCTAACGAAAATAAAATTCTTTTTCATGGTTACCTATTTAATTACGTCAATTTTTTGAGTATTGTCAAATCTCTGATAGTTTCCTGCAGTGGTCGGACAATGTTAAGTATGCTCGGCGATGGTTTAATTTTCTTGCGCTGCTTGAGGGTTTTGTTGGTAGAGTGCTCCTATAGCAACTAGCGAGATCGAGTGAATGCGCTACGGCCTGTGTGCAGCGCGTGTGGTACGAGCTTATGTGCATCCATTTCTATCCTCCTCCTAAGGAAACGATAGGCACCAACAAAGTGATTGCAACTTGTAGGATGCTCGACTGTTCGGTTGGCAAAGCTGCAAAGCAGAGCAAGCATGCCTTGGAAAAAAGGAAAGAGTAAAGCCCAGCAAAAACGGCCCAGCCCAGATCGATGCAGGTCGATGAACACAATTTAGTAACAGCTTTCTCGCTACATCTCATCCGTGTATGTCGTATATGGTAGAGCTTTTAGGGTTTGTTCGGTGACTGTTCATCGGAGAAGATATTTTACTTACGCTAAGAGGTGGTAAGTGAGCCTAATAATTTTGCTAGCTCTGTGCCGCTGTGCCTTGCTTATCCTCATCAGTCCTCGATTGCCTTTCCACTCTCTCAAACATGCTACCTTTAATGCGTCGTGATCTCTCTCCTCCAATCCCGACAAAGTACACCATCGTCTCCTGTCTTGATGTTCTCCCTCCCCTCCTCTCTCTCCCCCCTCCCCTATCATATGCATATGCTCCTCGCTCCTCCCCCCTCCTCTCCTCCTCCAGCCCTCTTCCTCCCTGCAGGCTGCAGCTCCCATAGCCAACCAAAATCACCATAAAATAGTCTCTCTCTCTCTCTCTCAGCTGCTACCAGCTAGTAGGTCTCTCCTGGTTGATCTTTCTTTCACTAGCTCAGCCACCGCCGCCGCCACGGCCACGGCCACGGCCACGGCGCCACACCTAACCAGGTGAGGAGCCCCACAAGAACAGTTCGTTGGTCACCAAATCCATTGCTCGGCTTCGCGGAGCAAAAAAGGCGGCGCCTTGGGGTGTGGTCTATGGCCTAATCGACCATGGACATCGCCGGAGACGCCGGTGGAGGGCGGCGCCCCAACTTCCCCTTGCAGCTCCTCGGGAAGAAGGAGGATCACCCGTGCTCCACGTCCCCGGCCGCGGCGGCTGGGGTGGGAGCCGCCGGCGGCGGCGCGAATGGGTCGCCGGCGCCGGGGGAGATGCAGGCGAGGAAGGCGGCGCCGCCGAAGCGCACGTCGACAAAGGACCGGCACACGAAGGTGGACGGGCGCGGGCGGCGCATCCGGATGCCAGCGATCTGCGCCGCCCGGGTGTTCCAGCTGACGCGGGAGCTGGGGCACAAGACGGACGGCGAGACCATCGAGTGGCTGCTTCAGCAGGCGGAGCCGGCGGTGATCGCCGCCACCGGCACCGGCACCATCCCGGCCAACTTCACCTCCCTCAACATCTCCCTGCGGTCCTCCGGTTCGTCGCTCTCCATACCGGCACACCTCCGTGCCGCCGCCCTCCCGGGCCCGCGCTTCGGCGGCGGCGCACGGGCCGCCGACTCGTGGGACCGCGTCGTCGGCCTCGGGTTCGGGGGCGCCGAGGGCGCCGCCTCCGCCACTTCCTCTTCGTCATCCCCGCTGCTGCTGAGCTTCCACTCCGGCAGCGTTGGCCTGGATGTGTCGTCGTCCGCCGCCGCCAGCACCGACCTGTCCAGGAAGCGGCGGTGGGAGCAGGAAATGCACCAGCAGCAGCAGTACCAGCAGCAGATGGCCGGGTACACGCAGAGCCAAATGCCGGGCACGGTATGGATGGTGCCGAGCAGCAACGCGCCGGCCGCCGGAGGGTCGCCGGGCGGCAGCGGCGTGGGCGAGTCGATTTGGACGTTCCCGCAGTCAGGGAGCGGCGGCGCGGCGACGGTGTACCGAGGCGTGCCGAGCGGGCTACATTTCATGAACTTGCCGGCCCCGATGGCGCTGCTCCCGGCAGGTGGGCAGCAGCTGGGGCTCGGCCAGGTGGGCGGCAACGGTGGAGGCGGCGGCGAGGGGCACATGGGGATCCTCGCCGCGCTCAACGCGTACCGTGCACAGGCAGTGGCGGCGTCGGACGCCGGAGCGGGGCAGAACGGAGCGGAAGGGACGACGACAACGTCGAGTAGCCACCGCCAGCACCAGCAGCACCACGGTGGAGGCAGCGAGCGCCACGAGGGCATGAGCGCAAGCGACTCGTAGGGCGGCGGGCGCGCGCATGCATTGCTGGCTCCGGTGTGTGTCGTACTTCTATTTTTTTGAGTTGTTCTTCTTGGCTTCGTAATTTTTGTTTGCGCATGTCATGGCTTCTTTTCCTCCTCAATTTGCAAGGATCATACGGTTGCATCGCATGCCATTTGGGTAAAATCATCCGCATCATATGTCTGCGACGCATCGGGATTGATCAGCGAAAGCTTAGCAGGGATCGAGATCAATTCTCTTCTTTTCTTCCAGACTACCTAACCTGTTAGGGTTTGGCCAAAGATCGGCAATAAGCATGGCTGCATCTTGCACACCACTATCTTTATTTTCCAAGCAGCCGGACTCTGATGCTAATATGCTATAAACCCTTCCTTCCTGAATCCTTCTCTGCAAAATTAAACCACAAGAAGCTAGCCTAATTAAATCCCCCATTAAACTCAGTCAAGAACATAGCTAGCTGGTCCAACCCGAAATCGTCCACCCCTCTATTCGTTTGAACCGCACCAGCAGCAAGATATAGCTCGCTAGCCAAGCAGCAAAGGTAGCTCCTTTCATTTCAATCGCCCGGCAGCTCAGTACAGTACAGGCAAGGTAGCAAGCTAGCAACATGGCAAAGTTGCCAAGAAACGAGAGAGAGAGAGAGAGTGAAGGAGGGGGCGAGCGGCAGCGGCAGTGTAGTGCAACAGTGGCGACGCCATATTCTATTAGGTGTGTCTAGCTTCAATGATTCCCCCCCCACAACTATGTCGTCGACATAGACCTCCAGGTTCTTTCCGCGCTGTTCTGCCGTCCGTACCCCACCCAGGCGCGCGCGCAATGCTGCGTTCGATCGCCGGCGGCCGGTGTGGCATGAAATGGCATGTAAACTTTTATGTAAGGCGCAGGTGTGTATACGTACGTGCGCGTATACGTACGTAGACGTACGGCCGGTCCTGCGAATTCGTTTACATGCACGCGCGCGGGCGGAGGGCGCGCGTACGTATGTGTACTGCTCCCGCGATGACGTCATGCGCGGCATGTATGTGAGCGCATGAAGTAAACCAAAAAAAAATTAGTTTATGATACCGTACTAGTATGATTCACTAGGTATCATTCATTTCACGCTACACGGTATTTCGTGTACTTGTGGTTACTTTGAGGTGTTTTGTATAACGGTTTTGCTTAAACCCAATCGCCTGGGTCGCGCTGCGTGCTGGCCGGCGTCTGGGCCCGAGCGAGGCGCGTGTGTGCCTAGGCGGCTGGGCAGCAGCCACTCCCTTTGTATAATATTGATAGTATTTAAAGATACTCGATGATACTTACTCCTTAAACGTGGTTAAGTCCATTTGTTGTAATATTAAATTCTCTCCAAAAATGGAGTCAACCACTAGATAAACCAAATCTATACGTCATGTATGGCAGTAAATAGACAGACTCTCTAATATTAATGTACTTCCTCTAATTTTAGAAAATTTAATGTTTTAGACTTGTTTTAAGTCAAAGTTTTACAACTTTATCTATTAAAATATTTTTGAACTATTTAGATTGTACAGTTGAAAATCATACTGTTCTCTCAAGAAGCACTTCCATAATATAGTGTCTATGTGAATTTTGTAAATAAATTGTGATAGTAATTAGTATTTAAATATGCATAACATCGTGGCAATGCCCAAAACATCATGCTTTTTAAAACCGGAGGGAGTAGTAGCTATATATAACACGCATGCTCTCTAAATCCAATGTTAGATCTATATTTATGTGCTAATCTACACGTATTTTAGAATTTGTCGCAAACTGATTCTTAATAGTAGCTAGTTTTCATTTCTCTTTCCCTTCTCTATTTGCTCACGTGTTCTCGGAGATTTTGAAAAAACCCTAATTTTTTTTATTTTTTTGCAAATCGATCGGGGAGAAGAGACATGCACGGTGATGCAAAGTTGCAAACATGGTTTAATTCTGGTGGAGCCGGCGGCCATTGATGGGGGGAGCGGCCAGGCAGGCATGCAAGGCAAGCGGGTGCGCGCATTGGGGGATTAATTGCATGCAAAATACTACTACTAGTACATGGCTACATGGGGGGATGGGGGCACGGCCACATGATTAGCCACAATGTGGCCTGCGCAGCGCAGGCGGGGCGCAGGGTGGGAAAAGAGGGCGCTGCTGCAGGATGAGGCCAATGACGTGCTGGAGCTGTCGGTTGTTCTCTGCGCCAAATGGGAGCCGTCACATGTTGAGCTGATTGGCTGCATTGAGTGGCCTAGCGAGCTCGCCCCAGTCGCAGCAGCAGCAGCCGCTGCCTGCCTGCCTGCAACCTGCAACCTGCAGCGCCCTAACCACATGTCTACTTGACCAGGCTCCGCCCATCTTGCCCTGTTTGCCGCACCGTAATTTCCCTAGTTAGTGTGATTTTACGGGCAAAAGCCACATTGCACAGTTCAGGGGCTATGTTTTATTGTTAAGCATTTTTTTTACCATTTATTTATGCCGGCATTGACCATATGCGTGGGTGCCACCATCAACCGTTGTTGCCCATGTGTCGTGCATCATTGGTCGATCAACGATGAAAATCTCGACAAACGAATCGTTCGATAAATTTGGTACCTCCATATGCTCAGTAGTCCCTCCTTTGAAAAATGTAGGGCACGTAGTTGAACGATTTAAAGCATGTATGTCATCGCATTATCTCAATGAGTTTTCGTACTCCTTATCTATTATCATCGACCATATACACATATTCATTAACACGCACTTACAAAGTACTACTCTCTCTCATCTTTTAAAGACAATTATAGAGAAGTATATTTCTCACTCCTTTTCTAAATTTATCTCACATCTTGATCCTTATACCAAATCAAAATATGTCTTATATTATCAATGGAGGGAGTACTTATCAAGGACTGGTAAAAACTATATTCCTACATAATTATATTTACTGTTGACAAAAGGTTGAGATGGAATTTAATATGTGGGTAATGTTTTACTATTTTTCGACCGAGGGTTTGAGGAACGGATGCACAATTTTTTTCTTTCATAAGATGTTGATCTAAATCAAGGTGAATGCTAAATTACTTTTACATCATTACACTTCAATTTCTTGTGCACTGTAGCTTGTTGTAAACTGCCCGTGAACGATTTCTTTGGGGCATTGTTTCTAAAAACAAAATACTTGAGGGAGCAACTCACATGCAGTCGTGTCTAATTGAAGGCTCGACGCAGGTAATTTTAGCTTAGTGATCCATTTTTACCAACATAGTAATACATTTTTTCAAAATTAAAAAATGGAAGAACATATGAAATAGGCTTACCAAAATCGCCTATGCAATTTAGCGGATCACAGGCATCATGTAGTAAGGAGGCGGCATGACCACCAATATTAGTGCTGGTAATCACCATGTAAACCATGCGTGTTGAGGTACTTATTCCACAATCCTGGATGTTAAGTGGGATTTGAACCTACCAAGGGTGTGTGATCCTTCCTCTAGGCATGATGGATGCCGCAACACTTAACGTTGCGGTCGTCAGGACTATCTTTCCTAGAAACAAATATATAGTGGCAGGCAATGCCTTGTAAAGAACAATGTCCCTATGCCTCCAAGGCTATCCACGAAAAAGTTTCCCTGTGCATCTAAAATCTGATCGTACGCTAATCTTTATTCAAGGTTGAGGGAGTCTGAAAGAGCGATATGCTCGGTTCCACTTCAATGTTGAATTCCTCGGTGATCTTGTCGATTTTAGGAAGAGGGAATGGCATTGTCTCCATACCCATCGAATAGAGCAAGTTTCTTATATCTAGGAGGACCGGTTATCCTATTGTGTGAGGACATGAATGAGAGTGTTGATAATCCTCTGACATTCCTTCTAGATATAATCCAAAGACCACGCATGTGGCTAGGATCACAGAAGACTAGTATAGTAGCGAAAAGCCTTCAAAGCGATGATGGCATCTCAAATAACTCTACTTTGGTTACACACTTGTCGAGGGTATTGTCGGCCTCGATTAAGCCTCTCCTTTCTGCAACTACACGGAAGGATGGACATCATACGCCATCCACTATATTGAGATCTTTGAATGATGTTTTTTTGGTAACACGGTTCAATAGGACCCACAAGTAGTATCGCTCCCCTTCGGCTAGGCTGGCTAATACACTTTTACCAATGTATGTGCCTCTCTCTCTCTTTCTCTCTCTGCTTCTAGTACTTTCCACCCACTTGCCACATAAAACTCATAGGAAAATCCTTATATAGGATGCCTCGAGCCATCTCATGTTCCTTATTCGCTTTAAAGTAAGCGCTCAATATGGTCCTCTCGGTGCTTTGCCTGTCTATGACATTAAGGATATCATGTCCCGCGTTGAATGAGACCATGTGCATGTTCTGGAAGATATAACTATAGTTGCTTCACGGGCGGCAAGATCTTGCTCATGTTGAACCCATATATCCTCCAATGAACCTTTGGCGGTGTAACCCATCTAGCATCCCTGTACTGCTTGATTTCATTCAACGGCTCATTGTTCTCGGTCTCACAAATTGCAATGGAGGCTCGATCATGCCCCTTGTTTATGTACTCAAACAACTACTTAACGACATTTATGCTTGAACAGACCTCCCACCTATTGTTCAGCTTATGATGTCGAACCTTTGCTTCATGACTGCCATCATGTTGCCTATGCATGGGGTAAGAGTCCTTGCCTTTAAGGATCTCAACGTTTAAAGGACGCATGTAGTAGCACTTGCAGGAACCATCTTTCATGCAAACATTCTTTGGGTTGCGATGTCAACATGGGCCATGCATCATGTGCTTCATAGCTATCTTATATAGCTCTGGGTACTTGTACTGGTCTGGAAGCTCTGCTGAGAAATAAAATCATACTACTCCGAACATGTTAGCTTGTACTAGTTGTTCATGATAAGAAGAAAATGTGTATGTGGACCCCTCTTCTAGAACTAGACCACATAGACATAAGCGGCAACAATTCCTAGCATGTGCTTCTCAAACAACTACTTCTTCAAACACGTACGACAAGATCAGGGAGATAATGCGCAGCCTGACTAGCCTCAAGTTTGGAAGTTATCTCTTCCTAGGTAGGGTTGCACATCATTGTAAGGAAGATGTCTGGCTTCCCATACTTATATACTAAAGCCATCGCGTCCAAGTACCGATACTTCATATCACGACCTCTCCCAATGAACGATAGCAGGAGCACGATGGGTTTTCATATTGTGTCAACATGATTTTCGCCTGCATGGATGCTATCCACCACGCCTTGGTGCAAGTCAAATCTTATGTTCTTGTAGTTGTTTCTTATGTAATCTAGTCGGGTGTTCTCTATCTTGATGTATGTATCAATCACGAACTGTTGTAAGAAGCGCTTTCCATAAAGTATTGGGTTAAATATATTACAACACATCTGAAAATCTATAGCAATAATACTCCTTGATACACACGGTCTATTATTGGATCCTGTGCATGGGATCAAACAACATGTTAAAAAATGTAGCACCAATAATCCAGAGTATATAAATCTCTGATATTAAAAAGTCTGATGATGAAATAGCACACTTCCACTACCAGGGAAAAAGGCTTTCCAAGCGGTTGATAAGCCCTCTACAAGCGGTTTTAAAACCGCTTGTAAGCAACCGCGACTGATGCCTCGCGGAGCATCACAAGTGGTTCAGAGAACCGCTTGTAATAGAGTGTAAAAAGGCAAATAAATATTGGGGGAGGTGAGATTTGAACCCAGGACCTCTTGACTCACAACTCACACAGCTAGCCAACCCACCCACGCGCATTATCTAACAAAATGGGGGGAGCTTTCCTTTTATCTATTTGAAAAATGGGTCTCTAGAAGCGGTTGGGGCTATTAAACCGCTTGTAAAGCCAAGCATCCTAAGCGGTTCATGTTCCCAACCGCTTGTAGAGGTATAGCAGCGGTTGGGGACACAAACCGCTTAGGATTTTAGGTCTTTAGAAGCAGATCGTGCCCCCAACCGCTTCTAGAGGTCATTTTCTGGCTTGAGACTGTTTTGAGGCATTAAACCACTTGTAGAAGTTTGATCTTTTTTTTGAACCGCTTGAGAAAGCTTGTTCCCTAGTAGTGTTCATCGAGACTCCCCATGAAATGTGGCCACCTGATTCATAGACACACCTACATACGAGATATTCAGATGCCAGCCAAGCTCGCCTCTTAGAAAGAACAGAGGATACGGCAATGGTCATAACATCCATAGTACAGTCGGATATTATGCTTTGTGTTGGTGTTGCTAAATAGGACTACACTATAGTTTCCCTTGACCCAACTGGCGGCAACTTATTTAGATAGTGGAACAGTATATGTTCTTTGATTTAGCCTGTTGTCGAGGTTGAGAATTACACGGTAGTCCTCTCGGTCAATGTTTTTCCCTAGACTCTAGAATGAATGGGTCGTCCTAAAAAATATTGACCAGACTCCTTATGATTTCCTGATCAAGGCTTAGTGATCAACGAAAACAATGATATAAACTTGGGTCATCGTCGTAGAAATAAAGCTCGAGATGCTCCGGGCCAGAATCCCTAACTACCAAACAAATGAAAATTATAGTAGATCTGGCCAAGGGCACAAAACATGTATGTTCTCGATCACATGTTGCTATATCTTTCATATAAATTGACAACCTCACCAAGGGTAGCACACTACAAGAAACGCTCAAAATCTCGAGGGCCGTTGGAAGGCTCGACGGCCACCGCGCAGAGATCGTGAGAGGGTAAGCGGTCGTGAGAGGGTAAGCAATCTCGACGGCCACACAAAAGCCATCAAGATAAGAGACCTATCTCGACGGCAACTACAAAGGCCGTCGAGATTGTCTCCATCCAGCCTCTACGCCTCATTTTTTCGGCTTTTCGCAGCGCGGGAAATGAGTAGTCTCGACGGCCGACTAACGGGCCACCGAGAGAGTTAATGTGTCGGGCCGTCTCCGCCTGCGTCGTGGGAGGCTGTCTCGACGGCCATATACGGCCCATATATGGCCGTCGAGACAGATAATTCTCAGGCATGTTGACTTTTGTTTTATTAATTTTAAAAATGCTTATAATTTGTGAAAGTAGGTGGAAAATTCTCATTTTTTCAATCTTATGAAATTAGTGTGTGAAAAAAATAGGCTATTTGCTTGTCTGTTATGTTTTTTTGTTACACAATAGTATTTTTGAAATACGTATAGTGAGTTTTAAAAAATTTAAATTACATAAAAATGTTGTAAAAATGGTTGTAATTTGTAACATTGCAATGAAATATGGGTATGATAATGATTTGATGAAAACATAAAAAATTATAGGCACATTCCGACTGTGTTTAGTTCAAGTCTTTAGAACGTCGAGTCATTCTTCCGACGATATGCTCCTTTACATATGGATGTGTATTTATGGACATTTTTCGTTGTTAAAAAAAATTATGGTGATGTCGCTTCATGTTCTACGCAAGGCTAACCAATGTGCATCACCAGCATATTTTTTGTATTTTGTTTTTAAAATAAAAAAGCTTGGTTGACCACCGGGAGGAGGGGCATAGTGTGAGCCGTCGAGACAGGTCTCTGTCTCGGCGGCCTCCATGAAAGCCCTCGAGAAAGGCTACCTATCTCGACGGTAGTCAACGGGAGCCCTCGAGACCGACCTCTCTCGACGGCCCCTTTAAACAAATCATCGAGAGACTTGTTTTGGAGTCGGCCACACGGATACTCTAGTAGGCTCGACGGCATTTACTTCGGCCATCGAGATAGCCCACCAATAATAAGGGCTCTATTTTTGGGGACTTAGCCAATTTTACTGCTTGGGCAAGCCTCGCGTGCACTGTTTGTCGCTGTTCCGTCACCGTTCGAGCCATCGTGGCTCCTCCGCCACTCTCGCCGCTCGCGAACTTTGCCACCGCCGCCCCTCGCCTCCCCGCCACCGCTAGCCTCCCTGCTACTGTTCACCCCCCGCTGCCGCCGCTCGCCTCCCCGCCATCGCCATCGCCGCTGCTCGCTGCAGCTCGCCGCCCCGCCCCGTGCTGCTCGCTGATGTGCTGCATGCCTGCTCCTCCCACCCCTCGTCCTCTCGGATCTTCTGCTAGGGTTCATGCCCCCCCCCCCCCCCCCCCCCCCCCCCCCCCCCTCCCCCCCCCCCC
>SPJY01017277.1:1094454-1140719 GCA_005191435.1 Raddia distichophylla
CGCCTGACGTGTGGGGCCCTCGCCCGGCGCTTGAGGGGCTCGCCCACACGCTGGGGCCTGCTTCGCCCGCCTGACGTGTGGGGCCCTCGTCCGGCGCTTGAGGGGCTCGCCCACACTCTGGGGCCTGCTCGCCCGCCTGACGTGTGGGGCCCTCGCCCGGCGCTTGAGGGGCTCGCCCACACGCTGGGGCCTGCTTCGCCCGCCTGACGTGTGGGACCCTCGCCCGGTCTTCTCTGGGACTCTTCACACCCTGGTATTTATTACACCGACAAGGGTTTTCAAGTGACATACGATGACGGCTCGACGAAATACGACATACAATCAGAGCAAAGTTCCTCGGTGTTAGTATTTTCTAGGATTTTTCTATATTTAGGGTGTAACCTTAAGTTATTAAATTATATTCGTGCATATTCTTAAATTAGCACTTATTTAATTATTAAAGAATGAGCCTCCTAATTTGTTGCAAATTAATTCCCTAAGGAATGCTCTTGGGCAAACTAGTTAAGTATTTAATGTTCTATATCTAACATGACATTTATCTACCTATTTTTATTTTCTTATGATTTTATAGGGTTTAATTCACTATTTAATATAACTATATTCACCCTAATTCTATTTCAACCAATTCTTATATAGTAAATCCCCTCCTATAACTTAACAGTGCCATTCTTCCCATACAGAGGTTGGTTTCATATTTTTATAAAATCAGAAATGGTCCAAACTATTTATCTAAATTTTTCTAGAATTTTTGGGAGTCACTAGCTACTTTAATTAAATCAATAATTATTTTGGTATTATCTAAATGGTAGAATCGCAGGAAAAACGATTAATTTTCTTCGGGCCGATCCAACAGACGAGCCGGCCCAGCGACGAAAGCAGCCCAAGGCCCACGAGCTCGCGCGCCCGCGCTTCCCAGTGATGCCCACACTGAAGGCGTATTTTCGCGTGGCGTTAGCGCCCGCGAGGGGGAGGCGCCATAACCAGTGGCGCTACCACTTCAATTGCCTAGTGGGGCCAGAGCCCACATGTTAGAGACGCAGCGCCTCAGTTTTAATCGCGCGCGCAGGGGGGTTTCCAGGCAGGTGGGGCCGTGTGACAGCGACTCAGCTAACGTGCGGACGCAAGAATCTTGGCGCACATTGAACGGTCCATCGTCATCGTCATCCTCCGGTCATCGACGTGGCCGACGGCGGCGGGATTCAGCGCGGTGGCGCTACAGCCACGCTCCGATCGAGAGTGTGCGAGGGCTAACTTCTACAGCTCCTAGGGAGCCTAGCGGAGCTCGCACCGAGGCCGGGGACGACCGGACGAGGCGGCGAGACATGCGGCGCCGCAGCCGAAGGCTTGCCGGAGATGCCCGCCCACGCTACTGGAATGAACAAAGAGCTAGAGGAGATATCGGCGGTGTTCACCGAGCTCTCGGACGTGCACGAGGTGGGGCGGAGGCTACTGGCGGTGAGGATCCCGACGGCGGCCGAAACAGGGGAGTTGTCGCCACGGTCCCTCCGAGCGGCTCCACTGAAATCAATCGAGGCGGCGGGTTAGGGAAGAGATGAAGGTGCTCCAGGCGGAAGGAATTGGGCTACGGCTCACGAAATCGGCGAGGAGATCTTCGGCGCCGGCGAGGAGTGATTTTGGGGAAATCAGGGGAAAGGATGCCAGCGGGTGGCTCTCGGCTTTATAGGCGCCGAGCGATGCTTCTGGCCTGAAGGCGCGCTCGGCGAGGCTAGGGAACGAGCGGCGCTGCGACGGGACACGGTGCGACGCGACAGAGGGCGAGGCGGCGTGGTGTGGCGATGCGACGGGCGTGGCGATGATGACGGGCGTGGCATGATAGAACAGACGCGGCGCGCAGCACGGTTCAGAGCAGAGCAGAGTGGCAGCGCGGGGCAGAGCTGAGCGGCGGAAGAGCCACGAGGCAGAGAGGGAAAGTGAGAGGAAGAGAGAGAGATTGTGGGGCCCACATGTCAGCACAAAATTTAAGCAAAATTTGAATTCAACCACATTTTGATTTTGACCCAAATTGGGTTGTTACAACATCATTATGGATTGTCTCACGTTTGAAATGACCTGTAGGAGCATGTAGTGTGGCATCGAGGCGATACCTCTTTGATGCACTTTCATCTTTGAAGAACCCGTCAGTTCAAAAACATATTTGTTTGACGTCATAGTAATTTTCAAGTTCTTTTGGGCTTAATTTTTTTGGAAGATATATGTAGTAACTTGTGCATTATATATAGCATTGGACTACAACAAAATGAGATATGTATAAAAAAACTAACAGAGAGAACTTATATCAAATTCTAATTGCGGGTTTTTTAGAATTTCACACATGATTAAGGAGGGTTGTTTTGCTGAACTTGGGAGATCACCCGCGGTCCGAGTTAAATTAATGAGAGCAATTCATCAAATAAAGAAGAATCTGTTTGCCATGGGCTTTAACATGAGAGCAATCCATCAAATTAAATGACCGATGCAATTTATCAAACCTCTATTTATATTACTTACTTATTAAAAAGTAGCAATCCATCAAATTAAATGGCAGTGTAGAGTGTACAATTCATCAAATATCTACTTATTACTTATTAAAAGGTGGTTTATGGGATTTTTTAGCTTTTAGAAGCTGGTTTCACCGAATTTGTAGTTATGGTATTTTTAGAAACAATTAACAAGGGCTTTACCGTAGCATATGGGTCGGCGGTGGGGGCGGCCTTGCGCCGTCTACTGTGTACGGAGCATCGAGGCATCCAGTAGCTCGCTCTCCAAATACTTTTCTACTCGATGTGTTAATAAACGCTGACAACTAGCGTCTTCTAAAAATAGCAGTGTAGCGTATCAGATTAGCACTTCATCATCGTATATATGGACTCTGGTTTTTTTTTTTCCGGTTCTACTTAATCCCGCGAGCTAGGGAGTAGGCGCGGACTGAGTCAAGGAAGATCTTGTCGGCGCATGCACCGGCTCTAGAGCATACTCAAACACCATTCATGTTTGTATATGTGAACAGTATTTTAAAGGCGGGATAGAAGACTGTTAGGGATGTTCTTAGACTTGATCCCGTTGAAGTCGAAGAATAATTAGCACCGGCTTGCGTACCTGAGATAGCATTTATAGTTAACTTGACCCTGTTGAGGAACTGAAGAACGTCTCGGATCGCGATCGTGGCTGGTTTTTTCTAGCCGCTGATCGCAAGCTCCGCGATCGTGTTACTATTAATATGCAGTAGTGTTGCAACAAACGGTAGTAGCAATTAATTAGTAGATTGTAATCCGTATTATATATCTAAATTAATTACGAAAATAGAAAATTCAGTTTATATTAAATACGAGATTTAACCACGCAAACATGCAGGATACCTCGCTCATTTTTCTAGAAGAAAAAGTTTACAGAAAACATATGATTTCTAATATATATTGAGAAAACCATATGAAAACTGTGTGTGCATGATCCAGCCGAGCGCTCGGCTCCTGTAAAATAGCATCAGCGAATACTTTAGACTACTTTGATCCCCTTTCTTGAGTATATTTAAGTAACATCTCAGAACTTTAGAAGACGAGTCGAATCATGTTGACCATCACAAAGCTCCGCCTTTAGTAGCCCAGCAATTCAGTTCGATTTTATGTAATTCCAAATACTCAGGGACGCGCGTCGATCGTGAGTTCGTGACTCGTGGAGGAGCCCTGTGACCAGTGCGCCCTCGCTCCTGATTTTGATTGACCTCGCTATATACCCCCGTAGGCGGTAGTAGCTTTTGTCAGGACTGGCGCGCGCATTCCTCTTTTCAAAAGATAGGCAGGCATGCAGGCAGGCGCATGTGTGCGTCTCTACCGAGGTGGCAACAAAATTGCAGGGAATTCTTTCATGGGGATCATGAGTGTAAAGCAACGACTAACTGGTCACACGCAAACACACACGCAGCACGGACAGACAAGAGCGCTCTGCGTCGCGTCCTTTCCCTCCCCCCTGCATCATTTGCACCCAGAGAGAGCGAGGGAGAGGGGGAGTCTTCAAGGCGGGCGACGGTTGCCATTAGGGTTACAGGTCGGAATAATTCCATTTTACACGTACTCTCAACTATTTAAATATCTTAGATGGTTGCCAATTATATCCATATTGGTTAGTTGTAGGGGCGTTTTTAGGCCCGTGCGGGCTGTGCGAACGCACAGGCCCCCAAAATCAAGGGGCCCCCAATTTTAAATAGGGTCCATATATATATACATACATAAGAGATTTTATTCAGACCCAAAACTTCCTATTTTCTATTTCCTAAGTCCTAACAGCCTGCTCGGCATCGCTCCAACGGTCCGCCTCCCGTCACGTACGCGTGCGGCGACGGTTTGGTAAAATCCCGAATTCCCTATCGCGATGCCGCGCCTGGCAGGCCCTACGAGGCTACGACACCGCGAGCGCGAGCGAGGCGCGAGGTGCAACTGCGACTGCGTGCGAGGAGAGGATCAGAGGGAGGAAGTGCGTGCGCGCCTGGCCGCCTGCGCAGTGCCTGCCCGAGCCACGAGCGGCCGCCGGCCTGCTGGCTACCTAGTGCGGAGTGCCGGTAATTAATCCCATCTAAGACCTATTTTTGTAATTTTGTTATTCGTCTTTTGCGTATGTATCAATGTATGTTTAATTGATCCATTGTTTAATTGTTGCAACTAGCAAACCATGTCTTTTTCAAATCGAGTTAGAAAATATGATTCTGGCCATCAAAAGCGTAAAAAAAACAGAGAATAGAGGAATTAACTCAATCTCAGAAAGGGGCTATGGAGAGGTTTATTATTAAAGAATCACAAGATTGCCCTCCCAATAATCAGGTTTTTCATCAAGGCACTGCACATGATACAGAAATCGCCAATGATCCTAAGGAATATATAGCTGTTTTATATTTTAGTACATTAAGTTAGGCCCCTGTTTATTGTTTCGCACAGGGCCTCTAAATTCCCCGGGACGCCCCTGGTTAGTTGATTTAATTGGCGGCTTTCCGATGATGTTTGAGTTATTACTCTTGGTTTCGACCGGTCATGGCCGGACTAGTTGTTTCGACAGTTGCCGATTTCTCACTAAATCATTTGGGTGCCATGAGAAGATTTTGAACTTGGTTGCTCATATGAAATCGCCAAAAAAATCATGAAGATCGATGATCATCTTCTATGTTAGAGTACACTAGAATAACAACCGTCGAGACATTTAGATCGTTTTGTCGTTATCAGGTTGAAGGTTGTTTCCTTTCATGTTGCTTTTCCGTGACAATTGTTTATTATTTTGTTTTGGTTTGTAAGCTTTTAATAAATATTTATACTGCCATATACAATTCTAGTTGGTGCAGAAACCGAAAGTTTCTTTCATTATCTAAAAAATCCATCAACTATATGCATGTAAATATTCCATTTTCATAATCTGTCACCACCGTGACCACGGTTGTGAAACGCAAGCTGAAGCTCACTACGCTAGCTGGTATAGCTAGGAATGTGGCTCTAGGAGGATGGAGCTATGGACTTTATCGCTTTCGCGGTGGCCAGCCGGCAATGCACGCGTCGATCGACCATACACGTACTGGGCGTACATATGCAGCTAGCGCAGCGCAGTCTTTGGGGCCTCAAGGGAACGGCAGCTTTATGCGGCCAGATTTATGTGTGCATGCAGTGACACAGCCATGCATGCACAGTGCAGTGTGATGCGCATCACTACTCTCTATACTCATCCCTTTTTGCAGTAATGCAGTATGCATGCGATAATTCTCTCACTCATCCCTCCTTCCCACATGGCACTCTCTCAATCTCTCTCTCTCTAGCTGGGCAGGGCTTTTTCAGAAAGGGGCAAAGGGCTATTTTGCGCCTCAGCTTTCATCTTCCCCTGTCGCTCTGATGAATCCTTTCTGCCTCGTCCCCGCGCTCGTTGCCATAATTTACGTTTAATGCGCCGATGATGATATATAATGCGGCCATTTCTGCCATCGAGATGTACGCTCTAATTATAAGCATCTTCCATGGATCACATCCATCGTACTCCAAAGGAGACACCCGTCGGGTGTTTGATCATGGCGTGTCAGCTAATGTTTGTAAAGATGAACTTCCGTTGGGTCTAGCTAAGACATTTCTCAAATGTACGCTATGAAATGTGCACGGCACATACGAGAAGATATAAATGATTTTCGAAACTTGTTTGGCCCAAACACATATGTCCACATGGGAGACAGTCCATCTCTCCTCATATCAATGAGTCTGATGATCCATGGTGCAATTTATATTGTTCTACGTAGAGAGTCTAGTTAGAACAGGAAAGTCATCCCTACTATTCAAGCAACATATTTTTCTAAATCTATATAAGTAGTGATGCTGACATAATTTTGAAGGAGCATAGGTGCAAAGGTACGAATTGACATAAAAATAGAGCAAGACAATTTACTTAAGTCTAGGTTGCTAGTCAAACCAGCAATGCATAGAGTGGAGGAATCCACTATCACCATGGAAGGACGGGCACGGTGCCTAGAGTTGTTGAGCGGTGGAGTTTCAATGAATATATTATAATCTAGGCTCTAATATTGAAGCAATGGAAAACCCACTAGCATAGAGAAGCCCATTGTTGGTTTTTCGCAAAAAAAAATCACGTTTCAAATAACTACATGAGGGGTATACTTGGTTACAAATAAAGCTTGTTACTTCTCATCACATCATGATCCACGTGATTGGCCACACCATGAGATTCACTTTTACTTGACTATGCAAAGCCTCCGCACACACTCAATTAACACCACTGTACAATCAGAAGTTAGAGCCATCAATCGCATGACCACATGGTACTATGGCAGGCAATGTTTTGAATAGCCTAAAGTTTTGAGCTAATTTCTAATGAAAATTTATCGATAGAGAAGATGCATATTATGCAATTCGAAAAAAAAGTACGCGAACAAAGCTCATCCCAGACATCTTGTCACAAACTCTCTCTGTTTTTATGTAAGACGTATTTAAACTGATATATAGATTAAGAAAGTTGTAAAATTAAGAAAAAATAATCATATTATTCATGTTATAAATGTTTTAAAATATCAGAGAGAATATAATGTGATAAAATTGTCCATAAATGAATGAGAGGGAATTATGCAATAAATAACAATAAAAAACATTACTAAATTTATATATACATCTTATTTTATATTTTTAAACGAGATCGGGTCTAGTAAAAACTGAGGGAGCGAGTCCTTGCCCTTTTGGACGAAAATCGGTGAGAATGACCGTGAGCTCCCTCCCTTAAATTTTCGCCTTTTGCAGTGTGCGTGCATGCGGAGTGGCCGATTTGGAGAATCGGTAGTACGGCTCTAGCTCAGTAGCTCCTACCGGCTGCGAAATTACGAAATAAAGTGCCATGGATTTTAGTGCGTCTTTGGCTGTATCTGAAAGGAATCAAAGCTACTCCTGCTGCTGCTGCAGCCGCTGCTGCTACTTCCATCATGTATGTACTGGTTAGCTAGCCAGCCTACCAGTAGTGCTGCACGTACTGCTGCTAGTTGCTACCGGTAGCGTGCCGTGCTAATATTACTAGGCGCCATAATTGGATTAGAAGGCTCTAATCGTTCTTAATTAGTGCTGCGGGTAGCCCCGGCCCCATGCCGTTTTGATGTTTTGTGCCCCCAGGGAATATAGTTTATTGAGGCCTAATTATTTGATTACATGGCGACAGTGACCCGTTCAGATTAATCAAAAACAACTAAATCGATCGTATCGTTTTGCCTACAGATACGGCCTCTCACCCAGAAGGGAAACTTATTTTGTTTGCACTGTGCGCGATATCGGATCATGATCTGGCAAAATCAAGTAGACAGATGGCCCAATAAAACTAATCCACATGTATATGGATGGATTATGGACGAGATGGACGTGTTTAATTAACGCGAGCTCATATTAGTATCATATATATACACACACACATGTAAAGACTACGGTACTCTTAGGAGTACTGTAGCTAAAATACTCCCACGTTCACCAAGCACCATGTGTCCCTCCCATCAACCCCGCACCCTCCCCCTCTTCCCCTCTCATTTTAATTCTTCTCCCGTCTCTCTCCCACCAGATCCAGCGCGGCCCAGGCGGTGCCGTCGCGCCCTAGCCGCCGTCGTGCCCTCGGCCGCGCCACCGCGTAGGGCGCCGCGCAGCCGTCGTCATACCGAGAAGAGGGTGCACCGCGGACCCCGCACCGAAGCAGTGAAGGGAAGGCGGGCGCCGTCACGCGGAGGTCCGGAGGGAGGGAGCCGCCGCTGCGGGAATGAGAATATGGAGGCGCCACCGGGCCTCCGCCGACACGGGAAGAAGATGGGCACGCTGAGCCGCCATGGAGAGGAGCCGCCGCCGGTGGAGAAGATGGCCGCGCCGAGCGCCTTTGCTGCCGGCGTGCAGGAGGGTCGTAGGGAATGGGCCTCTGTTGCCGCCTCCACATTCCCCCTCCGTCCGGCATTGGTTTGGGTGCATGGATCTGAGAGCTCGATTTCGTTCAAGGATTTGAGTGATTTTTTTGGGGGGATTTGGGGGCAGAGAAGAAAAATTAATTAATCACTTACTCACCTGGCGAGCGTGTGGACGTGTGGTGAATAATCTAAAATAGAGACGTAGAGTAGCAGACCCGAGGTAGATCGGATCTACCATGACCACCACTAAATAAAGTTGCGTACCTAGGGTTGATGAGATCATGAGAAATCAATAGACAATAAAAACCATGAGATTGGACGACGCACATACCAACCATGAAACGAATCGTGCGGACTGCGGCGGCGGCGGCGAATTCTGGAATCGATCATCGATGAATCGACGACGCCTCGACGAGAATTCTGGAGGATGTACGTAACACGGCATCAGGCATCCATCGGTCGGCCGAATTTGGGTCATATGGAGTTGTAGACTGCACGGTGACCATATGGGCCGACCATTGCCCCAATCGAGCCTTTCAAGTTTCAATCGGTAGTTGGCTAGTTGCTGGCCTTGCTGGCTGTCTCGCTGGAATGATCACCAATCGCTGCAACTGAGCTCTGTCGCAGGGGGGTGGGGGTGGGGCCCCTGTCCGTGGGGGGCCCGGGGCGGTGGCCCCGCTCGCCCCCCCTCAGGCACGGCCCTGCCAATGCTACCTCTTTTTCTTTCTTATTTGGCACTCAAATCACTGTAGAATAGGTAGGTATTAAAATATAAGAGAGAGAAATATAGGAGGGATAGGGTAAGCATTGAAAAGTGGATGAATAGTGGTGAGATAGGGAAAATATTGAGGTGGCATTGGGCATGCCCTTACATGTATCCTTAAAATTATGAGAAGACATGTACCCTTAAAAGTATTATTCGCGCGCGTTTTGCTAGAGTCGACTAGATTGTTGTTTTGTTTGGACTTTAATTTTTAAGCTGTATTACTTGTTTTCTAAATCATATAATAGTAAAAAAGTATAACGTACCTACCATGAAAATAATTTTTTTGTCTATGTTTTTACTAAAATAATTGTCTTGTGTTTATTTTAATATTTTGTAGGTTTCCTAAATCTGCTTTTTATGTATCTTTTTACTAAAATAAATCCCCCATCCTTAATCTTCTTGTACGTAGTTGTTCTCTTTGCTGCCATTTGAATTACAAGGAAGTTTCATGTATGGTCGACATTGAAGTGTGGGTAGGAATGGAAAGATAAACCTTAAAATCGAGCCAAACATGGTCGAGCTAGTAAGCTCTGGAATGATGCCGGACTCGCGAGAGCAGGGGCCAGGAGTCCATGAAAGCGGCGTACCATGGACATGGACAAGGACGCGTGAGTCGTGACGATCCACGTCACGTAGCCAGCCACGGGCACAAGCACGCAGCAGCCGGACCAACCAGACCGTACGTGCCCGGCGGCGACACCACGTCGGGATCACGAGACGCCGCGGTCGGGTCGGGAGATTAATCGGTTCATGGTGATCATCCCGTCCCGTCGTCCCAAGGAGGAGGGCGTTATCTCGGCCTCGTCATCGCAGGGCCGTGGTGCCGTTCCTCCACTCGCGTATGGGCCACGTCCAGATCGATTCGTCCTGCGTGCGAGCAAAAGTGGGCCGGGCTGGCGAATTGTTGGCCCATGCTCGCCCGGCGAAAGCACGCATCGCATCCGGACTACCGGAGCTGGTTATAAAAGTGTCACCGTATGTCTATTCTTTCTATATATATTACAATCCCCTGCCATATTGTTTTCTGATTGTGCCATACGGCGCATCCTGGTTGTGACACATGGTGCAACCAGAGAGCAGTAGAGATAAGCCACTCCGTCGAACCACATTCGGCGTCCACTGGACAGCGTCGCTTAAGAAGCAAAATGCCAGTCGGGAGCCTTCGGACAGTGAGCGAAAAGCAAATCCCTCGAAAAACAAACTCCATCGAACAGGACCAAACCCTACGACCGCACTTGGTTGTGACATGTGTCACCACCTAGGGAAGTCCACGCCATCAAGTCACTCCATCGAACACCGTCCAGCGGCCACTGAACTAGCATAGAGTTAGTCTGGAGCCTTCGAACAACGACCGAAGAACGAACCCCAGAAAAATAAACTCCACACGACATAGTCCAGTTCGGTGACACGTGTCACCACCTGGTCAGCCGCACCATCAACCGACTCGGTCGGACACCGTCCAGCGCTGACAAGACAAAGTCCGTTGAAGCAAAAAAACACTAGTCTGGAGCTTCCGGACAACGACCGAAGAACAAAACCCACATAAAGAAACTCAACCAAACACAGTTCGGCTCCCACCGGACAACGTTCGGTGGGGACAAAACCCTAGGACCGGGGCCAACCGGACCACATCCAGAGGAACCCCTACTACGCCGCAACGACCACGGGACCTAGTCCGGTGACTGCCATACGCCGTCCGAAGAAGCACAAAGACATAGTATCATGCACCACGGACGTGTATACATCGCTAGTACATAAGCATGTGGGTAAAGGCAATTAATTTTTTTAAGTTATTCATTATTCAAATAGTTATGCAGATGAGGCATTTTTTTAAGCTGGTAGTAATCCATAATTCCATATCTTTGGTTCAACCTGTACCTAATACATGTTGACAATATACACATTTTTGCAAGATCCGTCCCAAATATGTTTGCAAGTTGAAGAAGACGCTCTATGGCTTAAAGCAAGCTCCACAAGCATGGTACGAGAAGATCAGTGAGTTTCTCATACGTAATGGATTTAAAGTCGCTCCATCAGACACAAGCTTATTTGTGAAAGCTAAGGAAATCACAGGAAATCATTGATGACCTGATCATCACATTAAGAAGATACAAAGAACTAGAGGAAATCTCTCAGTTCGATTTTAGACGAAGGAGATTGGAGAGCTCAAACATTTCCTTGGACTAGAGGTGGAGCGCACAAAAGAATGATTATTCCTAAGATAACAAAAATATGCTAAAGATGTTCTGTAAAGATATGATCTACTTGACTACAAACCCATTAATTTTTGCACCAATGGATTCCAATGTGAGGCCTCAAGGAGATGAAGGAAAAATATGGAGGATGAGACTATGTATCAACAGGTAGTCGGGGTCTCATCTATATGACATTAATCCAATCAGAAATATCTTACTCAGTTGGCATCATTAGTCGATACATAAACAACGCAAAGAAGCCTCATCTTGATGCAGTCTGGTGTATTCTCAGGTATGTCAAGGCCCCTATCAATTTTGGTATCCTATACAATAACTCAAAATAGCTGTCAGGTGATTGATTGGATACTGCGACACCGACTATGCTAGAGAATAAGATTGTGGGACACGGTGATCAACCACATGATACTTCTTCAGCTTTGGATTAGGGGCCATATCATGGAGCAACAAGAGACAAACTATTATAGCACTATCTAATACTAAAGCATAGTATCGTTCCACGACAATGGTAGCATAATAAAGCACATGGCTTTCTAGGGATTGTGGGACAATATAGTCAACCACATGATACTTCTTCAGCTTTGGATTAGGGGCCATATCATGGTGTAACAAGAGACAAACTGTTGTAGCACTATCTAATACTAAGCATAGTATTGTTCCACGACAATGGTAGCATAAGAAAACACATGGCTTAAGTAGTTGGTGGAAGATCTTCATCGATCAATAGAATATCAAAAATTCAAATTTTTTGCCTCTCCAATTCTCAACCAAACACCATCTCCTAGGGTGCATGGATTGGGCCTGGTTGCCCTTAGCCAGGCTGAGCTCACCAGGCAACCAAACAGCCCCAAAGTGTCACCGTATGTCTATTTTCTATATTACAATCCCCTACCATATTGTTTCCTGATTGTGCCATATGGCACATCCTGGTTATGACACATGGCACAACCAGAGAGCAGCAGAGATAGGTGGCTCCGTCGAACCGTATTCGGCCACTGGACGGCGCCACTTAAGAAGCAAAATGCCTGTCGGGAGCCTTCGGACAGCGAACAACAAACTCCACCGAACAGGACCAAACCCTACGACCGCACATGGTTGTGACACGTGTCACCACCTAGGGAAGCCGCGCCATCAAGCCACTCCGTCGGACACTGTCCAGAGGCCACTGAACTAGCATAGAGTCAATCTGGAGCCTTCGGACAACGACCGAAGAACAAACCCCAGAAAAATAAACTCCACATGACATAGTCCAGTTCGGCGACACGTGTCACCACCTGGTCAGCCGAGCCATCAACCAACTCCGTCGGACACCGTCCGACGATGACAAGACAAAGTCCATTGAACTAACAAAACTCTAGTTTGGAGCTTCCGGACAGCGACCGAAGAACAAAACCCACATAAACAAACTCAACCAGACACTATTCGGCTCCCACCGGACAACTTCGGTGGGGACAAAACCCTAGGACCGGGGCCAACTGAACCCCATCCGGAGGAACCCCTACTAGTCGCAACGACCACGATACCTAGTCCGATGACTACCATATGCCGTCCGGAGAAGCACAAAGACACAGTGCCATGCACCACGGACGTGTATACATCGCTAGTACATAAGCATGTGGGTATATGAAGGCAATTAACTTTTTTAAGTCATTCATTATTCAAATAGTTATGCAGATGAGGCAATTTTTTAAGATGGTAGTAATCCATAATTCCATATCTTTGGTTCAACCTATACTTAATACATGTTGACAACATATACATTTTTGCAAGATCCGTCCCAAATATGCTTGCAAGTTGAAGAAGACGCTCTATTGCTTAAAGCAAGCTCCATAAGCATGGTACGAGAATATCAGTGAGTTTCTCATACATAATGGATTTAAAGTTGCTCCATCAGACTCAAGCTTATTTGTGAAGATGACCTGATCATCACATTAAGAAGATATAAAGGACTAGAGGAAATCTCTTAGTTCAATTTTGGACGAAGGAGATTGGAGAGCTCAAACATTTCCTTGGACTAGAGGTGGAGCGCACAAAGGAATGATTATTCCTGAGATAACAAAAATATGCTAAAGATGTTCCGTAAAGATATGATCTACTTGACTGCAAACCCATTAATTTTTGCACCGATGGATTCCAATGTGAGGCCTCAAGGAGATCAAGGAAAAATATGGAGGATGAGACTATGTATCAACTGGTAGTCGAGGGTCTCGTCTATATGATATTAATCCAATCAGAAATATCTTACTCAGTTGGCATGATTAGTCGATACATCAGCAACCCAAAGAAGCCTCAATGCAGTCAGGTGTATTCTCAAGTATGCCAAGGCCCCTATCAATTTTGGTATCCTATACAAGAATTCAAATAGCTGCCAGGTGATTGGATACTGCGACGCCGACTATGCTAGAGATTGTGGGACACGGTGGTCAACCACATGATACTTCTTCAGCCTTGGATTAGGGGCCATATCATGGAGCAACAAGAGACAAACTATTATAGCACTATCTAATACTAAAGCATAGTATCGTTCCACGACAATGGTAGCATAATAAAACACATGGCTTTCTAGGGATTGTGGGACACGACAGTCAACCACATGATACTTCTTCAGCCTTGGATTAGGGGCCATATCATTGTGTAACAAGAGACAAACTGTTGTAGCACTATCTAATACTAAGCATAGTATTGTTCCACGACAATGGTAGCATAAGAAAACACATGGCTTAAGTAGTTGGTGGAAGATCTTCACCAATCAATAGAATATCAGGTAATAATTTTTCATAATAATTTATTTTCCATTCAGCTTGTAGAAAATCTAGTCTTCCATGCAAGGACCAAGCATATAGAAGTTCACTATCACTACATAAGAGAAATAGTCCTTGGGGAGAGATTGAGATGGTGCCAACTGCCAACAAGAACAGATGAGCAGATCGTCGACATCCTCATAAAGAGTCTTAACAAAACTAAATTTCAAAAGTTTTGAGAGGCACTCGATGTGGCCTACAAAACAATTTTATGAAGAAGTTTACCTTGAGCGGCATTGTTGGAAGAGGCAAGTTCAACTTTTAGAAGTTTCTCAACCATACATGACACTAGTTGAGACTAGTTGAGAATTGCAATTCATGAAACACTTTAAAATTTATAGAGTATTTAAAAGTAGTCACGAGAGTAGATATTTGCATGAAAAACTTTAGAAATGTGTAGAACCTTACTATGTAATTGATAGTTTCTGGAAAGTAGGTTATAGAAGAGTGTAGAAGAAAGAGAAAACCATGATCTTGAACTATAAATACAAGTGTTTTTCTCTTGCCATGATGTATCATCTAAGGAGCATGGTAGATGAGCGTAAGGTAGAATAGTACTGGATAATGTGTGTGTGATAATAAATGAGTGCTACGTTAGTCACTCTTGGAATATTAATGTACAAGTAAAAAAAGTTTCCTTTTATAAGTATTTGTCTCCCGATCTAATGAGAAATATGAACTTGGTAATGTAACAATATGTATATGAGCTAATTAATGGTATAAATAAATTAATTTGATTATGTGATGACATTTAGAAGAAAAATCAAACCATTTACATAGTAGGGTATAAGATTTAGCGTACATTGAGTATGAAATGACTCAATATAAACATCTAAATTTAGAGCTGATTCGATACGATAGGGTGGTAGTGATTGCTTTAGTTTGTTTGTGAAGATGATTCTCTATGCGAGTGTAGATGTAAGGAAGAGGAATATGAAAAGAAATTAATTTTATTTATTCTTTTTCCCACATAGATTGTTTCTTTATATTTTGTGAAACTGATGAAAATGAAATAAAAAATGAAATTATGAAATTGAAGGTTTGTCGAGTCGGATATAGTGGAAATGTCAGCTTTATTTTTGACAGTAAAAAGGTGATCATAGATATGCACAAGAAGTTATGCTATGTTAGGATTAACGCAATGCAAAAATTGAGAAATTTGAGTACAAGATGAAAGAGTAGTTCTACTAGTGGTAGATTTTCCTCACCACTATAAAAGCAAGTCCAACGAGGAGCCAAACTGAATAATCCAAAGCAATCAATGGTAGTTTTGAGCGTAGTTTTCGGAATAGGTTTTGGGGCGTGAGATTCCAAACAAAAAGGCGTTCTTAGAGGGTTGTTGCACTACGTCAAAACTACACAAATGAGACACAACATAGGTGACGGGTAGTCTGCACCCATCGCTAAAATAAACATTAGTGATGGTCCTATAACGTCCGTCACTTATTTAGGCATGAGGCGGTGCCGACCATTCATATGACAAGTTACTAGTGACGGTCGTTTACTTAACCCATCACGTATACAATAGTGATGGTTTGACATGTCGACCGTCACCTATTGTTGCCATCTTGATGACGAGTTTGCTTGGGCTATCTAAGAGTGACGATTCTGGAAAAGGTCCTTAATTAGCATTTTCGAATGGGTGACGGGTCCGATTGATGTTCGTCGCCAGTATGTGCTTATAGGCAGTTCCCAGCATCCCAGATGAGTGTGAGCCCAACTCAGTATCTCCATATAGGGTTCTCAGCACTGTGAGACGAGCACTGTGAGACGACAGCGATGCGATTTTACTTAGTTCCATCATTTCCTCCTCTTTCCTCATTTTCTATGGATTTGAAGTGGTCTTTCAAGGTTTGCACCTTACTCGGTCTCTTCATAATTTGCTTATCTGCTTTTAGCTCCTTTATTCCTTTTCGGTAGATCAGTTAAGCACTACATATGCAGTCCTCCTTTTAGGTAGATTATCGTGCTAGCTTTTAGTTAATGGAAAACATTATGTATGCATTGCAGATGACTGATAGAAGTTGGATGTATGTAGAGACCCATACTTGCGCAGAGTACTTGAGCGGGGTGAAGTCGTTCGTGAGTGTTGCCTTAGTAGATATGGAAGAGAAGGGTAAAATGACAATTTATTGTCCATGCCGCGATTGAAAGAATGATAATAAGTTTCCGAAATAAGACAATGCCCACGCGCACTCACCACTTGATAATGCATGGATTTAAAGAGAACTATTCATGTTGGAACAAACATGGCAAAGAAGGCCTTAACGAAGGAGAGATGGATTCTCATGCCGAAAAAATCTGTGGATTAAGGAGTCCCACTCGGTGTCATGGATGATGACATATTAGATATAAATGATAGTGATGTTGAGGATTTTGTGGAGAATGTGGACCGGATGGTGCGGGGACGTTGAGCGACACGACGAGTATAATGATGGTGAGTTTGCTAAATTCCAAGAATTCGTGCGAGATTCGAAGGCGCTCCTATATCCTAATTGTAAGGAGAAGTACTCTACTATTTGGTGTACTAAAGCTTCTTCAGTTGAAGACAACCAATGGTTGGACTGACAAAAGTTTTAAAACATTATTGGATCTACTAAGGGATATTCTACCGAAGGGGAACTTGTTGCCTAAAAGTGTCTATGACGCAAAGAAGATAATTTGTCCTTTGGTACTGGTAATAGAAATAATATATGCATGCAAAAATGATTGTATCATTTTTCGGGGAGAGTCCGCAGAGCTGGATAAATGCCCAGTTTGTGAGACCCATCGATTCAAGCATCGAAATGACGGTGGTGATGGGGATGAAAGGATGAAGAGTAGAGGGGGTCCAAGGAAGGTCATGTGGTATTTTTCTGTAATTCCCCGTTTAAATCGATTGTTTGCCAACGAAGAGGAGGCACTTCTGATGTGTTGGCATAATGAGGGACGTCATGATACGACACCCGACGGATTGTGCTCAGTGGCGGATTGCGCTTAGTGGCGTACCATTTATTCCACATTTGGCTGGTTTGCTGAAAAATTGAGAAACATTAGGTTCGCTTTGAGCACAGATGGCATGAATCCATTTGGTAACATGAGTATTTCACATATCAATTGGCCTGTTGTACTATCGATACTCAACATTTCGCCTTGGTTGTATAATAAGCGGAAATACGTGATGATGTTGATGTTGATATCAGGGCCGAATTAGCCTGGCAATGATATCAACGTGTATCTCAGGCTTTTGGTCGAGGATCTTAAGAAACTTTGGCCTGAAGGCGTCGATGTTTGGGATTAGTACAAGCTAGAGTATTTTACCTTACACGTCATGTTGTTCGTCACCGTCAATGATCTACCAGCACATTGTAACTTGTCTGACCAGAGCAAAAGGAAAGGTAAATGTTGCCCCATTGCTTAGATAACACATGCGGTTTGAGATTGAACAAGTCAAAAAAGACAGTGTACATGAGTCATCGGTGTTTCCTTCCGAAGAAGCACCCGCACCGAAACATGGACAGTCAGTTCGATGGCATAAGGGAGAAATCGGTACCTCCAAGTCATATGGGGCGGGGGGGACTTGTCCACAATAAGGTTAAGGATATTAGTGTTGTCTTAGGAAAATAAGGTAAATTAAAGCTACCAAAAAGATTACATTTACGACTTGCATTTTTTTATTCCATAGTACACCACACCAGGCAATGCTTGCTGATTTTTTGTTGTGCACAAAATGATCCAACTAGTGCTCACATAAAAAAGATCACTGTTCCTGAAGTAAGTACAACACATATAGTTATATTTTTAGCACAAGTTAATAACATATTTCTTCAATGTTAACGTGAAAATGGTTGGATATAATTCATTAAGGATTGTGTGAATCTTCAGGTCAACAATGATGTCCTCTCAGTGATTCGAAGTCCTTAACCCAAAAGGCGAGTAACACTTAGTCAACTCAACCTAGCTAGCTAGGACGATGTAAGAACTTGCCTGGCATTGTCTTGTGAAATATATTTGTAGATGAGTTTATAACTTTTTAATGTGTACCGTGTGTTTATAACTTGTGAATGTGTACTGTGTGTTTTGTTGATGCAAATAAAGATTTTTAAAATTGTGAATGTATTGTGGATCTACACCAGGATGCAGCGTGTACTGCATGCCTTGGGGTAAACATTTTACCCGTCACTATCATTTGAAAAAAAGTGACGAGTAAATATTTTATCCGTCACTTATATGCGCCATGAGAAAATTGCGAGGTCCTCCTAGAGGCAATGATAAGTGACGTACCATACTGAAAACCGTCACTTATCTTATTAACTCGGGTGACGGGTTGTAATGTAGGCCGTCACTTGTATAATAATAACGAGTGACAGTTATAACATACACCTGTCACTTGTCTAGTTAACATGGGTGACGGCTTATCTATTACCCATCACTTATAGGTGACATGAGGAACCTACGGGGGCCTCTGGGAGGCAAAGATAAGTGATAGATTGTATAAAGACTCGTCACGTACTTGGATAACACCCATTACTAATATTGACATATCAGTGACTCGTCCAGGCAGACGGTTGCTTTATCCGTCACTTTCGTATGTTGTAACCCGTCATTAAAGAGTGGTTTTGACGTATTGGTATATATGTATATATTTTGTACGTATGTATGTACACATATATACATAACAAAATTCAACGGAGCCACCACGTTAATCACAAAATACTAGAATCACGTCAATAAAAAATACTATAAATCCCCATGCTAATCAAAGAATAAAAAGATACACACCGTCGATTATTATGGGCTAGATATAATGGTACAATCTAACAATATATTTTGGAATAAAAATAGAAAGAGGTGTTCAAAATGGATTATAGCATCATACAAGGTCGGGCCTTACGAGTTACGACGATCCGGCGCACGCCTTTGTGCAGGTGTACGTAGGGCGGCGTGGCGATGACTGCTCAACCACGGCCATGTCCACTCATCCAAATCCTTCTTCAAGTCTTCAACGCATGCAAGCGCGTATTGGCGCATGCCGAGCGACATCGCCAAGGGCTATTCCAACATCCAAGACGTGGGCCGCCATGCATGAACGCCACCGAACAACCCGAATGTGCTGATTGGTCCGTGTGAATGTCGATCTTAAATATGTTTTATTTAAAACTAAAAGTCTAGTTGGGTAAATGTGCAGATCACCCAAAGATGAGACAATTAGGCACTTGTTTTTTGATTGCCGTTTTGCTCGTTTGGTTTGGAGCAAAAGTCTAGTGTCTCTAATATGTTTGGGAATTAGCTAGTTGGTTTTAATAAGGAAATTAGAAACCTTGCCCTACTAGGAGCAGCAACCACTGTTTGGTCACTCTGGTTAAGTAGGAATGACTTAGTTTTTCAAAAGAAATTCATTTTGTCTCCTTTGCAGGTTATCTTCAATATTACCCATTGGCTGCGTACTTGGGTTGTGTTACAGAAGCAGGAGCTACGATCTACAATTATGGATTCTTTGCACCTTTTGGAGCAGGTGGCCAAGGCCTTTTTTTCCCAAGCACATGGGTGGCGTTCTAGTCTAAGGATTGATAGTCACTAGAGTGTGTTTGTTTCTATCCTTGTTAGGCTGTGTGCATCTTGTTATGCAGAGGCCGGGAGAGTTTTAAGACTTTGTATCAACTCGATGTATTGTTCTTGAAAGCAATTTAATCTTCCTTTATCAAAAAAAATGTGCAGATCACCATGCTAGGGCAGTTATATTTCTATATTTCTATTTTATTTGGTACAGTTCTAGATAATCCTTAAGTTAGGTCCATTGGAGATGCCCTAAGGGCATATCAAATGGGCCTAATTAAGTTAGGACGTTCCAATGTTACATCGAATGAAATGGAAGAAAGGAAAATATTGATGAATAGTGAAAGGGGGGTTTAAATAGTAAATTGGACCATCCTAAGTTAGGATTTCATTGGCAATGGCCTAAGTGACATTTGACACAAGTTCAGGGGGGTAACAGTGTGTTTTTTTCTATTCATATGTAGTATAGAAAAAAATTTCTCCAAGTTTGGACGAACAACATGTCACTTTTCCACTCTCTATTTTTGAACTAATCAATTAACATATAATGTCAAATTCATGTTTTCTACCAATAAGTTGATGCAACCGTGTACAAATAAAATATGTCAAAGTATTGATAAAATATGGGCAAAACATCGTATTATGAATTTCATAAAGAGAAAAGCATGTTTGGATTTGGGTTATGCTCTAGGTATCGGGATTGGGTATGGAATAACCATGCCTGGTAATACCCACCTAATTGCCATCCCTAGCTAGCGCCCCCCTTGCCACTCAACCCTTTTCTTCCACTAGGCCACCAGGCCATGTTGACCCTGCCAGTTGCCCCATCCTAACTATGGTCCTCTATGTGCCAATCCTTTCCCCCTATCCCACCCTAACTATGGGTCGTGCTAATCCCCGCGTGACCACTGTTTACTACTTTTTGATGAGCCATAGCTCTAAAGGCACCACCAACAACCCACCTACCAATGGTTAGTGAGCCCCTTGCCACTCTACCCTACTTCCTCCCACCGCCAAGATGACCTCTCCACCCTAACTATGGACCGCTATGTGTCAATACTTCAAAGGTGCCACTATCGTGTCGGTAAAACGGCTACATTGCCTCCCACCGTCGGGACTCCACCTCCTCGGTCTTCCTCTAAGTCTAGAATCATGTGTAAACCCTCTCCATATGTGTGGTGAACCTAAACCCTAACAACGGTTCTGACAAAAAAATACGGTGATGCAGAGGAAGGTAGAATATAGTAGGAAAGGAGTTGGGTGGAGAAACTATGTTTGTGTTGTGGGGAGGGGCGGCCTTTGAATCTCATCCCAATGGACCCCGTCGACTGAAGTAATTTGACAGGATAGTAAATCCGAGAAAGGGTACTTTTATCAGCCAAACATCGGTTGTGATGTGCTTTGATGATCAATGTCACATGGAAGTGAGCCGTAGCATGGTCTTGGAATTGGAGAATCAGAACAGCCAGTTTAAATTGTTCTCTACTTTAGGATAAAAAAAGAAATGCTTCCAACAGTTTTCAGATATTTTAATGTTTGCCTGCACATAGTACCATTGCCATGTTGCAAAGCAACAAATGGTCCGAGCCAAGTACTTGTTAGCGGAGTATGTTAAAATTTTCCCAGCAAAATATTCCCACTGCAACTGCTATGCAGAGAATCACCGAAACAATCCAGCCCAGGCTCCAACTAGCAACCTGACGCAGCTAAAGAAAATTAAGCAGGTGAACACAAATGCCATATGAAATTCTCAATCAGAAATAGCAGGAGGCACATGCCCTGATGGTCTTCAGACATACGCACACCACACTAGAAACTTGTCACTCTGCTCTCTTCGGCAATTTGCTGTTTTAAGCCACTTCAGTGTATGGTTGTCAAATGCCTCGTGTCAGGCAGAACCACGTTTATTTCGGGCTCCACTGTCTGGCCGACAGTCTGGTCCATAAGAACAGCTCACTGCTTCGTTTTAAAATCTAAAGACTGCCAAAGCGTCAGCATTAGTTACAGAGACAATGTCCAAGACAGCAAAGTAAAAGGATTTAAGAATGTGACAGACAACGCACTGTTGCATTTGATGCTAATAATATCAGCTCGCTTTGTCCATCAGCATGGAGGCACAGGCACAATACAAAGGAAACAAATCTGAGTGAATATTTTTTAACACAATGTTTTATTTGCTATACCTTGGTACAAGATGGCATCCTCCCTATACATGAAAAAAAATACTTCTACAACAACAATGTAGTTAGAAAAAAAAATCTGGCACTAAACAACATGAGCGTCTTGAATTTTGCAACATGAGGAAGAACATTGCTTAGTCGGTCTTGCTCTGAGCTGCTTGGTTGAGTTTAATTGGGCGTGCCTCAAACCCGCCTCCCTTGCGGTTCTCAAGTGTGTATGGCATGTATGTTCCGAGGATCTTGTCCCACATGACGAAGAATGGCTGTGAGAAGTTGTACTTGTTGCCATAGAGCTGGTGGTGAATGTCATGGTAAGCGCTATTGTTGCTGAAGAAGACATGGAGGACGTTCCCAGGGAGCCACAAACCACAATGATCATCGACAGTCTTGATGGTTGCGAACGAGAAGAAGAATATAGCTGTCCTAGGAGTCATGCCGGAGATGAGGAATGAGAGGGCACCACCAATGGTATCCAGAATGAGGCCCTCAAGGGGATGGTTGTAAAGAGCTCCAAAGGCATATGGGACCACAAGAGTGTGGTGCTTGGAGTGGACATGCTTGTACAGGAACTTGTTGATGTGCATGTATCTGTGCATGAAGTACTGCCATGTGTCCATAACAAACATTGCCATGATGAATTGCAGTGCTATGACCAGGGAAGGTGGTTGCTTCCTTAGAATACCACTTTCATCACCAATGACCTGCATTTTAATCAGGTTTTCAGATTATAAGTACATAGACGCAAACTGAATTTCATCAGGTAGCTAAGAAGCAACAATATGAGTCAAATTTTGTCCAAAGAGAACATTTTTCAGTGGCATTGAACCATTGACATTTCCCTGCAAACTATTTCAACCCTTGATGGGTAATAAATCCCTAAATCTTCAATTCATTGTCTCATCACCACCCTTGGAAGCAATCTGCTAGACTGAAATGTAAAAGCAGTTTCTCCAACTTGAAAGCTACCGACCTGCTTCAATTTACTTAGCAACTAAGCTTGAGTCGCGGTTTCAAAATTAATCCCACAATCTTTTTATCTTTACAATCAAATTATAAATAGAAAAGAAAGTGAACTTATTTCCTACTAGCCTCAAGAATCTGCATTTGCAAGTGCTACTAGCCAAGTGCTTCCTTAGGGGGGGCAAGAGACTGAACCCCCTGATTTCAGCTTCATCCATCAATTAGCTAGGATTAAACCTTCGGAATTGTGTGATGGAACCACGCTAAGCCCATACTGAACAATGGTCTTAACAAACTAACACAACACTACCAATCAATCTCCCATGAGTTGCCAGGCTTCAGAGTTCAGAGTACTGTAACTAACGGCTTTTCATGCTGAGAAGAGGACGAGCTCAGAACGATTATTACCGTGAAGAGGAGGAGCGAGACGGCGATTTGGAAGGCCTGCTGGACGAGGACGCCCTTGACGACCGTCCACCTGGAGACGATGTTCTTGGTCTCCTCCTCCCCCTTGGGGTGGAGCCGGTAGTCGTCCATCCCCATCCCGTCCAGCACGACGTAGAGCCCCGAGTAGAGCCAGTACACCGCAATCGGCACGAAGGTGCCCAGCAGCTCGTCGGAGATCGCGAACGCCATCTCGGCGCGGCCCCAAATCTTCACCGAGGCAAAGCTTCGCCGCCGCCCTGAGCAAGAACGCGAGCACCAGAGCGTTAGGCCTGGCAGTATAAATTTGTGGGGGCAAACACGTTACCAAATCCCAAATCTTGGGGCCAAATGCGGCGCGGCTGCGGCGGCGCCAATTTTTTCGCCCAAGAACTCAACGAATCAGGCCGGATCTCGCTCTTACCAGGACAAAATCAAGGCTGCAACTGCAACTGCAACTGCAACTGCAACGGCAAGGCTCCAGCAGCAGCTCGTCGCCCTAGCTCGCCGGCTCGCCAAGGAGGCCTTTTTGGTTTCTTGGATTGCTGCTTCTCCGAGATGGGTGGATGGAGCTGGAAGGCTGCCGGTACGGCGGGTACTTATAGGGAGGAGGGCAATGCGGTGGGTCTGAGAAGGCCGGCGAGACCGGCGACTCGTCCGAGGAACTTTTCTTCTCTTCTCGCTTGAGCGGGAGGAAGGAGACCAGACGAGGGCGGCGAGAAGAGGAGAAGGCGAGCCGCCCACTCCTCCTATCTGTTGCTGTTTTTGACTCATTTAAAACGGATTTTCGGCAGCCAGGGAAGGCTCGCTCCCTCCTGCATTCTGGAGACTGGAGGTGCGAGTGCGACCGTGGGAGCCATCGAGTCCACGCTGGCCTGGCCTGGGCTGGCTTTGGCTTGCGCGTTCACCGTGGAAAGAGAGCAAGTTTGTGCCCGGCGGCACACAGGATTGCATGAGGGATGACTGATGGGAGCTTTACGTAGTGGCACACAGGATTGTATGTAACAAGTGGTAAGTCGTAATGGTCTGTTCCAGTCCCAAGCAGTAGGATAGCACGAACAGAGAATAAAATTCAGGCCATTTATTTAAGGTGGAATCAAGACATTGATCTTGTTCACCTCATCGATCGAAATGCAGCTACCAATCAAGTTTTATAATTTTTTAAATTTGTTCAATATTAGTTTTTGCATTTTAAAAAATAAGTTTTTTGAATGCTTCATGAGTAATTAGAAGGTTGGTTTTTCAAATATGAAACAAATAGTAAAAAAAAGCTACATTTCGATGAGATGAACAATATAAACAGTTTGGATCGGTTGATAAAATTCTCGGATTTCAAAAAATTATCGAGAGTACGAAGAGGCCCACACTCTCCTAACATAGGAAACATACTCTATACTGCCGAGTAGCTATTCCTATCCATGTGTAGCAATTTGGATGAGACATTTAGTTAATGGGAGTATCTGACCAACTGCAACTAACTAAATAACAGTTTTTGAACGTGTGGACTGTAACAAACAAACCAACACTAACGTACGCATACTCTATTTAATGACACAGTAATTACAAAGAGAGTAGATACTCCCAGGGGTAGAAAACACCTTAAACCAAAAATGTTTTAGATTTGTAATCCATTTTTTCTATCTCAAAAACTTCTCTAATAGTTATATAACACAAGTCAAACGAAGCGGATCCGCCTTAGGATATTTTTATTTAAATTGCATCTGGCAACACTCAAACTCGAGACCTCTGCCTCTAATATCACATTAAGTTGCATGTGCTAGAAATTGATAGACACAAGAGCATGAAATAGATCAAAATTAAAAGAAACAAAACACACAAAATTAACATGGAAAACCCTTGCGGGAAAAACCATGAGCATCGACCTGCAAAACTTTACTATTTTTCTAGAGAATGAAAACCATGGGCCTCCACTACGCTCCGCTAGACTTAACCTTTTCTAAATTTGGATCAAATATCAACATCTTGCATGGACCATTTAACTCAAAAGCCTAAACTAGTGAGACGATATGGACAATTCACTTATATTTTTCAGCACGGGTCATATTTATAGATTCCTAAGCGTACTGGCAAGTTCAAGAGATTCCATGCATCCTTTTTAAAGTTAAATTTAGTAAATGGAATGATAAAATTGGGCTACCAATATATCCCGTCCTAAATCTAGGGGATATCCCACATTTAGGGTATGGATGGACATATCCTTTCTTTCAAATCTGAGTGGGCTTACTCTGTTTTTGGTGGATCAATTTTAGAAAAATACCACGTATGCCACTGCAAAAAAATGAAAATACCTTGTATGTCACTAGGCCCACATATTATACACTCAGACAACCCCACATTTCATACACACAGGATGACATATAGGGGACTGAAAATTTTTTAGTGGCACACAGGGAATTGTCCCATTTACTTTTAGAGCATGCATTTAGACGTTTACTATTGGGGGTAAAAAGTAACACTGCTAATCATAAGACGAGTGGGACTTATTTATTTCCTAGTCGATTTTCTCACATACCTATATGCTTTTGGTAGATTTTTTATGTGTCCTATGGAGGTGTCTGATATACTGTCTAGAAAATCCACTAAAATTTAAATAAGTCTAAGTCACCAGATGTCAAACCAATCCCAGTAAATAAATGCATGTTCATGCTCTTCCGTCCAATTTATTATTTTGGTTTGCACAAAAACCAAGATGACATGTGTGCAAACGACTATTACCACAGTTGTACTAGTTCAACATACATGGAGATAGTAAAAAAAAATGGAATATTTAGATAATTGCAATGCAGTTTCTTCACTTCTTTCTTATTATGTCAACCATTTCTATAATCGTCTCAAAGCTTTAAAATTAATGCGCAGAGAGAAGGTGTCTTTGGAGAAAGAAGAAAGTATTAATGATGAAAACAATGTTTAGATACATGCAATGGAGCCACTGTTTCTTTTATAGTTTCTAGATGATATGGCACCTATTGAAATGATGTTTATAAATCTTACATTGGAACTACTCTTAGGACATAGATGGAATAACATTTTTTTTTGCACTGGGATATGGAAATAGTCTTATATTTATGGATTCGTTTAGAACATAGGCCTTATAAACCTAGCAGAGGGAGTGTTGTCCATAGAAAAGTTTTTTTAGAAATACCTTATTTGCTGCAACATGTACTAGAAGCTTTGGTTTATTTGGCAGTTATAGCTTTTGAATTATAGAAAACATTAAACCGTTTCTCTACTGAAAACACTTTGACTTTTTAAAACCTTGTTTTAGATCACTATGAATTAAGATCTGAATGAGACCTTGGTTTTATAGGCCTTGTTTGTTTCAGATTAAATTAAATTAAATTAAATTAAATGAAAATTTGTCTTTTTTAAATAATATAATATTTTGTATTCATTTTTGTGGGGTTTCAAATAGTTCTTCCTATAGTTCGTAAAATAATTTTTGAAAAAAACTGGGCGTTTCTCTACTGAAAACACTTTGACTTTTCAAAACCTTGTTTTAGATCACTATGAATTAAGATCTGAATGAGACCTTGGTTTTATAGTCTCGATAGTGATTCGATCAAGGTGCACCGTGGTGGATTAAACAGATATTAAGGAGGGGCGGCCCATGCTAGAGGGGCCAAGTTGCTTACACGTGAATGAAAATGCTACTGCATTTTAGTTGTTTATATATAGAGGAAATAAATCTGTGTAGAAGAGGCGTGACCCAGGTTGATCGGCACTAAGCTCCGCTCTGGTGCGGTGGGCTTTATAAGCAAAACATCTTTCATATCCATTTGTTGAAGACTAGAAGTGACCCACTTTCAAACACTCGAGAATTAATCTAACCAAACGCTTCCCTTGTCAAAGTCATTTCTAAGATTTGTTAAAGCTATAGCATTTCAGCAGCAGTTGTTCCAAATATGATTGCTACCACTACAAGAAACATCAGCAGTGTCGAGTGCCCAAACCGTCGATATAAATACACAAGCTGTCGGGACAAGTTACTCTCGACGGCTAGCTGTCGAGTGTAGGCCGTCGTAAGAACTCCGTCGAGAGAGGTACTGTCGGTGCCTGGGAATCGCGCTCCTGAAGAGCAGCGGGTCCACGGACCGGCAGACGAATTTGTAGTCGGAGTGGGGCCCAACGACAACCCTTCCCAGCAGCCCGAGTGGCGGCCGAGCCTGTAGGGGCTCAGGCCGCGTAGTCTTCCTGGACTAAGCCTGGTGTGTGACTTGGCGATCCGGGTACAGGTCCGTCGTACGGTGAAGAAGGAGAGGAAAAGCAATACAAACCGTAAAGACACAAGTGATTTACCCTGATTCGAGCCCCCACTGCCGGGTAATAGCTCTACTCCAGTCTTGTTGATTATATGGTGGAAAACAGTACAGAGGTGCCGAGACCAGGCTTGAAGGCACCGATCCCGAGCTTACAGAGGTATCTAGGGACTACAGCTACTGCTAGGAAGCTTCGGATACTCGGGTGATTGCACGGTGGAATCTGGGTCAGTCTGCCTCCATCGCTTGTCCAGGAATCCTCCTTTTATAGGCGCGGCGGGTCGCCCGAAGCTGATGCGGCGTTCCCCGCGCCGGTCTTTGCTTTAGTGGCGTTGTTCTTGCAAGGAGAAGCTGGTCGGGTTAGTACTGGACACGCGTTTGTGTTAACATACCGATACAGGGGAGAAAACCTCTTTAGGGAGAAAGCACTTTTCCTTTATCCCTAATATAGCATTAACTGGACTGGGCCAGCCTCGCGCCACCCGTTGAGGGCGTCGCGTAGCGTAACAAACCATTCGCTACCTGCCGAGGAGAGCAAACGACAAACCGATCTGCCCGCGTGCCCTTCCCCGGGCTGCGGGTTCCCAGGGATGCACAGTTCTTTCCGGTCAAGGCCGGAGAAAGTGTGGCGGGACGCGACTGTTGTCGCCACCAGCCCACGGACAGACGGACTATCCGCGGGACCATCCCCCGGGCTAAGGCTAGCCCGGGAGGTGCGTGACGCCTGCTAAGGCGTGGTTTTGGCCCGGTCAAGCCCGGGGAGGACCCTGGCGGGCTAGGCGCTTTTTCCGGAACGGCCAGGGGAAGCCTATTGGATCTTTCGTGTGAGCGGTGGGCCGGCACGGAACCATCCCAAAGCCTTTAATAAGGTGGGCCGTTTACCAAACACCAACGTCAAGACATATTTTATTTCTCTCGACTGCCTTTTATTCAATAGCCATCGAGAGAACGCACACTCGACGGTTTGCTTTGACTACACTCGAGAGAATTGATTACTCTTGACGGTAATGGTAGAATCCGTCGAGAAAAGCCCCTCTCTCGAGAGTTTTGACCTTTGTTGGACTCGGCGGTCAACCCAACGTAATTTGAATTCTAAAAATATAAAACAAAATTTATTGCTGTTAAAAAACAATGCGTTCACGTTTGTGTATCAAACAATATCACCAGCGAAAATATAAAAATTTTCACAATGTGTTCACGTTTTGCTACATTGATTTTCCTACTTTTAATAAAATAAATATCAATTAAACTCTACTATATAGGAATACAAATGTATATTCTAAGGCAGGTTATCTCGACGGCCTAGCTCTACGCCGTCGAGAGTAATAACGCCGTTCGTCTGTTGAGCAGACGGCCGGTTAATACTCGACGGTTATTTATTCGGCCGTCGAGACTGCCAAGCCGTGGTTCTCTGTCTCGACGGCCTACATGTGGCCATCGAGACAGAGCATACAATATCGACGGGTTTGAGATGGCCGTCGAGACATATTTCGGCACTCGAGATTGTTTCCGTTTTCTGTAGTGTATAGTGATTTTCTATTGTATGCTATCGTATGTGTTTTTTTTTTTCAATACATACTATGCCATCATATGTTGTACAGATCAAAGTCAAAGGGCCCCGTACCCGATTGGCCGACTATATGGTCCGGGAAAAGATCCTTTGCATCCACTGAAGGAGATGAACATGCACTAATTCCATTCGAATATTCGATAATCAATAAAATTGGCTCGCTCGAGCAACAAAAAAAATCATATGCGGAATATTTTTTTCCCTGTGAAAACCAAATATTCTCCACAAATGATCGTAGTGGATGTAAATTACCCATCCGCGAGCAAAAAAAAAATAACGCGTATGTAATTAGTGATTTAGTGCCTTTTTATTTCGTTAATACGCAGCACAATATGCAGTTTCAGCATTTGGCTTACACAGATAATTAGATAGAGTGTTCATTAATGCTGCTTGCATTGGGAACAACTTTTCCTTGTTGTTCATCTCTTCAAATTGCCTGGAGTTTATTCTAATCATAATCCTCTGGTGGTCTCTATCTCTTACCCCTTGCAGAATAAAAAAATTCATAAACCCTTTATTTTTCATAAAAATTGGCTTAAGAAGGTAGATTTTAAAGATCATGTTGCAAGCATTTGGGATTCCAGAGATTGCAATGGTGGATGCCATCTCTGTTTTCCTTTATAAGCTTCATAAAGTTAGAAAAAAACTAAAAGGTTGGAGTGTTGATGTCTTTGGTGATAATAAGAATTATAGGGCTGCTAAACCAACTAGATTAAATGAACTTGAGACTTTAGAAGAAAAGGGTCCCTTGCCTGCTAATCTAGCTGCTAAAAAATTTTCTTGTTTAAAGGATATTATGATATGTGTGATCAGGAAGAGTTGTATTGGTTTAATGTCTCTCATCAGCAGTGGTTATTGAAAGGGGACAATAATACTGCTTATTTTCATAGGTGTGTCAATGGTAGGAAGAGGAAAAATATCATCTACTCTCTTCAGGATGATTTGCACGAAATATCTGGGATTGATAATTTGGTTAGACATGTTGCTGATTTTTTTAAAAATTTGTTTAAGAAAAATCAGGCTGATAAGGTTTTATGTGAATTAGATAATATTTGGAATATTAATGAAAAAGTTTCTCCCGAGGAAAATGACTCCTTGATTTCTGTTTTTACAACGGAAGAAATCAAGGCGGCAGTCTTCTCAATGAAAAATAACAAAGCTGCTGGCCCTGATGGTTTCCCTATTGATTTCTTTCAACATTGTTGGGACATTGTTAAACATGACCTTTTTAACATTTGTGTTGATCTGCATTTGGGGGTCCTGGATGTTAAAAGACTTAACTATGGCATTATCACTTTGATCCCTAAGAAGTCTGAAGCTAACTCTATTACTCAGTTCAGACCCATTTGCCTTCTTAATGTTGTTTACAAAATCATAACTAAAGTTCTTACTATCAGGCTTGACCCTGTTCTTAATAGAATTATTGTTATTTCCCAAAATGCTTTCTTGAAAGGAAGGGATATAATGGATGGTGTGCTTGCCCTTCATGAGCTCATGCATGAGGTTAAAAAAAGTGGTGATTGTGCTATTTTTCTTAAGCTTGATTTTGAAAAGGCCTTTGATAAGGTTACCTGGTCTTTTTTGGCCAATTGCCTTTCCCTTAGGGGTTTTGATCCTATATGGTGCTCTTGGATTAAAAAAATTGTGAGTGAAGGAACTCTGAGTATTTTAGTAAATGGAGTTCAAAGCAATTACTTTAAAAGTGAGAAGGGTGTTAGGCAAGGAGATCCTTTGTCCCCCTTGCTTTTTAATTTGGTGGCTGATTCTTTATTTAAAATGGTGTACAAGGCAGTTCAAAGTGATTTGGTATGTGGTGTTGCCTCTCACTTAATTCCTGGGGGTGTCCCTATTTTACAGTATGCAGATGATACTATCGTTTGCTTGGATGAGAATATAGAGAAAGCTATTAACCTCAAATACCTAATGTATCTCTATGAAAACATGGCTGGTTTAAAAATCAATTTACTTAAAAGTGAACTTTTTGTTATAAATGGTACTCCCTAAATAGAGTCTGAGTATGCAGACATTTTAAATTGTGCTGTTGGCTCCCTCCCAATGCATTACCTGGGTGTCCCAGTTAGTTATACCAAGAGTAAAGTTAGTGATTGGGATTTTATGGTGTCTTAGATTTCCAAAAGATTGGATAACTGGAAGTGTAGCTCTCTGTCAAAAGGGGGCAGGCTAGTTCTTATAAATTTTTGTCTTTCAAGCATCCCAATTTATCACATGTCCATGTTTTTAGTACCCGCTACTGTCTTGGATAAGATTGATAAGATCAGAAGAGATTTTTTCTGGGGTAGTTCTAGTATTAAAAGAAAATACCATCTAGTTCATTGGAATAAAATTTGCACTGTCAAAAAGTTTGGTGGCCTTGGGGTTAAAATCCTGCGTGTTCTTAATATTAGTCTCTTATGTAAGTGGCTTTGGAAGCTTGAAACTAAAAACAATCTCTGGGTTTCTTTGATTCAGGCCAGGTATCTTAAAAATAGACCCTTGTCTATGATTAAACCTCGTCCTACTGACTCTACTTGTTGGTCTCAACTTTTTAAGATAATAAAATATGATGTAAAAAATAGAGCCTTTAAGTTGGGTGATGGTAAGAAAATTGACTTCTAGCATGACAGCTGGTGGGATGGTGGGCCCATTAGCTCCATGTTTCCTTCAGTGTATGATGTTTGCTTTGATAAAAATATTTCAGTTTCAGATGCTATGCTCATTTGTTTAAGAGTAAATTGCAATTTTGCCCTCCGAAAGTTGGACGAAAATCTCACTTGGTCCCCTAAACTTTGTTTTATCTTACTTGGCCCCTGTAAGTTGTTTTTGGGTGCCACAAAGCCCCTAGAAGTTGGATCCTGTTGCAACACAACCCCTAGAAGTTGGCTCCGGCTGCGGAAAAAATTAGCCTGTGTGGAAACTTCAAGGGGCCAAGTGAGACAAAACAAAGTTTAGGGGGCCAAGTGAGATTTTCGTCCAACTTCCAGGGGCAAAAATGCAATTTACTCTTTGTTTAAATTTTAATTTTAGAAGAACCCTTGATTGCACTTCTGCTTTTGTTTGGAATGATTTTAGACAAAAGGTGCTTTTACAAAATATTGGTGACAGGAAGGATGAAACCATTTGGAGAAGGCCTAAAGTAATATTTTTACTGTCAACTCAGCTTACAAATTAATTTCTGGTAACAGTACTGTGTTGGATTACAATTTTATCTGGAAAGCTGTTGTCCCTTTGAAAATTAAAATATTTCATTGGTTGGTGAGAACTGGCCTAGCAATCCTTTTTGTTTTTTCTGTGGGAAAATCGAAAGCATTCAACATTTATTCTTTGATTGTTCAGTTGCTTCATCCATCTGGTGTATCATATCTAGTGTTTTTGGTGCTTCTGTTAAACCCAGAAGTTGGAATGGTTATTTTGTTTGGATTAGATCAATTTGGCCCTCTGGGAAAGATTTTTACTGCACTTGCATTGCAGCTGTTCTCTGGTGTATTTGGATGGCTAGGAACAAATGGTGCTTTGAGATGAAGACCTTTGATTCTCCAGTTCACATAATTCACTCCATTTGCGCGGTACTGCGGTATTGGGCTAATTTTTTTGCAGGTGACTCAAAAGAAATTTTGGTTCTAGGTGCTATGATATTGGAGGGATCTGCAACTGGGATACAGGCTTGCTGTCCAAAACGTCAGTGACTACTTACCTCAAGTTCCCTGTTGCCGAATTAGATCATTCGCTGGTGTCCTATTTGGTTGTTGTTAGATTCTGGTGTCCCTTCGTTTTGGTGAACGTTTTGTACGCTTTTAAATTCCTCGTTATCAGTCCTGTTTTAGACTTGGCTGCAAAAAGCACCCTTCTTTTATTCATCCTTTTGACCTTGGGGTGCCAATTTGTATGTAAAAATTGGAAGACATGGTTTCCGTTGTATCTGTTCCTGGTGCAATGGAAAATGGGGCTCTAGCCTCTTTTTTTAAAAAAAAGATGAGCTTGATGTGATCCATCAGTACTGCGCATAGAAGTTGGTGTCAATTTCAGTGCTTCATCCATTTAATTTTTGTTTAGCTGAATATCGAATCAATAGCTTTGATTACAGGATTAACCTAATGGGATGGTCCCGCTTGGTGTTCTGCACATGTTTCACCAGATTGCTGTTGTATTTGGTCAAACCTAGAGAAAACAAGGAACCTGGAGAAAAATGACAAAACAATTCAAGAGTCAATTTGTGGCTGCACGATTTTATTTATTTATTTAGCAACACAAGCTAAGCAGAAGGCCAGAAGCTATAATGTTTATGAATTGTAAAACAATATACTAAAATTTTTTGGAGGCTTAGGTGTACTGGACCTTACTAAATTCTCTCCGGTGCTTTGCCTCCGATTGTCGAGAACTCAACCCTCCAAAGCTTGGGCGACCCTAGACAACCCCTGTGGATAAAGTTCTCTTCCGTTTGGCGGCTAAAATAACCCTAGATTCAGGCTCGGGGTTTTTTTTTGGACTAATCAGTGGCTTTGGAATCAAGCCCCGCATAACTCCATCCCTTTACGACCATTCAACCAACAAAAAATGCTCTGTCCAAGAAGCCCTGACCACCACGCTTGGATCCAAGATATCAAACATGTCTTTCATTGGAGTATACTTGGAGAATTTTTGGGTCTCTTTAGTCGTATGCAACCAATCCAGCTCTCAGATACGCCTGACAGTATAACCTGGTGGCCCTCGGCCATAGGGCTCTACTCCGCATGCTCATACTACTAGCCATAGTGCCACAAGGTTCAGTCGCCTCCCCACTAAAGAAGCTCATTTGGGATTCATGGCACCCTCCAAGTACAAGTTCTTTGTTTGGCTTGCTGCTCATGGAAAAATTTTGACAGCTGATCAACTCCTCGTTCGCTAGTGGCACAACTCTTACTTCTTACCGATCTGCATTCGTAGCCTTGAAATGGCCAACCACATGCTACTGCACTGCCATTTCAGTCGAGCAATATAGTCCACCGTCGCTTCCTACCTCTGTTTACCCTCCATCTAGCTGCCCTCCAAAAACTACAGCAACCTCCTCTAGTGGTGGCTCCTCGACATAAAAGTTGGGAAAACTCAATTCTCCGTTAGACCGCTCATTGTCTGCAACACTATCAGCTTGTTTGGCAACCATGGGGTTAAAGAAAGGGATAGATAAAAGAGTGGGAAGTTTATTTACCATGGATCACCTAGAGAAATGGACTCCCTCCCTTTTTAGCTATGAACTCCATTCACCTTTCTTATTTTCTTTAAAACAAATAAAGGAACTAACTATCCCCACTTATGCATTTCCCTTCTCTAATCTCAACTACCACCAACCAAACAACCCCTATTCACCACATTCTTTTTCTCTTCATGCTCCAAAACTTCTTCAACTTTTATACTACACCAACCAAAATATATGTTCTTTTCAGCCGGAAGTAGTTGAAAATTTTAATCTAAAAAATTTATGACCCCCGAGAAAGGTCTTGAAGAGTATAAAAAATTATGAACAAAAATATTTTAGAAATTTTAAAAAGAACCATTTAAATCCTACAAAAAAAATAAAACTATATTGTTTGGCTTGTATAAAATATGACAAGATAAATTTTAATTTAATTTAAGCAAAAAAAAAAAGGCCTAAATGTTATTGAACAGCCCTAACTCGAAATGCTCCTAGGAACGAGCCATCATCTCGGTTAAGAGCATCGAGCCAAATAGCAGGTTGTAGTGGTAGGATACAATCATACAAACAAGCAAAGGAGGCGACTTGCAAATTTAAAGTACAAAACTACAAAAACCGTCCTAACCTCCATTTCATACCAAATCGCACGGCATATTGTGCGGGAAGCAGAACACGCACGGGACCTTCTTTTTCCTTTTTTTTCTTTTTTCGCCGTTGCCCGTGCATGGGCGACGGCTCGGTCAGCGACGGCGTATGATAAAATATTGCGAGCAACCGAAGCCGTTGGACCTGACGACATTTCCTGATTCCTAGTGCTGCTACCGCTAGCATCTCCAATTTTCAATCCCGGCGTCTTGGCTTTCACCGTGGAAGGAAAAAATGCTCCATGAGCTCAGTTCTATTGGCAGGTCGACGCGTCAAAGAAACTGCTGCCTTGCTGCTGCTATGTATGCGACTCATCTCGATGGCACAGATCGCTTGCCTCCGGTCTCTGCACGGTAGAAGCCAAAGTTGAAAGGCTGTCCGTCGTAGACGTACCAAGCCTGGCAAATCAGACGCTTCTGCAAGCCGATGTAGTTAAGGCCAGGGTTTCTGATAATCGGTTCTAGGGAAAAAAGAAATGGGGTCCAATAAAGCCGATAATCCATTTTGTCAAGCAATGAAATCTGAAGCGCAGATTTACATCCATTATGTTTGAGTTTACTATTGCTCAGTGGTGAGAGAGTGAGAGAACGAGAGTGAAAGTTGTAAAGTGGAACTGCTTTATTACCTTTCAAGTAAGTGTAAGTGTATTCCTTTACATAGGGCACTGCCCTTTATATACAATGTATATGGCAGTTACTGCCTCAAGGAAGAAGCGCAAAGACGGTTGCTCTATTTGTTAATCTACCGTTAATCTTGTGATCAATGGTTAAGTTAATTACGAATTAACTGTTAATAAATATTTGTCCATTATTTCTTTAACACTCCCCTTTGGACAAATAATTTCTACAAATATCTCTTTAAAAACTCCTTCTGAAAAACCCTGTAGGAAAAACAGATGAAGAAAAACATATTATATGATCTTGTATTTATATCCCTAAATATATTGTATGCCTCATTAAAAACTCCTTCCAAAAACCCAATGGGATAAAATGGATGGAGAAAAGAGTACATTAAATCTTAACTTGTATTTATATTGCCTCATTAAAAACCTTTATATGAGAAACCCTTTAGGAAAACTCATACAGGAGAAAAGAGTGCAATATTTTGATTATTCAAATAGTTTTTGTTCAGTGACATTCTCCCCTGAACCTTGCAACTCACAAAGTCTTCTCATACCAATTCCATGTACATATTTTCAAAATGTGGATTTTGGTAGAGACTTAGTAAATAAACCTGCTAAGTTATCACAAGACTTTGTTTGTAAAATTCCTATCTCTCCACTTTTCTGTAGTTCATAAGGATAGAATAATTTGGGAGCAATATGTTTTGTTATATTACTCTTAATATAACCTGTTTGCATTTGCATAACACAAGCTGCACTATCTTCATATATAATGTTAGGGGATCAATTTGAATTGATACCCCATGACCTTTAAACGTGGTTAATCATTTTGCGAAGCCAGGCACATTCACGTGATGCTTCATATAATGCAATTATTCCAGAATGATTAGTGGATGTGGCTACTAAAGTCTGCTTGCTAGACTTCCATGAAAAAGCCGTACCACCATATAGAAATACAAATCCAGTCTGTGATCTGGCATTGTGGGGATCAGACAAATAGCCAGGATCTGTATATCCCACCATAGTCAGATCTTGATTTTTCTTATAAAATAATCCAAGATCCAGTGTTCCTCTAAGATACCTGAAGATATTTTTAAGACCATTCCAGTGCCTAATTGTTGGAGCGGCACTAAATCTTGCCAATAAATTGACTATGAATGCAATATCAGGCCTGGTGCAATTCGCCAAATACATTAATGCTCCAATAGCACTAAGATATGGGACTTCCGGTCCCAAAATATCTTCATTTTCACCCTTTGGTCTAAATGGGTCATTATCCCTATCAAGGGATCTCACAACCATAGGGGTCCTAGATGGGTATGCTTTATCCATATTGAACCTTTTCAATATCTTTTTGATATAAGCAGACTGGTGCACTAAAATTCCATTATGCAAGTGCTCAAGTTGCAAACCTAAGCAGAATTTGGTTTTGCCCAAATCCTTCATTTCAAACTCCGTCACTAGATGATTGCTTGCTTCTTTTATATTTTCAGTTGTCCCAATGATATTTAAATCATCAACATATACTGATATAATGCAAAACCCACTTTGTGTTTTCTTTATAAATACACAAGGGCAATCATCATTATTTGAATATCCTTTCTTTAAAAGGAATTCACTTAGTCGGTTGTACCACATTCTCCCCGACTGTTTTAATCCATATAGCGACCTTTTCAATTTGACGCTATACATGTTGCGATTTCCTTTAAGATTCGGAAGTTTAACCCCTTCAGGGACTTTCATGTAAATATCCGAATCAAGTGACCCATATAAATATGCGGTCACAACATCCATTAACTGCATAGTAAAATTCATGTTGACTGCCAATGATATTAAATATCGAAATGTGATTCCACTCATTACAGGAGAATATGTTTCATCGTAATCGATGCCGGGTCTCTGCGTAAACCCTTGTGCTACAAGTCTCGCTTTATATCTTACCACCTTATTGTCTTCATTCCTTTTTGAATAAAGACCCATTTATTTCCAACAGGAAATATATTAGGAGGTGTCGGCATTACGGGACCAAAAACCTCTCTTTTATTAAGCGAGTGTAATTCTGCCTCTCGATTGCTTCTTTCCATTTGACCCAATTTGAGCGCTTCATGCACTCTGCCATGGTCTTAGGTCCTTGATCCAGATGAACAGATTCAACAATCATAGTGGCAAAACAAATGTCGACAATTGTACTTTCTCTTTTATACAATTCTCCAGTATTGACATAGTTTGTGGAAATTTCTTCATTTATTTCTTGCAACTCATCATGATTTCCTACTACGATTGAGTTCAAAGGTTTTGATGTCCCAACATTTATAGTTGTGCACAAATCTTTGTTGGGATTATCATCATTAGCATTTTGAATTACTGATTTGATTAATATACCAGTGTTGGACTTTTGTTTCTGTGGACGTCTCCGTGGAACCAAATCCTTTGCACCCAGAGGTCTCCCCCTCTTCCTTGGAATTAGGGGTAATAGTGGTTTTCTGAGGTACCTCCACTCTCTCGGGCACGTTTACAGCAGGTATATGAGATTTCACAACTCCCTTATAATCAATAAATGCATCTGGCATCTCATTGGCAATTTTTTGCAAATTTATGATTTTCTGAACTTCTATTTCAGATTCATTAGTACATGGATCTAAGGATTGAATGCCCGTGGCATCCCAATTTATTTCTCGGCATTCCTTGTGGTACTTATCTCCCCCTAATGCCGAGAAGTTATCCTCATTAAATATGCAATCAGCGTACCTGTCGGTGTCTGGGAATCGCGCTCCTGAAGAGCAGCGGGTCCACGGACCGGCAGACGAATTTGTAGTTGGAGTGAGGCCCAACGACAACCCTTCTCAGCAGCCCGGGTGGATGCCGAGCCTGCGGGGGCTCAGGCCGCTCAGTCTTCCCGGACAAAGCCTGGTGCGACTTGGCGATCCGGGTACAGGTCCGTCGTACAGCGAAGAAGGAGAAAGAAAGGGGGGAGAAGAAGGAAGAAAGGAATACAAACCTCGAAGACACAAGCGATTTACCCTGGTTCGAGCCCCCACTGCCGGGTAATAGCTCTACTCTAGTCTTGTTGATTATATGGTGGAAAACAGTACAAGAGGTGCCGAGACCGGGCTTGAAGGCACCGATCCCGAGCTTACAATGGTGGTGACCAAGGACTAAGGTTATTGCTAAGGAAGCTTCGGATGCGTGTGTTGCTTAGGACTGCCTGGATCACTTGCCGGAATCGGGGTCCTTCTCGAATGTCCAGAGATCCTCCTTTTATAGGCGTGGCGGGTCCCCCGGAGCTGATGCGGCGGGCCCCGCGCCAGTCTTTGCTTTAGTGGCGACGTTTTTGTCTCATTCCGGGGCTCCGTCTGGTCTCGAGCATGCAGGAGAAGCTGGTTTGGTTAGTACTGGACACGTGTTTGTTTTGAGATGCCAATACGGGGAGGAAACTTCTTTAGGGAGAAAGCACTTTCCCTTTATCCCTAAAATAGCATTGACTGGACCGAGCTAGCCTCGCGCCGCCCATTGGGGGCGTCGCGTAGCGTAACAACCATTCGTTGCCTGCTAAGGCATGGTTTTGACCTGGTCAAGCCTGGGGAAGACTCGGACGGGCTAGACGTTTCCTCCGGTACGGCCAGGGGTGGCCTTTTAGACCTTCTGTACGAGCGGTGGACCGGTACGGAAGCGGCCCAAGGCCCATCTCAAGATATGGAAAGGATCGTTATGCCGCCTAGAGGGGGGTGAATAGGCGGATAAAACGAAATTGCGGAATTAATAAACTTGAACAGTAACCAGTCGGTCGGATGTTCCGATGCAGCGTCGGATGTTCCGACGTGGTACAGTACACCCTCCGTCGGATGTTCTGATCCTGGGTCGGATGTTCCGATGGCCGTCGGATGTTCCGATCCGGGGTGTTCTGGAATTGATCGAAAACCTGTAGAAAAACTGATTTCTCGCAAAACCAAGGTTAGATCTATTCAAGAATACTCAGAACAAGCCAATACCAATAGTTTAAACACCAGATCAAGACCAAGACAAAAACACAGCGATTTTTGTTTACCGATGTTCGGATCTTTGAAGGGAGATCCTACTCACCGTTAGGGAAGGCACAAAGCCCGGATCACCAAGACCCTAATCCCCCTTACCAGCGAAGCACAAAGCACTCACCGGCGATCACTAGTTGAATCCTTTTCCTTGCGGAGGTAGATTCGCACCTTCACAAACTCCGGAGGCACGCCACACAAAGATCGGCGACTCACCGGCGACACCTAGCCGTCTAGGAGCCCTTCAAGCCTCCAAGAGTAACAAATGCGATGAAGAAATTAGATCGCTAAGTGCTCAAGAATAGGAACTCTAATTCACGGAGCACTTGGGTTGCCTTGATCTCTCTAGATCTAGATCTCACAAGATGAACAAGAGAGAGACAAAGGCTAGGGTTTTTGAGAGAGATGATGAACAGTACGAATTAGGCTCAAATCAGGTTGTAAACAGTGTCAGCAGCCTTTGGAAGGTATTAGGGACGGCTTTAAATAGGGAATCCCGAAAACTAGCCGTTGTGCAGTTAATCCCGCATCGGATGTTCTGATGCCCCGTCGGATGTTCCGACCCGCGTCGGATGTTCCGATGGAAGTTCCGATGGACCCTTTACTGGATAGCTCTGAAAACTGGCAGGCTGGCTTACCATCGGATGTTCCGATCCACGTCGGATGTTCTGATGGCATAGGTTTTGTATGAGGTGTATTTTGGGTAGAAAACTCACACGAACTTCGAGATACCTATTTTGAGCACTTAGGAACCTTTATAAGCTTCTCCATTTCATCCCTCTTTATAGTACGGCATCCCTAGGACTCAATAAATAAAGATTTACAAATAAAAACTAGTCTTGATGCCTTCTTGCAATATATCCAATTTTGAGGGGTACACCAACACATGTAAACATGTACCTCATAGAATTAACCTGTATAACATCTGTGCACAATTCTCCAATAGAAATATTAGCTCTATAATTGTTACTCATTAATCACCAAAATCACTTAGGGCCTAGATGCACTTTCAGGGCCGCTTATCAATCACCAACAGCCAGCCCCCGAGCCTCGAGCCGGTCACGTAGCGAGCCGCTCTGAGGTTCATAGAAAATCCTCACGCCGTGCAGGAAGATTCGGCAAGGGCTTTTGCAGAGAAAATCCATCTTTGCGTTCTTGTGCGAGGCGCATTGCGTGGTGCGGCCAACGGTGAGTCTTCTTCAGCATTACTTCGAGTTGAAGCCCGTCGGCCACCGCGTGGGCAATGGCAGAGTCTTCTACCTGACCGCGCGCCGAGCCCGGTGGAGCCAATCGTACCCGAAGTACGAGGTGAGGACGAAGGTTGATGGTTGGGCCCGGCGGTGGTTCTACCTGAACCGCAGGGCCTCGACCCTGGAATACTCTTCGGCCGCGCCGGATACTCCGATCTTCCAGCGCAGCGAGATCCTGCCGGAGGATCAAGTCACGGAACATGAGATCAAGGGGCTCGTCAAGAAGGGCTTGACGGGCTACGACGTCGTCGTTGGTTTCATCCGGCATCGGATCAGCCCGCTGGGGCGCCGCGAGCGGTGCGTCAGCGACAAGGACGGTTGGGAAGATCCGGACTGGGATTTCCATGAAAGTAGGCGCGAGCCACATCGTTATGTTTGATTTCAAGTCGGGGCACGTTGTGACCATTTGTGACGCCATGCAGGACTTTTGACCCGCGAGGTTGTGCGGATCGCGGGGATGCTGCTGCCAATGGACAAGAATCCCCATCCCATACGATTTGTGAAGGGCAAACTGTTCGAGGTAAGCTCCCGTAAGGTGTTTGATTGAATTCCTGGCTGCGCGCTCCCTCGAGGCCTTGACGGATTGCGTCAATTGTTTCGCAGCGGACGTGGAAGGCGGCTATCGACAGGTGACTAACTGGGGGGTCACCGCCGGCAATGAATTTGTACGAGGGGACGCTAATCAAGAACAAAACCAGATGGGTAACACAAGGCAGGGTTATACAGGTTCAGGCCCTCAACGGAGGTAATACCCTACTTCCTGTGCTCTGGGATTATGGTTGATCAATATGCGGGATGCAAGATGACCAATGTTAATGTGTGTACTCGATGATGATGCCGAAGATCTCTCTCTTTACGGTCTCTATCCCCTCCCCTTATATAGTGCGGGGGGGGGGAATAGGATTACAGAGCGTCGCGGGGTATTATGGCAACTATTTCTGTTATGATGTTACATGGAATGTATGCATCGATCTGCTAATTACATGGAGATATACCATATCCTCGGATCTTCTCTTGCGGCGCAAGGCACGTGAAACCCGAGTAGTCTTCAACCCTAATCGGCCGACTTGGATCGCCCCCCATCTGCTCCCTCATGGGCCTTCTAGAGGATACCCGGGGCCCATGTAGTCCACAGCGGCTAAGAAGACCACGCAAGCCACGGGATCTGCCGAGGGGCCTTTGGCTGCGCAACCGCGGAGGTGCATGCGAGGAAACGCATGGCGCCAGTGCGGTTAAGCCCTTTTCCTCCGTGACTGGTCGAGTGTTGGGCCTTCTATGACCCTAAGTTCTGTTCTGTGCGCGCCCAGGGCGTGGTGCCTTCGAAGAAGAGGAGGATGTATCGGCCCGTTCCGGGTAGTGACGACGAAGAGGTCATGCTTGGGTCAGGCCCGTCACCGTCGACAGCGCCGCAGCGAGGGCCTACGAGGAAAGTCCCCGCGGGCAGGAGGAAAGCAGCCGTGCCCACCACTAGCCGCATCGGCGGGCTGGAGACGGAGCTATTTCTGCGCCCCACACTGGGGGTGCAGGAGGGAACAGAGCTGCAACCAGCGCGTAAGTGTTTCCGCACTGCTTGCTGTTGTTTTGCTTATGCGTCTAACTGCTACGCACATCTTTGGTCGCAGTACGCAGCGCCAAGGTAGCGGCCGAGGCGTTGCCTCCTCCTGCCGAAGCCAGGGTGGCCGAAAGAGCGCCAGCCGAGTCCGAAGGAGAGGGATTCCTAGTGCGATCGCTGGAGGTTGCCGGGCTGCAGAGGCCGACAGACGCGCGAGGCAAGGAGAGGCAGTCATTCCATGTGGGGTCATCATCTTGCCTGCCAGTGGCGGTGTTGGACGCGTCCGACGAGGTCGCGGAGACCGTGAAGGTGGAGACTGCTAAGGCCTAATAATGGGTTACGCCCTTGCGCGTCAAAGGGCGCACAGCGCACGGATGGTGGCCTATCGACCGCCGGGGATCGCTGACCTCTTCAAAACCCCGATCGAGGAAGTGCCTCCGGCGCTTGATCGGCGCATGCTGCTGTTTGGCTGGGATTGGCACGTGCGCGTGCTCACGCCGTTGGGCTGGACAGATGTCTCGCTGTCAAGTGTGGCCCCTCTGACGTCGGCGGGCTGGATATCCGCCAGCCCAGAGTGGGTGGAGCAACAAGTGGGTATCAGAACGCGACGCTCCGCTGAGGGGGCCCGCCGAAGGCGAAGATCTATCCAACCCCTGGCCTGACGAGGGAGGACCTCATGCGGCGCCAGGACGCTGTTCCGGTAGGCGAAGCGAACATCGCCCGCCTGCGCATGGAAGAAGCGAAGGCCGAGGAGGAGCGGTGGCGGTTGAAGGCAGCAGGTGTGGCGGTGCCTCCTCGACAACGTCCGGTGTTGGTGGTGGGCGCTATGCCCTCGTTCTTGCCGCCTGTGGAGGGCGAGAGCGCAGCAGAAGCGGAGCTCTGGGCGACGAAGGCCGGCCTTGCTCTAGCGGAGGACGCGGCGACCAGGCTTAAGATGCAGGTTGTGGAGGCGCAGTATGCCGCTCAGAGGGCTGCGGAGCGGGCTGAGCCGACGATGGAAAGGCAAAAACTTGCGCAAGAGGTCGCTCAACTCCTCGGCGAGCTCGAGTGATCCCAAGACGTCGCGGAGCAAGCAGTTCAGGCAAGAGCTTGATCGAACCGTCGGTGGCGCCGTCGGAGAGAGGTTGAAGAGAATGCTTGTTCTCAACAAGAAGGTAATACCCCAGGGTACGCATATTATGCTCAGTCGTTGACCTTTCCGCGTCTTCATGCGCATTCCTTCGTTTCAGTTCTACGGCCATATCGCCGGCACATCCTCATTGATGGAAGCGGCGAACAAACGGTCAGATGACGACGCGGCGAACGTCGAGCGCCTCTCTACCGAGCTCGCGCAAGTCCGAGCTCAGATAGAGCGCGCAGACAGGCTAGCTGCTGAGATCGAAACTCGTGGAACGGCCCGCGTCGCCGAGCTAGAGGCCGTGCTCCAATTGGCGCAGGAGAAGGATCGGGAAGCCGTGGCGAGGGTCGCCCGGGCTTAAGAGCTGGAGAGAGCTACAGTGAGCCAGGCCCAGGCGGCCCGTGAAGAGGCAGACCGGGCCCGGGCTGCGTTCGATGAGGAGCACAGGCGCAGGGAAGCGGCCTCCAAAGAGATGGAGGCTACTTTGTCCGAGCGCAACTCCGTTATGCGCGGGCTTGAGGAAGCCTGCGACAAGCTCGCGGCGGAGAACGCTGTGCTTCGGGAAGCCGAGAAGAAGTCCAGGGCCGAAACAGAGTCCCTAGGGCAACGAGAGCAAGAGCTCGTCGAAGCCCAGGCTAAACTGCGCCACGAGCAAAACGACGTGGCCTCGCAAACCATAGAATTGGTTCAGGCGCAAAAACGAATCTGGGACTTAGAAACTGAGCTAGAAAGGCTCAAGTTGCAGCGCAGGTCGTAGTTTGACCCGGTCTTCCTTGTCCCGGACTCTGTGCTATGAAAATTGTGTAATATTTTGTTTTAAACGCCCGCTTAACGGATAAGCATCGCGTGTTGTGCGGTGGCCGAAGGGCTTAGCCATTTTCCTCTTAGTTTATCGCGTCAAATCGCGCGCACTGTGGGCTCTGCAGCGTGGCACAGTGTTCCGTTGATGGGAAGGGCACGTTTGCCAGGCACAGATACAGAGGCGCAACCGCCCGCATCGATTCGTGCACCCAGCCTAAGCCACGCGTCAGACCGCGGAGACGCCGCTGAGTCTTTGTTCGTACAGGTGGGCCAGGCCTGCACAATGGGCTTCGACGCGCAGCGATTTTTCCCTTTGCCACTGACAGCGGGACCGGGACACGCGTCGCGCAGCGACCGGAGCGATTGGTATTCCTAGCCAGCGTGCGAGAGAGAGAGGAAGAAAGGCAAGAGAGGCCACAGAGGGGAGGAATATGTCTTCAACGAGCTGGTCATCGGACACCAGTTCTGATTACCTTGCAGCCTGGGTGGTGGCAGCAACGGATGTTCTGCCGTCGCTGCCTCCTCTGCCGTCGATCCAGCCTGGAGCGCCGGAGGTGGACTCGCCGGGCCCCATCGTCGCGGCCCAGGCAGCCGAGCTAGAGGCGTATGCCCAACTCCAAGCCAATGAAGAGGCGGCTGGGGCGCCCGCCGCCGCATTCGCGGTGGAGGACGAGGAGGAGGACGCGGCGGTATACGCCACCGCGCTTGCGGCGGAGGAAGAGGCTGCGCCGTTGGCCTCGCCGGAGGAGGCTCCACCGGAGCCCGTGGCGGAGGAGGCTGAGGCAGCGACGGAGGCTTCCGGGGAGACATCGTGGGTGCTTATGGGCGACAGCATCCGCCACCGGCGGAGGCAACACCCGAGCGCGCCCGGACCATCGGTGCCCGCACCGGAACCGCCGACGCCGTCGTCGTCGGCGGCGGAGTCTGCGGCTCCGCCGGCTCGTCGCCAGCGCCGTTGGTAGGCGTGGCGAGGTAGTTGTAGGACTTGGGCGCCGCCATAGTTGTAGTAGCGCGGCGCCCCTTTTGCGGTAGTCCAAGATGGCAAGGCCTCCTTTTGTTTGTAAATTCCTTGTCTTGTAAGATCCTTTCCCTGTGAAATGCAGCTTCCTTTAATGAATCTCCTTGTTAAGTCCGTTTGTTCCTCTTTTCCTGTGCGAATCTGAAATACAAAAAATAGGGGAACCAGATGAACAGTAACGAAGCTCTGAGGAGAACTTAGGAAATTCGAGCAAACAGGTTGCTTTGGAAGATTTGTTTTTGGTGCGCCTAATCATCCAGCCCTTGGGCCGCGGCCAAGTCCAAGTGCGATCTTGGAGTTGGGCACGGTCTAGAGACTAGAGTGACTTAAAAATTCACGCGAACTCCCAACCCCCGAGCTTCGTTGGTCCGCGCGGCGATGCGGGCTTGGCAAAGTGAAGGGCTTAGGAAAAATCTGGGCGCAAAAATCCCTCAGCCCCCGAGCGCTGCGAGGTCCAAGTTAGCCATTCTGATGGGGACGGGGGTCCCGATTTTCCGACAGGTAGGATAAACACGATTGGTGGAGAACTCGACGTTGACGATCCGGCTTCCAATCAGAACAGATCTAAGCCTGCAATCGCTCCACCACTGTCTCCGTACGTTATCAACCACACCAAGACACGGTTGACCTCACCACGAAGGCTAGTTCCTGCAAGCGAATCGAGAACACGAGCAAGAACGCGGTAGATGCAATCTCAAATTACTGATTACCGAATAAGCACACAAAGTTGGGGTTCAGCAAACCGATACACGGCGAAACTGCGACGGCAGAATAATCTAAGCAAAACCCAAGTCTAAACGATGACGGCTACTGAATATATAGCGACGGCTAGGGTTTGGGGCGCTCAACCCTAGGGTTACATGGGCCACGGGCCCAAAGTGGAGGTGGCGCAGTACCCGGCAGATTTTGACGTCCTCTTGATTTCGCGATTCTGGCTGATTCTGA
>SPJY01017277.1:1141115-1161151 GCA_005191435.1 Raddia distichophylla
CAAATTTTGGCAAAACCCACTGTCGGACGGCGTCCGACGGGAACCGGACGGCGTCCGACCGAGTTATCTGAAACTCGCGATTTAATCTGAGCCATCCATTGTTAGGGTTTCGCCTTGTGCCTATAAATAGGGGCTTGGAGCACGGGAGAAACTTGAGAGAGCCATCATTAGCAGCCACCCCTTGCCTTAGCCACCCATGAGAGCTCCTCCCATGGCACCCACCTCCACCTAGGGTTCCATGTGCTTGAGAGATTGAGAGGGAGAAGAAGAGAGGAAGGGGAAGAAGAAGGTGATCCCTACCTCCTCCCATCATCTCAAGGTTTGCCCCCATCTCCCATGGTGTTCTTGCCCTAGTTTTCATGGGGAGAGAGAAGGGGTAGTGGTGAGAGACGATCTCGATCTTGTGCTCTTGGGACTTCGCCGCCGGAGAGATCGTCGTCACGCCACGAGCTTCATCAACCGTACGACTACATCCGCTCCATCCGTTGGAGGCATAAGTCCGCCGTGTGTCGGCGGCCATCTCCGTGTGTCGGGGGTGCCAAGGTGTCCGTGTGTCGGAGCCAAATCCTCCATGTGTTGGAGGTCCCTCATGTGTTGAGGCGAAATCCACCGTGTGTCGGTGGTCGGTGCCGTGTGTCGGCGCCGTGGGTGTGAGGACTCTCGTGTGTGAGAGAACTCGCTTCCGTGTGAAGGTTTGGAGCTCGCCTACCATGTGTTGGTGAAGAGCTACCACGAGTGGTTTGAGGGCTAGGGACGAGAGAGTCCCGACTTCTCTGTGTGAGAAGTTTCCTCAACGGAGACGTAGGTGCTCATGTGTTGAGCACCGAACTTCGGTAAACAAATCGGTTTGCGTCTCTTCTCTTCACTCTGTTAATTACGCTTATTGACTTGATTGCTTGCATGTGAGTGCCATCGAGCCTCCCAGTAGTCGCCTGAATTTCATTGTGATTGCTTCCGCATCTAGACTCTAGGAATTGATCGATAGATTGGGTAATCACTTGACTAAGCAATCACTCAAACAAGTTTAAAATTTGAATTAGGAGTCCGATTCACCCCCCCTGTCGGCCTAGGATCCTTACAAAGGTAAAAGCCCCAAATCTTGAAAACCTCTAGAACGTGCAATGTGCGCCCTTTTAGTTCGAGTTCAAGACTAAATATGCTTCTATCTTGTTCATAGAAGTTTTCCCCACCTGTTGATGCCTCGGATTCGTTCTTTTTGATGCGAGATGTGACAAACCCTATTTGTGCAGTTGCTGTACCTCGTCGGATGTTTCGACCCCGTCGGATGTTTCGACGTGGTACTCACTAACCGGGTTGGATTTTGTATTTTCCACACCTCAGTTGATTTATCAAATTTCACCATTGCATTTCTCTCATCAAAACTCGTCAAATTCTATTGTATCGAACTCAGATTTGTGAAAATTTATGATTCGCTACAGTGCAGCCCATCAGATGTTCAGACGTCTATCGGATGTTCCGACGAGGGGTGTACTATGTGGACCATAGTTCTGTCAATTCTAAGCACTCCCTTGCAATTCTTTGATTCTATCCTGTTTATCATGCAGATGTCATCTTCTTAGCATGATCCCAAAGGCAAGGGTACTGCCAATCCATCTAAACGACAAAAGACCTCAAGTTCGACTGTCGTTCCTCCTTCTGCCTTGCCCAATGAGCATCCTACGGACTATCATAAGAGAATGGCTCAGTGGAAGCATCCTGGCTATTATGTTTCGGACGTCAAGGAGATTCAATACCGCAAGGCTGAAGTTCCCTTGCAGTATGAGAAGGAGGAAGGGACTGATGAATGATTTTGGAACTTCCATCAAGATTTCTATGAGCTGCCTTTGTGAGAAAGAAGAGCCCGGTGATGCGTATGCAATTCATTGATTGGGAAGGCATGGCGCTAACAGTTATTCCGGTCATCAATGAAGTAATATCTGCTTGTGACACCGTGGGATTGACCAACATCTTAAGTTTTCAGCATGATTGGAACGATGAGGTGATATGTCAGTTCTATGTTACATTGCACATTGCTTGGGGGTGTCGCTAACGACACTTTCTGGTTTATGTGTGATGTAGTATTCTATCACTTCACGAAGAAGGAATTTGGTCAACACCTGAAGTTGTCCACTAGAGGCAACATGGAAGACATCCACGACGTGGATGCCCTAATGAATCATGAGCTGAAGTTCTTGGATGATGGACCTATTCCTTCTAAGGCAGGAGCAACTGAGACCATGAAGCCTTTCTACCAAGTGCTCAATCGCATCCTTCGCAAGACTCTTTGTCCCAAAGAAGGTGATGCTTCTCGTGTTCTATCCTATTCTCGCAACCTTTTGATGAAAATTGGTCTGCGAGAGCATCCTTTTGATGTGCTGGATTTCATCTGTGTGAGATCGTGATCAGTGCTAACGATCCCAAGAGGAGCTGTCCTTATACTCCTTATCTGATGAGCATGATCATTCATGTTGCTGGTCTCAAGTTTGTACTGGATGTGAAGCACACCCCATACCTTGTGACCACCCGTGGACTAGCATCTCCTGGTAGGACTTCTGCGACTCCACCCAGGAGTGGTTTTGCTACTCGTGATAGCGCGGGTCCTTCTTCTGCTCCGCGTGGTAGTGCAGGCCCGTCTTCAGCACGGTCTAGCCCGTCATCTTCTGGAGGCTCTATCAAGAAAATGCTGAAATCTATCTTTTGCATGTGTCGCAAGATGAATGAAAGGGTCAAGGACACCATTGTGCGTCTTCGCGACAATCGCAAGCACATTCAAAACATCAAGAAGCATCTTGGTATGCCTCTTTCTTCTGATGATTTCGAGTCTCCCAACACAACCATTGACTCCTATACTCGAGGACTGTTTGGGATTCCTCCATCCGGCGACGGCGATGATGATGATGAAGTCACCGGTGGGGCTGGTGTTCAAGGTGGTGGTGCTGGTGGTGGTAGCTCAAGCAGCTGTGATCCAGAGTGGATAGAGCAGTCCACTTCAGCTTCTTTCTTTTTGGCGTCTTGATGCCAAAGGGGGAGAAGATTATCATTTATCCTCTCTTAGATTCATATGTGTGAAAATTGAATGTTTAAGCTTGCGCAAAACTATGTTTTAAACTCGATGTTTTATGCGGTACGCTGTGGTTGTAAGACTTATTTATTTACCCTGTGATGACGTTGAAATGGTGAATTGCTAGTTATTTACTTTTCGTATTGTGTGATTTATCCTGTCTTATTGCATTTAGATTCAATTTTCGTCAAGGATATAGGGGGAGCTCTCGTTGTTATTCTTGTCATAGTTTCAGGGGGAGCTTCTGGCTATATTCTTGTTTATAAACTCTTTTGTGAGCTATAATTGTTGTCATCAATACACCAAAAAGGGGGAGATTGAAAGTGCATCTAGGCCCTTAAGTAATTTTGGTGATTAATGAGTAACAATTATAGAGCTAATATTTTCTACTGGAGAATTGTACACAGATGTTATACAGGTTAAATCCATGAGATACATGTTTACATGTGATGGTGTACCCCTCTAAAGTGGATATATTAAAAGAAGGCGTGAAGACTAGTAATTATTTGTAAATCTTCATTTATTGAGTCATAGGTATGTCGTACTATGAAGAGGGATGCAATGGAGAAGCATATAAAGGTTCCTAAGTGCTCAAAATAGGTTTCTCGAAATTCGTGTGAGTTTTCCACCCAAAACACAATCTATACAAAACCTACACCATCAGAACATCCGACGAGGGTCGAAACATCCGATGGTGAAACCAGTCTGCCAGTTTTCAAAGCAATCCAGTGAGCAGTCCATCGGAACATCCGAAGGCGGTCGGAACATCTGATGCGGGATTAATTGCAGCAATGGCTACTTTTCAGGATTCCCTATTTAAAGCCTTCTCTAATACTTGCCAAAAGGTTACCGATCCTCTGATTTGAACCTAATTCATATTCTTCATCATCTCTCTAAAAACCTTTAGCCTTTGTCTCTCTCTTGGTCATCTTGAGAGATCTAGATCTAGAGAGATCAAGGCACCCAAGTGCTCCACGAATTAGAGTCTTCCAATTCTTTAGCACTTAGCGATTCTTAATTTCTTCATCGCATTTGTTACTCTTGGAGGCTTGACGGGCTCCTAGACGGCTAGGTGTTGCCGGTGAGCCGCCGATCATCGTGTGGTGTACCTCCGGAGTTTGTGAAGGTGCGAATCTACCTCCGCAAGGAAAATGATTCAACTAGTGATCGCCGGTGAGTGCGGTGTGCTTCGCCGGGAGGGGATTAGGGTTTTGGTGATCCGGGCTTTGTGCCTTCCCTAACGGTGAGTAGGATCTCCCTTCAAATATCCGAACATTGGTAAACAAAAATCGCTGTGTTCTTCGTCTTGGTCTTTAGTATTTGTTTTACTTCTGCTTTGGCCTGTTCTGATTAATATTGAGTAGATCTAAACTTGGTTTTGCGAGAAATCAATTTTACTGCATGTTTTCGTCAATTCTAGAACACCCAGGATCGAAACATCCGACGCCCGTCTGAACATCCGACCCAGATCAGAACATCCGACGCAGGGGTTACTGGATCAGGTCGGAACATCCGATCTCCATCGGAACATCCGACGTGCTGGTCACTGTTTCAGTTTATTAATTCTGCAATTTCGTTTTATTCGCCTATTCACCCCCCTCTAGGCGGCATAGCGATCCTTTCAGAACCTATTGGCGCAAGAGGGAGCCGCTGGCAACTGAGTACCAGCCCAGAGGTGGAATCCTTAGCGGTGATGCCTGAACTAGGAGTGAGTTGGTTAAAGACCTTGTGGTGGTTTACTTTGTAAATTACCTCTCGTGGGTAGAGCGTGCAACTTCTGCAGAGTGTAGAACTATCTAGATAGCCGTGCCCACAGTCAAGGGTGGGCGATGGAGCGCTGCCTCATGGTAGTATTTTCCCATTTTGTTTTCGAAATGGCGCTTTAAAAAGAAAACCACGGCAAAACGTTGTGAGTCTTGTTTTGGGCCTTCGCAGTAGGACGCTGTGAAGTGATTGAGTGAGCATGACGGTCAGTCATGATATTTGCATGGCGGCTAGCCTTGAGATTATGATTTTGACATGGCGGCTAGCCCTGAGGTTTTGATTTGGCGGTTAGCCCTGATATTAGATTTCTACGGCAGATAGCCATATGATCATTGGATGGACATGGCAGGTAGCCATGAGTTGCCCGTGTTGGGTTAAAACCGATGGGTAGCCGGAGATTCAAAAGAAAGATATTTGTTTTAACTCTTCATGACCCTTTTTACATTTTCAAAGATATAGGAAAATTTATAAAGTTGGCTTTCTGCAAAATAAACCCTAATCCCTCCTTTGTTAAGCCCTCATATGCATATGTCAATTTGGCATGCGAGTATTTGCACATATACTCACCCTCGCGTTCACTCGCGGGGCTGCTCATTCCAATGAGCAGGACTGAATGCTCAGTATTATGACCCGAACAATGGTGAGTCCAAAGACGGTGACTTCGCTGATGGTGTTCAAGACGTGGATTTCTTCGACGCCTAGGATCGCTACTACAGCCTTGCTTGTGGGATTGTGTTGGAGTTCTCTTTTGGATTTTACTTTGTACCCATGCTTCCGCAGTTGTATGGCCTGCGTGCCAGTCTTTTGTATTTTGAGCCTTAATGGCGGCACTCTGATGTAATATTTAATGTTTTAATAAGAATGGTTATGATCTAAGTTCTGCAAATCTGTGTGTACTAGCTACTGATCCAGAGACTAGTACATTAAGGCACAGAAGGTGCTCGACTCGTTCAGGCGGGTCTCGACACCGCCAAGAAGTAGGACAAGACTTCCATCCAAGCAGCCGTGATCGGGACAGGGCTTAACAGCAAATAGGAGGACACGCTCGTCACTTTCCTCCGGGCAAACCTGGACGTGTTGGCTTGGAAGCCTTCGAACATGCTTGGTGTTCCGAGGGAGGTGATAGAGCACTCTCTCCACGTCGATGAAAAGGCGCGGCCAATCAAGCAACGCCTGAGAAGATTTGCGCCAAATCGGATGGACGCCATTCGAGAGGAGATCACCAAGCTGCTTGTAGCACGGTTCATCAAGGAAGTATATCATCCCGAGTGGTTGGCAAACCCGGTCATGGTGCAGAGGAAGAACAAGACATGGCAAATGTGCGTTGACTATACCGACCTCAACAAAGCTTGTCCCAAGGATCCTTTTGTGGTCCCCCGCATCGACCAAGTGGTGGATTCCACCGCCGGGTGCGAGGTCCTAAGCTTTCTGGACGCTTACTCAGGCTATCACTAGATCAGCCTGAAGGAGGACTGCATTAAGACGTCGTTTATCATGCCTTTTGGTGCTTTCTGTTATATCACAATGCTGTTCACGCCGAAAATCGCTGGTGCGACTTATCAGCGCATCATACAGCGGTGTTTCAGCACTTAGCTCGGCCGCCATGTGGAGGCCTATGTCGACGACGTCGTCGTGAAGACGCGAGTAAAGTCAGATCTCATAACAGGTTTGACCAAAATTTTCGAGAACCTAAGGGCATATCGGATGAAATTGAATCCTGAGAAGTGTGTTTTCGGGGTTCCATCCTGAGAAGTGTGTAAACTACTCGAATTTATCGTATCGCATCGCAGGATTGAAGCCAAACCTGAAAAGGTCAGCGCCATCATGAAGATGAAGCCCCCGACCAGTCAGAAGGGTGTGCATAAGCTCACTAGATGCATCATGGCACTCAGCCGATTCGTTTCCCGACACGGGGAGCGCGGCATGCAGTTCTTTAAGCTCCTACGCTGACAATAAGTTTTTCAGTGGACAGTGGAATCACAAGAAGCCTTTGAAGACTTCAAGAAATTTCTTACTACGCCACCGGTGTTGGTCCCGCCCATGCCCTAAGAGCCACTCCTACTCTACATCGGCGCCACGACTCATGTAGTCAACAGCGCGTTGGTGGTGGAACGGGATAAGCAAGGCTCCCTCCAGAAGGTACAACGCCTGGTCTACTTCGTAAGCGAGGTATTAGGTGATTCCAAGAGAAGGTACCCCCATATTCAAAAGCTTTTGTATGCCGTACTAATCACGTCACGAAATCTTAAGCATTATTTCGAAGATCACGAGATTTCGGTGGTCACTTCCATCCTGCTAGGGGATATTCTTCATAATCGGGAAGCCACCGGGAGAATTGCGAAGTCGGCAGTCGAGCTTGGAGCCTTTGAACTAAAGTTCAAGACTCGGCTAGCCATTAAATCTCAGGCACTAGCTGATTTCGTCGCAGAGTGGACAGAGACCCTGACACCACTAGCAAAGAAAAATCTCGAGTACTGGACGATGTACTATGACGGTTCCCTCATGCTCAGTGGCGCCGGGGCTAGGATTTTGCTCATTTCTCCGACTGGAAAGAGGCTACGATACATCCTCCAGGTTCGAAAATTAGAGGACAAATTCGACGGGCTAGAATTAACTCTCATACTCTGACGAAACAATGAAGAAGCAGATGAACTGGCGAGGATGGGATCCAGTCGGGCGCAAGTTCCGACTAGTGTTTTCATTGAGGAATTGCGTAAACCATCCATCAAGATACCAACCCCGCCAGACGAACAGAAGGACGAGCAGCACGAGTCGGAGGTATTATCAATTAACCCGGGTGGACACAGCCATATGTAAATTATCTTCTCTATGATGAGTTGCCAGAAGATCGCAGCCTCGCCGAGTGCATCACACGCCGAAGCAAAAATTACAAGATAATTGGGGATGAGCTTTTTTGAAAAAACAGTTCCGGAGTACTAAGACGTTGCATATCTGAGCAAGAAGACAGAGATCTACTGAACGACATCCACTCGGGGGAGTGTGGACATCAGAGCGCCGGGCGAGGGCCCCACACGTCAGGCAGGCGACCAGGCCCCAGCGTGTGGGCGAGCCCCTCGGCGCGCGCAGGGCCCCTCTCTGATAGGTGGGGCCCGCATGGCAGGGAGCGTCCCGAAAGGAGTCTTCTTGGCGAAGGCTCCCCCTGCTGTGAAGGACGGACGCATTCAATGCGACATTACGCGCGGATAGACAGATGAAGAGATGATTACCACCACAATGACCTCTGCAGGTCTGATCAACTGTCACTGTGGCGCTGCGGAATTGACCGGCAGAGAGAGAGTTTGCCCTCATCAACCTAGCCGACCGCGTCAGAAAGAGCAAGCTGGGCCCCGTCCGCAGTCTCGCTGGCATGTTCACACGGGTCAGAAGCCACTTGCGAAGCACGCGTGGGCGGTGCCATACGGCGCAGTAGCAGGACGTTTTCGTCTCTCCTGTCCCGTCCCTCATGTCTTATCAGTGTACTGAGAGTACTGTACTGCCTACCCGCTCGGCTCTCTCCGCCAGTTCAAGGCTTGTATAAAAGGGGAGGATAGAGAAGGGAGAGGGGGTTCGAAAAACATTTTGTAATCGTACTCCACACAACCACAACACGAAAAGAGCTAAGGCTCGGCAGGAGTAGGACTGTTACCCGAGAGGAGGTCCGAACCTGGGTAAACTCTGCGCGTCGGTCCTCGTCGTGCCCAACGCTCGAATCGAACTGAGCTTGAGCTGATCAGCTAGCAAGATAGAAATCTGATAGGGGTGTGATCCGCAGTGGTTGAGCGGAGCGCACGCCTTCAGTGGCGCGCCAAGTAGGGGGCGCTAGCATCAGTTCGGGTTCTTCGACATCTCTTCAGACGGCAATGGCTGATCAGAAGTACGCGATGGAGAAGGAAGCAGCTGCCAGAGCCGGCCACTGTCGGTGCCAGTCCTTCCTGTTGGACTTGAGCGCGACCGGGATGAAGGCGGCAGTTTCGCGAAGTGTAAAGTAGCAGCTTCCAATAGCCCCGCTCGAGCGCGAGCTCACGTGCATCTTGAAGAGCCGGCACCAGAGCGGGAGGCTTGGCATCGCCCCCACGAACATTTCGCAGAGGTGGGCGAAGATGGCCAGCGTCACGACGGAATTGGGGGGAAGGTGCGCCGCCTGGATCTCATAGAAGGCAAGCACCCCCAGAAAGAACTCAGAGTATGGCGGAACAAGGCCCGTCAGCACCGCCCAGGTGAAGGTAACGATCTCCCCGTCGCGGGGGCTTGGCGCCATGGTGCCGGCGCGGAACCAGGCGGAGGACGGCGGCACGAACACTTGGAGCCGCGCCACCATCTCCTCGTCGGCGGCGGAGGCAGGCAAAGCTGAACCAGGTGGCGGCGGGGCCGGAGCGGCGTCCCTGCGGCGACCCTTGCTGCGATTCGGCGCCATGGGAAGATGGGGGTGGCGTTGGCGAGAAAGCTCTGTGGCGGCGGCAAAGAAGGCGGATGGCAGTTTGAGGACTTGGCGCGCCACTGTCTGCGTATTTTTCTGCCGCTAGACTCGAAGATTCAGAGATTCGGAATGGGGGTAGCACTGCTGCGCCTCGATCCGCCCTCGAGCTCCTAAGAACAGTATGAACACGCGCGATATACCCAGGTTCGGGCCCCCAAGGTAAGTAATAGCCCTACTCCTGCTGAGCACTCGCTCCATGTGTGTATTAGGTATGAAATGAGGTGGAATGAGCCAAGTCCTGGAACCCCCCCTCCCCGTGGTGGCTTGGTCCCCTTATATAGCGTGGGTGAGCCCGACCCGACGGGGAGAAACAGGGGACGTCTAGCCTATTACATGATCACTGTACTGGTAGGTATACAATAAATGCCGTGTCGTCGTAGCCGCCTGCTACACGCATCCCGCTGCCTTGTCGCGTCCCATCAGTGGCAGGTGGGGCCCAGAGTCCCGCCGACCCTGCCAGCTGCTCACGTGGTCGTCGATACGGTGCGGGTCTGATCGCCCGCCTGCCGATCTGCCACGTATCCTGGTCGCCGAGCTGCTACATGTCCTGGTCGCCGAGCTGCTCGCCCGACGCGCCGCGTGTCCTGGTCGGGGCGGTGCTCGCCTGCATACTGGAGCCTGGTCGCCCGCCTGGCACGTGGAAGGGCTCGCCCGCGTGCTGGGGTCTGGTCGCCCACCTGGCACGCGGGGCCCGGTCGCCCGGCGTAGGGGTCTGGCCGCCCTCGCCTGCCGAGAGACGCCTCGGGGCCCAAATCCGAGTGGTGGGGCCCGCGTGCCCGCCAGTCCACTCGGAACCAGACCCGGTCTTCACGGTCCTTCTGGATGACTCCGTCTTCTAACCCCCTTTTAGAGGAGGTGGAGAGGACACCCTGGTACCTTATGTACCGACAACAGCCTCCAAGGCATGCGAGTTCTTCCGGGACATCGTCGTACGGTTTGGCGTGGCTAATCACCGACAATGGCGTTCAGTTCAAGAGCAGCGAATTCCAGAACTGGGGCGAGGAGCTGGGCATCAAAATCTGCTATGCCTCTGGGGCCCATCCAAGGAGCAACGGGCAGGTGGAGCGTGCCAATGAATTGATTCTAGAAAGACTCAAAGTAAGGATCTTCGACCGCCTAAAGCCATATGCCATGCATTGGGTCAAGGAGTTGCCTTCGGTTCTCTGAGGGCTCAGAACAACCCCACGTCGAGCAACCGGGCAGACACCCTTTTTTCTAGTTTACGGCTCGGATGCAGTCCTCCCGACTGAGTTGAAGTTCCGCTCTCTACGGGTGCGCAACTACGACATCAACCAGTCGGACGAAGGAAGACTGGAAGACCTCGACAGGTTCGAAGAGTCCAGGGAAGCAAAAATGATCCATTCGGCTAAATACCAGCAGGGCTTGCGTCGTTATCATCAACGCAACATATGGGGCCGTGCGTTCTCTAAAGAGGATCTGGTCCTCTGAAGGAATCAGAAGCACGAGCACAAACTCTCTCCACTTTGGGAAGGACCCTATGTGATCGATGAAGTGACATGCCCGAGGGCTTATCGACTGAAGCGAGAAGACGGATAAGACGTGCCTAACACCTAGAACATTAAGCAACTACGTCGTTTTTATTCGTAAGTCATGTATTCAAGTATTGTGTAGTTAGTCTCTTGTTTGACTTGATGCTCAGCCGTACACGAGTAAGCAGTAAATCAGGGGCTACACTAAATAGTCACCGCACCCTATCTTATCAATGAAATTGTTTTCTTTTTACATGTGTTGATCAAATTTGGGTATTATGAAAATTCTTGAGTAGTGGCGCTCATGCTTGTCAGAGATAACGTTTAGTCACTCGGTACGTGCGTAGGGCGAAGGCCAAGTGCTTATTCCTAGCACTCGGGGGCTGGACTACTCGGCAGAAGCGTTACACGAAAAAAGGATAAATCGCATACTCAGATGAATTAAAGATCAAGATGCATTGAGGATCAATTAAACATTCTGGAATTAAGTCATCTACAGAGTTAAATGTTTTGCCAACATGGCGGAGATGTCCCGAACTTCTTCCATAAGAGCGGAGGCCTCTTCTTCGTCGCAAGCAAATCCTTCTCGCACGGCTTTGAGGGCAATGCCGGGATAGTTTGACTTCGTGATGGCCAAAGCTTGGCTGGCGCAAGTTGTCGCCGCCTCCCTTGCGAAGAGCTTGATCTGTGCAGGAATATCTTCAAGTTGAGCCATGAAGATCTCAGCATCTGATGGCAGCTCGTCCTCAGGATGAAGATACTGGAGTGCCGGAGCCGCCGCCTTCAGAGCGCGGTTGCGCAGCTCATTGGCGTTCTTCACCCTCTCGTCGAAGACCTGGAACTACGCCATGGTTTTTTGCTGATAGGCTGCAGAACCAGTCAGACATCATAAAGTAGTCAGGCTTTAGTAGGGTTGAGCCAGGGAGAGCCAAAGACAGAAAGTTACCCTCTAGCTCCTTGGCTGATCTATCGGCCTGGGTGCTGGCCAGGAAGACTTCTCCCTCCATGGCTTTCTGCCTCGCCTCCATCACCTACTGGTTTTCCCTCAAAGCTTTGTACAAAGGCATGTGTGAGGGATCAATCTCAAAGGAGCGTTCTACAATTGCATGGGAGTTTAATATCGTTCGGAGGTGCTCACCTTGGATGGTATTGACTTCTTCTACGTGGTGGAGTCGGAGTTTAGTAACTTCCCTTCGAAGCTCCTCGATCTCGCCATGGTACTGCGACTTGAGCGCGTAGAGTGCGTTGTCGAATTCATCACAAGATTTCAGCTCACCTATGGATCTTCGCAAGCACATGGACTTCTGTTTGGACCTCTTGCTCATGCGCTGTGTGAAGACAGGAGAGAAGATCGGTCGGGTTCTTTGCGTAAAACGAGAATTCAAGACATGAAAGGATTTTTATCTCAAGTATGTTGGTGCTGAATTTTGACATATTTTGCATCATCTCCCACTCCTCGGCCTCCTGCTCGTCATCGACCTCATAGCCTTCCATCTCTTTCCTCCATTTCACTGGAAGGGGAGGAGGATTGGCGCTGGCGGAGGGGCGAGGAATCTCCTCGATTTTCGGCTCTAAGCTTTTTGGAGCCGGGGCCGGGATCTTACCCTTTGCCGATGAGGATTGGTGAGCTGTAGGGGATGGCGGGGAAGTAGGTAGAGGTGCTGCGCATTGAGCTGGGTCCACATTTGGAGTAGGCTTAGTTTGGCGGTCGGATCTTGGAGGAGCAGGAGCCAGCGTCTTGGTGCTGCGTTTGCTTGGCATGGCGCCCAAGACAGATTTCCTATAAATATTTAAAGATTTTGAGACCCTGGTTTCTTTACAAACAATGAATAATGAAGTTGTGAGGGGAAACCTTTGCGATGGAATAAATTTAGCTCCCATCCGAGTGGATTGACTACTCAGGGCGGAGCCGGAAGGCCTTTTAGCCACTGCTGTGGCCTCTGGGCTAGTAGCTGGAGGAGTTGGAGGGCTTGGAGATCGCCTAGAGGGAGCTGGGCTAGGCTTCGTGGCTGGGCGACGACGGTGCAGGAGCGGGACGTCATCTTCATCATCATCCTCGTTTGAGTCCCTCAGGACGATTCCCTTGCCCTTCTTGGGCGGAGGGGCATCAGTCGAGTCCTCCGCAGGTCGTTTGTGCGGTGCCTCCTTGTGGCTGGGAGCTTCGGGGATGGGATACGTGGAAAGAATGTGTCGCATCCCTGTACGAAGATCGAATCAGATCAATTACAATGGAATTTCCTAGTTCGCAGCAAGTGGAGAAGGGAATTTCCTGCTTACCGCTGGAGGAGGATATGATAGACCGTACGCGGCCGGACAATCCTTATTCTCTATGATTGAACAGCTCGGCCACTCGGTTCATCAGATCTTTATGGGAAATTTGATATTCATTCTCCCGAGTGGTGTCATGAAGTCCCGAGTATTCATACTCTCTTTGATGGGTTGGACACGGCGGACGCTGTAGTTCAAAACTACGCCGATGCCAGTCAGCCCGACGGACTTCAGTCTTCTGAGGAGGATGAGCAGTTCCTTGACTTGGCTCTCTTCGCTTTCAGCGAGGAGAGAGGACCAAGAGGTACTGACCGTGGGGCACTCTCCGCAAAATGAAGGAAGGACTGGGGGAAGATTGGAGCAATAAAACCATTCGGAGTGCCAGCCCTTGTTTGAAGTTTTCATGGGAAGATCAAAGTAAAATTTCTTGGCTCCTTCCCGTAGCTAGAATCCCACGCCGCCTGCGGCTATGGGGGAGGTTTTGTTGGGAAAGGGTTTGAGGAGGAAAAGGCTTCTAAAGAGATCAAAGTGGGGGGCGATCCCAAGATATGCCTCGCAGATATGGATAAAGACCGCAATTTGGAAAATCGAATTAGGGTTAAGGTGAGTAAGCTCAATCCCATAGAAATGTCACAACCCCCGGAAAAAAGGAGAGCAGGGATGGCCGAAGCCGCGAAGAAATAAGGACTCGAAGACCACCACCTCGTCGGAACGAGGGGTGGGGGAGGACTCACCGGCGACGGCGAGCCTAGAGATCAGGTCTTCTGAGGAGAGCACGTCGGTGGAGACGAGTTTCTGTAGCCTCCGATCGGTCATGATGGATTTCATCCACTCCTTGGCGCCCTTGGTCAACTTTGGGGTAAGGGGAGATGGGGGAGCCATTGCGAATCTGCGATGGTGGCAGCGGAGGACGCGAAAGAGAATAACCCTAGCGGCGGACTTCGCTGGGGAGGACGAAAAGACTGGCTCGAAAAGTGGGCAGGGTGAACTAACTTTGTTCCCTGTTACTAAAATATTAGGCGGACTACGTTGCGCATTCTGGGTCGGGCTTTGTCTAGCGCTGGATGCGGCCTCTTTGAGAAGTCTCGGATAACCACTCGGGTGGTCGAGTGATTTTTCCCAAGAGGTTTGCTTAAGCGTCGGACGCTGGATCTAACTACTCGGATGAAGACAATGTCAGTCGCAAAGTCGATGGTTATCAATTAAAGACAGAAGATGAACGCAAACGGGATTTCATGGAGATTCCAAAAGGTTTTCCATCAATGGCTCTTAGGACGATTTACATATTTCTCCGCGGCACACCACAAGCAGGGATAACAAAACCGCGGTGCTTCTCCGAACAGCGAGTGGCGCGGAACCGGTTAACCGCGGTTTACCGGCGGTTCCGTACGGTTTTTGCCCTAAATTCAAAACCACGGCTTCCCGGTTTTGATCGCGGTTAGCCGCGGTTTTTGGCGGTTAACCGGCGGTTTCTCGCGATTAACCGCGGTTTGCGACGAAAAAAATTTCAAAATCAATGAAAATGACTAAAATTCATTAAAATACACATTAAAAATTTGAATTTTTAAATTTTATTTAAGCCAAAATGCTTAGAATGAATAATAGTATTTTTAGGAATTTTATGTATATTTTACATTCAAAATTTATTTAAACGAATTTTAACCAAACCTCTAAACCCTAAACCGCCGGTTTACCGAGCCGGGCCCCCGCGGAGGCGCGGTTAGCCGCGGTTAATCGCGGTTAACCGGCGGTTTTTGAAACCCTGCCCACAAGGAGCTAGGGCTCGTTGCTGGCTCACGGAGAAGCAAAAGAAAAAAAAAGAAAGAAGAAGGACGACGCCAATGGCCACCTCATGTCCAGAATAGAGGTGACCAGCGCATCCTTCAAGGCGTGCGTGCATGGAAAGCTGTGGAAAGTCGCGGATAAGAACCCTAACGGCGTCTTGAGCGATGCACTCCACACGATCCTTTCTCCATTGTTGCTATTCGGCTGTAACGGCGGCTCTTTCGGCAGTGACGCGAGTAGTAAGTTGAACGATGCCGGCCGCCCATGCATCCATTTCCTCACCTTGGCCTGCCATTTCGGTGGACGAAGAAGGAGGTGGGAGCTTTGGCGAAAGAAAGGGGAGAAAAAGACTCGGAGACTAGATGAGGAGCAATGCGCTGCATACGGATCTTTTTTATACACGGAGAAGTTCAAAGGGCGCGCCTTGTTATCCGTTCTGAACACAGTAAAACCATCATGGCGATGGGACGAAAGTCGGTTGCGCTTCCCGGTGGAAGAGTGTGACGCTTTGGCTATGTGAGAATGGCGCGAAAACTCTTCGCCTTCCCTAAAATGGGCTTGGGCCAAATAAGCAAAGGGCGATCTCCTTAACAGGCTTTCTTAACACGCCGCTGACGGTGGCACTATGTAAACATTGAGCCTAATTCGACCTCAGTACACCCTGGATGGCATATGACCGAAAGCGCCACATTAAAAATATTTTATTGCATACCCCATGTTGGGTCACTAGCTAGTTTTGCATCTTCAAGGTTGGGTGTTGGTGAAATTTGGGTACAGTTTTATGCCTTCTTAAGGTCGCCAGTTGTATACCGCTACCCGAATGCATATACCTCTCGCCAAACTGCAATCAATCGATACGCCCTTAAGGGCCGACAGCTGATCCTTTCTCTAGATGGAACATGTACCACTTGGCTGAAAGATGCGCCCCATGTTAGGCCGAGTGCTGGTTCTTACAAGTTAAGGCCAAGCATTTGATGCTGTTATTCTTTCAACACATAATTTACAACATGCTGCAAGACGGAAGCTGTAATTGCGTGGCTTAAGGCATGCCACATGCTAGGTCAACTGCTGCTTTCGCAATGCGAGGGTAGATGTCAAGTAGCCGAATTCATCTGTTGAGGTGACGTGCCCAATGGGTCGGAAAAAGCTGCGGTTTTGGTATCGTGTTGTGGTTGTGTGGAATGTGATTACAAAATGTTTCGGAACCCCACTCCCTTCTCTCTCCGCCTCTTTTATACAAGCCTTGGACTGGCGGAGAGAGCCGAGGGGGTAGGCAGTACAGTACTCTCAGTACACTGATAAGACAAAAGGGACGGGACAGGAGAGACGAAAACATGCTGCTACTGTGCCGTATGGCGCCGTCCTTGCGTGCTTCGCAAGTGGCCTCTGGCCCGTGCAAACACGCCGATGAGACCGCGGGTGGGGCCCAGCTCGCTCCTTCTGACGCGGGCGGCCAGCTCGATGATGGCAAACTCTCTCTCTCTGCCGGTCAATTCCGCTGCGCCTCAGTGACAGTTGATCAGACCCGCAGAGGTCACTGTGGCGGTAATCATCCCTTCTCCTGTCTATCCGCGCGTAGTGTCGCATTGAATGCTCTTGTCCTTCGCAGCAGGGGGAGCCTTCGACCCGAAGACTCCTTTCGGAATGCTCCCTGCCAAGCGGGCCCCACCTGCCAGAGGGGGACCCTGCTCGCGCTAGGGGGCTCGCCCACACGCTGGGGCCTGCTCGCCCGCCTGACGTGTGGGGCCCTCGCCGGCGCTTGAGAGGCTCGCCCACACGCTGGGGCCTGTTCGCCTGCCTGAAGTGTGGGGCCTTCGCCGGCGCTTGAGGGGTTCGCCCACACGCTGGGGCCTGCTCCGCCCGCCTGACGTGTGGGGCCCTCGCCCGGTCTTCTCCGAGACTCTTTACACCCTGGTATTTATTACACCGACAGTAGCCCCTGGGACCACCATGATACGTGAACCGTCGCGCCGACATCTTGCTTTTTCTTGCGCGGGGGGAGACGAATCGTGGGGGCCCACCCCCTGCGGCGGCCGTTCGCTCGATCTTCCACCTGCGCACGATCTTCCTTGGGGAACTACGCCGCTTTTCGTGGGAAAACCGAAACGCGCGGGGCATAATGGCGCCACACGCGTGAGTGGGGACGGAATCCAAACCGTCGCGCTCACTTCAATCCTCTATAAAAGCTTCTCTTCTCTGCGCTGCGCTGAGTTCCTCTGCGCGCTATGTCCTCAAACTGCTATTCACCTTCTTCACCGCTGCCTCTGAGCCTTTTCGCTAACCGCCACCGCTAACTTCCCATGGCTCCCAAGCGCAGCAAGGACCGCCGTGGGGACGCCGCGCCGCCAACTGGCTCCGTCTTGCCTGCTTCCACCGCCGACAAGGACATAGTGGCGCGGCTCCAAGTCTTCGTGTCGCCATCTTCCGCGCGGATTCGCGCCGGCACCATAGTGCCAAATCCCTGCGACGGGGAGATTGTGACCTTCACCTGGGCGATGCTGGCGGGGCTCGTCCCGCCGTACTCCGAGTTCTTCTTGGGGGTGCTCGCCTTCTACGAGATTCAGGCGGCGCACCTTCCCCCCAACTCCATCATTGCTCTGGCCGTCTTCACCTACCTCTGCGAAATGTTCGTAGGGACGAAGCCAAGCCTTCCGCTCTGGCGCCGACTCTTCACCCTGCACACGAGCTCGCGCTCGAGCGCGGTTGGGAGCTGCTACTTCACGCTCCGCGAAACCGCCGCCTTCATCCCGGTCGCGATCAAGTCCAACTGGAAGGACTGGCAACGACAGTGGCTGTACGTGGAGAAATCCAGCGGCTGCGACGATCTGGCCCTCCCCGATGGTCCTGCAGAGCCCCTCGCCAACTGGGGGTCTCAGCCCGATGACTTAGCGGACACGGAGGCGATGCTGGCGCGCATTGCTGAGCTCCGCCGCAACGGGCTCACCGGAACCCACGTCGCGGCGGACTTTCTGCAGCGCCACCTCTGCCCGCTTCGCATGAGGGCGCGCCCTGCCTGGACGTACTATGGTGACGACGACGGGACCCGCATTGCTCCTGGAGGTGAGCATTCTTGCACTCTTCTGGATCTTATGCTTTTGCGGTACGTCTTTTCTTCCTCTTGGTCGCTTGCCAACTTGTGTCTTTCTTTTTGGTACGCTCAGCCGCAGGGAACGTGCCGGAGGACGTGCTCCGGTAGTGGCTGGCGGGGCTCCTGACCTCGCCGACCGGCGACCTCGCCTTGCCTGCGGGCATCCGCCCCCTCTGCGACAGGGATCCACGGGAGCGCAACCCATACTTGCATGCACTGCCGCCCATGGAGGTCTCTGGTCCCGCGGTCCAGGTGGCCCGGGGACCCCTTCAAATCCACGATCCTCCGCCGACGACCGCCGGAGCTCCTGCGGGCGCCGCTCCTCCGGGAACCGCTGCGCCCGCTGCGCCGGCGGACTCTGCCCGCGCTCTGGGGAAGCGCCGGCTCATCCTCTCCCTTGACGATGACGAGGAGGGAGAGACGAGCCCAAAGAGGACTCGCCCCTCGAGACCTGAGCCGCTTTCGCCTCCTCTGGCCCCTTCCGGCAGGGACCCTGCTGCTGACGCCGCTGCTCCGCCGCCGAGCGAGAGCGCGGCGACTCTTTCGGGACCGGCGCCTCCTGCGCCGACTTCTGTGCCGGCTTTTGCGCCGGCACCTCCTGTGCCGGCTCCTGCCTTCGCGCCGGCACTTCCCGTGCCGGCTCCTGCTTCGACGGTGCCGGCCGCGGTGGCCCCACCGCCTCCATTGCCTCCCACAACGGGAGGCGGAGCGGCGGTGCCTGCGTCGTGGCCAAGCGGCATGACACTGCCCCCTTCTCCCTTCGCTTTCGGGGGACCCCGCTTCAGGTATCTTTTTCTGCACTCAAGTACGCTTCGCATTAGGGTTAGTACGCTGGGCGCTTTTCGCATACCTGAACCCTTCTGGTTTTTCTTCGCGGGACAGAGCGGATGCTAGGGCTTCAAGCTCCGCTCCGTGCGATCCGCCAGCCCCCAGCCTGCCCGTGGCCCCTGCGGCGGGGACGGAGCCTGAGGCTGGGAAGACTGCGCCGGCGCTGAGGCCGGAGGACCCTCCGGCCGTTGCCGCGGACGGCACCAACGCCGTCTTCGTCATCGCCGCCGACGTCGGGCGCTCCTTCGAAGCGCTCCGCGCCCTCTCCCACACCTGGGCGGCGCGGGAGGGCGCCCTGGCTTCGGCGAAGCGAGCCGTCAGCGCACTGCGGCGGGCTCTCGAGCAGGCGACTGCTACGAGGGAAGCGGCGACCCGCGAGGCCGCGACGGCGCCAGCCGCGGCCGCCTCGGCTGCCAAAGTCGCTGATGATCTTCGCGTGGCGCACTCCGAGCGCCTCCGGATCCTCGCCGACAAGCTGTGGACCTCCTACCGGGGCTTCTGGGATGCCTTGTATCGGCTGGGCGTTACCTTGTACGCCCCGCTGGAGGAGACGGCCGCCCAGTACGCTGGCGCGGTGGGGCGCGCCGCCGAAGCCTTGCGCGACCTGCCGGTGGTGATGCGGGAGCGGGCGATCGAAGATGGTCGCCGCGGCGCTCTGGCAGCAGCGCGGTTCGTCTTGGGCAAATGCCTTGCCCAAAACGCCGCGTTCGACCTTGACGCCGCCACCGGGGAGCCTTCGCGTCAGCTGGACCGGGACGAACAATCCCGGGTCGAGCTCGCCGCCGGCCGCGTGTCCCAAATGGGCGGCGCAGCATCGGACGATGAGGGCGAGGAGTAGCTGAACTCCCTTACTTGCTTCGCTTTGTATATATATAACCTGTCAATGCAAACTTTTGCTTTTCTGCCATGAATTTCGATTAAACTTTACGCAACTTCTCTCTTGCGAAAAGAAGAACTGAGGCACCCGACTGTCAAAAGCTTTAGATAGAACGTTCTGCTGAAAGTGAGCGCTTTTTCCTTAGGCGTCTGGTACTTCAACCCTTATGGCCTCTTGCAAACCGACCTTAAACATTGCGTGGCGAGAGCTTAGCTTCAGGAAGTGGTCTAGACGCCGGTGCCGTCGTTGGCGCATTGCCCAGACCGATCAGACACACCAGGCTAGAGCACGACTTCCATCTGCGTCACCTCGTCCAGCCGCAAGCTTAAGCGTTTGTCCCTGCAACTAAGGGGCCATCAGCCTTAAGTACTTTTTCGCTACCAGCTTTCGACAGAATG
>SPJY01017277.1:1165264-1201614 GCA_005191435.1 Raddia distichophylla
CCATGTGCATCCTGCCGAACAGCTTTCTGGCTGGCACGGTGCGTAACGGCCAAGGGATCCTGTTTGAGTCCGTCTCGAACAAGAGTTCTGCGCGACTACGTGAAGACCCGGACGTTGGTTTCCCGGATTGGATTAGGAGTCGTGATCCCCAAGACTTGGAGAGTATCTTATCTACCGAAGGTTGTATTTGGCATGTATGAGTTCGTTACGATCTCGTAGTTAGCCCGGCCCGATATTCCTTGGTAGGTCGGTTTGCTCTGCACTATATAAACAAGGCCCCTACGACGTGTAGAGGGGACTTGACCTAGCTTTTAGCATCTGGTAGACACCTGATCATAGCACATTGCTTCCTGCACACCATAATCTCGCCGAGACTTGTTCGTCTCGTCGAGCTACCTCTTGTATTCATCTCTGATATATAAGAAAGGCTGGACGTAGGGCTATTATCTCTCCCGAGAGGCCTGAACCAGGATAAAAACCCCTGTCTCCTGTTCGTTATTGTTCGTGGTTGTTCGGCGTGTCTCCTATCTCTTCCTTGAAGAACCTTGGTTGACTTGGGTCAATATCCCAACCGTCGACAACAAGCTTAGGGTGGAAGAAATGAACTAGCTCTCTCAGATTTTTCTCTCCCCCACGAGCTCCTTATATAGGCCACCAACCCCCTTGGACATGTGTCGTAAATCCGAAGAACGAAATTCAAAACGGGTGGCCTGGATGGACTTGACCTGGGGTCGGACTCGTCATCAGACGCCGTCCGACCCCCATCGGACGCCGTCCGGTAAAGCACACTGTGCTAGGGTTTCGGGTGCCCGCCATGTGTTCGGCGCAAATAGTGGCCGCCATCGGACGCCGTCCGGTGCACGTCGGACGCCGTCCGGCAGGAAGGTGCGTGGGAGCAGTGTGCCCCGTCGGACGCCGTCTGGACGTCACCGGACGCCGTCCGATAAGGAGGTGGCTTCGGGACCTGAAATTTTCACTCTATCGGACACCGTCTCCCAGCTACCGGACGCCGTCCAATAGGACCCGTCCGATGGCACTGTTCCCAGGCTGAAACACTTTCTCTCTTCTCACTCTCCCTCTCTCTCTCTTGGCCTTAGGAAACATGGAGAGGAGGTTAAGGTAGTTTTGTCGGGACATGGGGACGGCCTCGACTCGGGTAGTGGTCGATTCGGACATGGTTGCCTAGGTGGGGCCCACGAAGGCTTCCGGATAGGTTTGAACTCAAGGCGATAAGCTTTAGGTCATTTGGGCGGGAATTTTCGCGCTAAGGCTCACCTATGACTTGTGGGCTACGAAACCTACCCCGAATGACACCTTCCTATTCTCGAATGCTCTCGGACCCACCTAGTGGCTCCAACCCGACACCACCAACCCCAAGGACACCTGGCACTCTTTAGGCTCTCTCTCGAACTTTCTCGAAACTTCTCGGACTTTCTAGACCAACCCGGAGAAACCCAAAGACGAGTGCTCAAAGGGGACCACCTGCCAGAGACTAAGTCTCGCACAATGTGCTCAAGACTTGGACACGCACACAATCACAAAGACATTAAGAGAATGTGCTAAGAAAAATCGAAGTCCTTATGACGCGTGGCACCAAATGCCAGAACTATCTAGACTACACCTAATAGGCTTTCAATCTCCCCCTTTTTGGCAATTTGGTGACAAGACCCTGCAAAATTCATCTCAAGCACAACAAGGGTATATGTCTCATGGCATTGGGGTTAGTCACATGGCCAATGTCCATTTGAAGCAAATATGAGCACGATTATCCGAGTGAAACAAGGCAAAGCAATCCATGATCAATTCATCCAAGCATGAGCATGATTGAACTAAGCCGAACATTCCAAGTTTTGCGCAGGTCAAGCAAGCTCATTCAAACCTAAGCACCATTCTAGTTCCAAGTTAGAAAATGAGGCACAAGCATGATTGAGTGAAGCCAATGAACAACATGATTGAGAATGCCAAGTGGTTGAGCAAGTGCCTATGATACAACCCATTGAAGGGACCAAGCTAGTGTACAAGGAGCAATGAATCAAGTAGCTATGTGCAGGAATTTTGAGCAATTTCCACCAAAGAGCAAAGGCATGATCTAGTGCAAGAGTCTAGCACAAGCAAAGCACCAAGCAAGCAAAGCCAAGGTGTAAACATGTATACAAGCTTTCTTGCTCCCCCTAGATCAGTGCATGGAAATGACAATGCTGAAATTATTGATTAAAGGGCACAAAATTCCAACTTTTAGCACAAGTGCTCATTTGCTCCCCCTCAACACAAGCACTAGGTGATCATAGATTTAGACTTAATTTGTACCACCACTTCACAAATTATTTGCAAAACAGAAATTGAGATGAATTAAGCACATTTCTCCCCCTTCATGGAATCAAAATGCAAAAAGGTTGTTCTAACCGGCACCACTTTTATTCGGCAAGTGCAAGAGAAAGTAAACACTAGAGCTTTCTTGCTCATTCTAGCGCCAAAACCATGACTTTCGATCAAGAGCTTGCTCTCTAGACTAGTGCAAAGTTGCCTTGTCAACTTATCAAATTTTGCTATTTTTCCATGTGCTCTTGATGTGATTAGCTACCAAACACGAATGCTAGAGACCTATAGCAATAAGATTCAAGCCACATATTCAAAAGCAATGAACAATGCTAGCTAACAATGCTATTGGTGCTAATCTAGTACAAGTTTGGCAGGCTAACAATGCGGGAGACAAAATTATTTAGTTGAGCACTTTATTCCTTTTTGAAACTTTGGGCTATTGCCACATTTGAAAAGCTTGCTGTTTTTCGTCCTTTTGACTTGGACTTACAGCTTATTCATTATTTTTATTTGGCTCAACTGTTTCTGAAAAGGTTCCCACAAGGTTAACCTGCTTCCCCCAGTAATAGGCTGCCCAATTACACGAGTTGGATTCTAGATTTTTCAGAGCAGAAGAATATAGGAGTGAATCAAACGACTCTAGGGAATCTAACACAAGTGAATGGCATAGATTAAAGCATGTGATTTCATTAAGCTAAAATTGAGTAAGTGACTTAGTTTCTTATGCACTAGCTATCAAGACAAGTCAAGATCTACTAGAGCAACTTGAGTAGCGAGTATGAACGACAAAGCTCTAAGTCACAAAACTCAAGCACAAGATGTATTATAATGGAACCTCTCCCGTGATGCCGCCTAGAAAATCAAGAAGCATTTGATTTGTCGAGGATATTAAGCTCATTTCTTAATTTGCAAAAGCGATTTTCATCCAATGGCTTAGTGAAAATATCGGCAAGCTGGTCATCAGTCCTAACGTGCTCAAGAACAATGTCACCCTTGGCAATGTGGTCTCTCAGGAAATGGTGACAGATGTCAATGTGCTTGGTACGCGAGTGCTGGACCGGGTTGCACGCTATTTTCACCGTGCTCTCATTGTCACAAAGCAGTGGCACATGATCAAGCTTAATTCCATAATCATATAGTGACTGGGTTAGAAAGAGCAACTGAGCACACGAACTCCCCGCCACTATGTACTCAGCCTCAACAGTACATAGCGCCACGGAGTTCTGCTTCTTTGATGCCCAAGACACTAAGCATCTACCAAAGAAGTGACAGGCTCCCAAAGTGCTCTTGCGGTCAATTCCTCGATGATCGGTTCCAGCTCCTTGGATACACCGATAGTGACTATGTTGGTTGGGATCAGTAGGAGTACCTGAAACGTTGAGGTCGAGGTGCCTGTTTGTCGCCATCGGTGTCCTAATGGGCTTGCAATCCGCCATGTTGAATCGCTTAAGCAAATCAGCAATGTACCGCTCCTGAGAGACAAAGGTGCCCGTGCGCAACTGGCGAATCTGAAACCCCAGGAAGAAGTTGAGCTCCCCCATCATCGACATCTCGAACTCCTGGGCCATCATCTGACTGAACCCTGTACACAAGCTCTCATTGCTGCTGCCGAAGATGATGTCATCCACGTACACCTGGCAGAGGAAGAGGTCGCCGTCCACCACCTTGGTGAAGAGTGTAGAGTCAACTCTCCCCACGGTGAAGCCTTTTCCTATCAAGAAATCCCTCAGTCGCTCATACCAAGCTCGCGGTGCATGTTTCAACCCATACAACGCCTTGAAGAGCTTGTACACGTGATCGGGGTGCTGTGGGTCCTCGAAGCCTGGAGGCTGCTCCACGTAGACTAGCTCACCAATGTACCCGTTGAGGAATGCACTCTTCACATCCATCTGTTTCAGCACAATGTTGTGGCATGTTGCAAATGCCACCAACAACCTGATTGCATCCAAACGAGCCACCGGTGCATATGTATCACCACAGTCAATCCCCTTGATCTGTGAGTACCCCTGTGCCACAAGTCTGGCCTTGTTTTTAACCACCATCCCAAACTCATCCTACTTGTTCTTGAAGACCCATTTGGTGCCAATCACATTACAGTCAGCTGGTCTCTCTACAAGTGTCCAGACCTTGTTCCTCTCAAAGTTGTTGAGCTCTTCGTGCATTGCATTGATCCAGTCGGCATCCTCCAATGCCTCCTCAACCTTCTTGGGTTCAAGCTCTGAGACAAAGGCAAGGTGCTCACAGATACTGGCTGTCCTGGACCGAGTCTGAACTCCTCGTGTCGGGTCACCAATCACCTGCCCGACTGGGTGATCACGGGCAACGGTGTGGTGTTGTCTTAGGTGTGGTGCCGCTGACTCAACCTGCTCACTGCCTGGCTCCTGTGCTGACTCTAAAGCTGTGTTGTCCTGGAGATCTGCTGAAACTGGAGCGGGCGCTGACTCAGTGGAGCTCGAGTGCTGAGGAGAGGCTCCCCTGAGTCAACTACCCCGGTCAGGTGTCTGTGGAGGTACTGCAACTGGCACTGGCTCTGGCTCTGGGTCAACCTCCACCGGTCTGACATCTCCGACTGGCATCTGCTGCACTGCTCTGCTCAGATCCTCATCTGCCACATCCTCTAGCACCTTTTCTAAACTACACGCACACCAAGTTCACCTTGAGCTTAGCAATTTACCAATTAGCAACGGAAACCCAACTTAGCTAGCGGAGCGGAAGCGAATTCCCTACACAATTCTAGGATGCACGTGCGGAAGCGAGCTAGCTCAAGCGACGGATTCCCAACTCCTCTTCACACTCCGCGTGGCTCGATGGCTCACGGCAACATGCAATCTCCAATGAATCAAGTGTAGTGCAAGAGAGACAAGGTGACACGGCGATATGTTTGACCGATGTTCGGCGCACAACACATGCCCGCCTACGTCACCGTTGACCAAGGTCTTCCGGAGCTCACCACACAGGGCCTCCCAGTCGACCCGAGACCCTCTCGTCTCTAGTGGTCGTGTACTAGAAAGTCTCACCTACACATGGAGAGGTAGCAGTCACGTACACGGTCACAGAACCCTCCACACGCCGGAGAGCCCCGCAACACCAACTCCACAAGCCGGAGCCGGCCTCCGCACGGTCGGAGGACTTTTGCACACCAAGGACGCATCCAAGGAGAGCACCGGTGACGCGATACCGGTGGCCGTAGAGAAGCTACGGGCTTGCTTGCCGTTCGTCGCGGTACAGTCTTGGCGGTGAACTTGTCCGGTACGGTCTTGACGTAGACGTACGGGTCGGTGAAGGCCTTGCTTGCCGGAAGTCGTCGGGAGCACAAGCACACAAGCCGGAAGCACCTAAGGCTCACCTTTCTCAACCTTGGGCTTGGGGTAGCACCAAGGGAGGTGAGGGGAGCACAAGGGGAAACCCTAGGGAGGAGTTGGGATGACTCAAGAGCAGCTCTCTCTCTTTCCCTCTTCCCTTCTCACCCTCTCAACTCACTCAAGCAAGAGCTCTCACACACCTTCTCATGGTGGCTAGGGTTAGGACCAAGAAAACTCACCAAGGGTGGAGGGGATGACCTAGAAACCAAGGGGGAAGGCCAAAAACGTGGGCTTGTTCTTCTTCCTCCATTCTCCTTCTCTTCTCCCTCTCAAACTCAAGCTCTAGGCATGGGGGACATGGTGGCTTCGGGTGGAAGACACCATGGGTGACTCCTCTCTTCTCTTCTCTTCTCTTCTCTTCTCCTCTCCTCTCTCTCTCTCTTGGGTAGGTGGGGTTGCAAATGGGAGCCTCAAGGGTGGAAACCCTGGAAAAAGTGTATTTATAACCCCCGAACCGACTATGTGGAGTGGACGGTCGAGATTAGATCGGGCGGAGATCGGACGGAGGAGATGGACTCGACTCTAGTTGGCTCTAGTTCGCACTCGGTAGTTAGCAATAGGATTGGCTCTAGGTTGGTTAATTAATTTGCTAATTAAATCTAGAAAAACCAAAAATAGTCAAAAATCGTCCTATTCACCCCCTCTAGACCGTAGATCCTTTCAAGTGGTATCAGAGGCCGGTTCCCTCCTTGAACTTAGCCTCACCGCTAAAGGGAAATATGGCAGTTGGGGGAAGCATTGCCGGGAACAGGATCCCATTGTTCACCGGCGCGCACTATGGTCATTGGAAGACCAAGATGACCACATACATTCAATCTCTGGGTTAGCAAGTTTGGGCGGTAGTGGATAAGCCATTGGGTTTCACTATAGAGAAAGATGCGATTCGCACACCCGACCAAGAAACCAAGCTTGACAATGATCCTAAGGCGAAAAATGCCTTGTTCTCTGCTTTGAGTGTTGATGTGTTCGAGAGGGTGAGTAACCTAGCCACTGCCCATGAAATTTGGACAACCTTGTCCCAAATCAATGAGGGGACGAACGAGGTCAAAGAGGAAAAGATCTCGGTCCTTAGGAGGCGCTTTGATAGCTTCAAGATGCGGGATGGGGAAGATGCAAATGCCATGTACACTAGGCTCAACCCATTAGTGAACGAGCTGAAGGGCCTAGGGTACGAGATGACTGACCAATATTTGCAGAAAGATTCTTGCAATTCTCCCCAGGAGCAGGTACCGGGAGTTTGTCCTCCTCAAGGGCAATGAGGTCAAGACTGCTGCTCCAGGCGTCCTCCTAGGCAAGCTCGTTGCCTATGAGATGATGAGCAAGGATGAGGACGACGATGAGCCTTCCAAGCCCAAGGAGAAGTCCATCGTCCTCAAGGTGAACACATCCAAGGTGGGTGGCTCCAAGACCGGCGACAAGCATAGCTCAAGCAAGTCCGGCTCCGACGGAGATGGAAGCCCAAACCTCGTCCTCGCCGTCCGTGACATGGTTCGGCACTTCAAGCGAGCGGGGAAGAACGCCTTCAAGGACAAGAAGGCATTGGCCTCAATCCGTTGCTATGAATGCAAGAGAGGGGCCACATCGCCTCCGTGTGCCCCAACAAGAAGCGGGACAAGAACAAGGGCAAGGAAAGCCCGGGAGTGGCGATGACAAGAAGGGCAAAGATAAGAACAAGACGAGGAGGTACAAGTCCGGCTTCCGCTGCACCGACAAGAACGGGAAGAAGCAAGCGTTCGTCGGCGAGTGGGAGACCGACAACTCCTCCACAAGTGATGAGTCGACCACCTCCACAGCTTCAGGCGATGGTGGCGCCAAGGAGAAGGCCAAGGACAAGGCCAAGGCGCTGATCAGGCTAGCACTGCCCGAGTCCGTGCCTCCACCACCTACTCACTTGCCCGCGGGATTGGTGGCAGCTGCTACTTCGGACGACGATGAGGGATGGGAGTCCGACATCGAGTTCGTCCCCGAGCCGGTCCTTCCACCACGGTGCTTGATGGCACGCTCCTCCAGAACCGACGATGAGGTGTGTAGCAAAATCCGATTCCACTTCCTCCTCATATGTGGTTCCTGCCAATGGCACTCCTGAATTTGCTGAATGGGTAGACTATCAACTCAAGCTAGGATTGTATGCTGCTACGGGCTATCAGAAGAAGTATGAGAAACTTAAGGTAGCACATGCTGAGCTTAAGGTAGCACATGCTGAGGTAGTCAAAGAGCGCGATGATCTAGATGACATGGTCTCTAGGGTGATACAGCAGAGAAACGATCTAGAGGACATGGTAGATATGATTACTGCTGCTAATGCTCTTGATAATGCCATTGCAAATTTGCCTCCTCTTGATTGTGCTGTTAGTGATCATGATAGCTTGCATGCTCTTGATACCTCTACTTCACCCACAGCTGTGGACACTCCTGCTTGTGATGACATACCCGCTTCACCCACTGCACTCGATGCTCTAGCTTGTGATGATTTGCATGAGAATTCACATGTTGCACCTGCTAGGCCTGTTTCACCTGTAGTTCTGCTCACACGTCCTAGGAATGATGATATTGTGCATGCTTTGCCTGTTTTACCTTCAGTTCCTAGTGATGATGATGAGTTTGTTAGGACTTTGCCTGCTAGCTTGTGCAATGAATCACCTGCTTCTTCTGCTGTTGTTCCCACATCACCACATGTTGCATTGAACACTAGTGATAAGCAAAAATCTGTTGCTATTGAATCTTTGCTTTTGCCTGCAAGTTCAAATGCTATTGCTAGTAGTTCTGTTGCTATTGCTTCTAGTTCTGGTGGGTCAAAAGGGAATGCAGGTGGGTTGTGTGATCCCGACCATTGCAAGGGTGCATTGGCGGCAAGAGAGCTGATCATAGAGAATGGTGAGCTTGTGAGGGAAAACACTGAGCTGAGAGCTAAGATAGCCAAGAGTGCAGGGCTAGAGAGTGAAGTTGTTGAGCTGAGGGCTAGATTAGCCAAGTTTGAGGTGAGGAGCTACGAGGGGAGCTTGGCCTTGGACAAGATGCTCAAGGACTAGAGACCTGCCTCCAACAAGACTGGCTTGGGATTCACTCCCGTGAAGAAGCCAGCTGGGAGGAAAGGAAAGGGTCCTGGTCCTCGTGCATCTACAGGCGCTGAGACCTCTCGTGCTACACCTAGAGGGAGCGCCTACTACCACTCCTGGCAGTACACCAGAGCCACACCTCCTAGGTAGCAGCCTCCTAGACAGCAGCCTTCTAGGTACCACCCACAGAACACTTGGCAACCTAGAGCTTGGGCTAGAAACCAGAGTTGGGAAAATCCAAGGGTTAGAGCAAGGAATGCTAGGTCACCAGTATACAGAGGACCAGCCACTTGGGACACTAGCAGAGGGGACTCTTGGGGTAGATACCCAGCTTGGGGGCTCAGGCAGAACACTTGGGGTAGGGCTAGGCAGGAGACCAGCTTCAGGCAGCCTAGACCTTACTACCAGCCAGCACGGTTCCAGGGGAGCCAAGTGGCTTTGGAGCTAGGAGAGCACCACCCAGGGAGCAGCCCAGACCTTACAGGTGGACCACACCAAACCCAAACCTTCCCAAGAACCATGCTGAGCTAGATGGGAACTACTTGCTTCACTTTGGGAAGCAAGGTAGGATTGTAGCAAAATTTGTTGGCTTTCCTGAGGAGAACGAGCACAAGAGTTGTGTGTGGGTCAAGAAGTCATTGCTTGACAGGTTTCCAAAGACTAACCCTCGGGGACCCATTCAATGGGTTCCTAGGTCTTCAATTTGACTCTTTCTGAATGACTTTGAGTGCAGGTGAACTACAAAACCGACGGGCGTCATTGGATCATGGATAGTGGGTGTACTCAACACATGACGGGAAACCCGCGGTTGTTCACTGCACTCGGGGAAGTTGGAGAATTCCCAAAGAAGGTCACATTTGGAGATGGGAGCAGGAGCAGGTTGATCGGTACCGAGGAGGTATACATTACTCCAGAGCTTTCAATTCGCAATGTCCTCCTCGTTGAAGCTTTACATTATAATCTCATCTCCATTGCCCAGTTGGTTGACCTGGGGTACCATTGTCACATCTCACCAAATGAAATGTGCTTTCTTGATGAAAATGATTCTTTGGTTTTCAAAGCTGTAAGATTTCAAAACTTGTTTGTTGCAAAGTTCTCTGAGCCTCCCACAAAGGACTCGATTTGCCTTTTCTCCAAAGTCGAACAAGGATGGCTTTGGCATAGGCGCCTGGGACATGTGGGCATGGCAAATTTGAAGAAACTGGTGAAAAATAGGTTTGTTCGCGGGGTTGGGAACAAGGACGTGGATTTCCAGAAAACTAGGTTGTGTAGTGCTTGCCAAGCGGGGAAACAGGTTGCGTCTCCACACACAGCCAAGAGCGTCATGTCCACCTCCTGCCCGTTAGAACTCTTGCACATGGATCTCTTTGGTCCTACCACCTACGCTAGCATCGGGGGAAATTTGTTTTGCTTGGTGGTAGTTGATGATTTCTCTCGCTACACTTGGGTCTTCTTTGTGCCTGACAAAACTCCTGTTGGAGACATTTTCAAAAATTTTGCAAAAAGAGCCCAAAATGAATTTGAGTGCACAATAAAGAAGGTGAGAAGTGATAATGGTACGGAGTTCTTAAATACTAATGTTGAAAGCTATTGTGAGGAAGCAGGAATAGGGCATCAATTCTCAGCCACATACACCCCTCAGCAGAATGGCATTGTGGAGCGCAAGAACAGAACATTGATCGAGATGGCAAGGACTCTGTTGGACGAGTACAAGACAGATGATGAATTCTGGGCTGAGGCAATTAGTATTGCTTGCTACTGCGTCAACAGATTGTACTTGCACAAGCTTCTCCACAAGACACCATATGAGCTGCTGATTGGGAGGAAGCCAGATGTCAGCTACTTCAGGGTCTTCGGCTGCAAGGTGTACATCTACAAGAAGCGCCAGAGATTAGGGAAGTTCCAGAGCAGAGTGGATGATGGCATCTTCTTGGGGTATGCACAAAGATCACATGCCTTCAGAGTATTCAACAAGAGGACAGGCTTAGTTGAGGAGACCTGTGATGTGAAGTTTGATGAGTCAGCCGGGTCCCAGGGGCAGTATGTTGGACTGGAGGATGTAGCGGATGAGGATCTGAGCAGAGCAGTGCGACAGATGCCAGTTGGAGATGTCAGACCAGTGGAGGTTGACCAGGAGCTAGAGCCAGAGCCAGTTGCAGTCCCTCCACAGACACCTGACCGGGTAGTTGACTCAGGGGGAGCTTCTCCTCAGCACTCGAGCTCCACTGAGTCAGCGCCCGCTCCAGTTTCAGCACAGCCACATGACAACACAGCTTCAGAGTCAGCACAGGAGCCAGGCAGTGAGCAGGTTGAGTCAGCAGCACCACACCTGAGACAGCAACACACCGTTGCCCGTGGTCACCCAGCCGGGCAGGTAATTGGTGACCCCACACGAGGAGTTTAGACTCAGTCTAGGACAGCTAGCATTTGTGAGCACCAGGCCTTCGTCTCTGAGGTTGAGCCGAAGGAGGTCGAGGAGGCATTGGAGGATGCCGACTGATCAATGCAATGCATGAAGAGCTCAACAACTTTGAGAGGAACAAGGTCTGGACACTAGTGGTGAGACCAGCTGACTGCAATGTGATTGGCACCAAGTGGGTCTTCAAGAACAAACAAGATGAGTTTGGGACAGTGGTCAGGAACAAGGCCAGACTTGTGGCTCAGGGGTATTCTCAGATTGAAGGAATTGACTATGGGGACACATATGCACCGGTGGCTCGTTTGGATGCAATTCGCTTGTTGGTGGCATTTGCAACATGCCACTACATAGTTCTAAAACAGATGGATGTCAAGAGTGCATTCCTCAACGTGTACATTGGTGAGCTAGTCTACGTGGAGCAGCCTCCTGGCTTCGAGGACCCACAGCACCCTGACCACGTGTACAAGCTCCACAAGGCACTGTATGGGCTGAAACAGGCAACGCGAACTTGGTATGAGAGACTGAGAGACTTCCTGACTGACAAGGGCTTCACAGTTGGTAGAGTTGACTCGACACTCTTCACTAGAGTCGTGGACGGAGATCTCTTCCTCTTCCAGGTGTACGTGGATGACATCATCTTTGGCAGCCGCAATGAGAGCTTGTGCACAGAGTTCAGCCAGACGATGGCCCAGGAGTTCGAGATGTCGATGATGGGGGAGCTCAACTTCTTCCTGGGGTTTCAGATTCGCCAGTTGCGCACGGGCACCTTCGTGTCTCAGGAGTGGTACATTGCTGATTTGCTCAAGCGGTTCAACATGGCGGATTGCAAGCCCATTAGGACACCGATGGCAACAAACGGGCACCTCGACCTTGACGTCTCAGGTACTCCCACTGATCCCAAGCAATATCGTTCAATGATTAGTGCTTTGTTGTACTTGACTGCATCTAGGCCAGATATTATGTTCAGTGTATGCGTGTGTGCTCGTTTTCAGTCTTCTCCTAGAGAAATGCATCTAAAAGCTATAAAACGAATTCTTAGATATCTTAAGCATACACCCAACATTGGCATTTGGTTCCCAAAGGGCGCTCGGTTCGAGCTCCTTGGATACACCGATAGTGACTTCGCTGGTTGCAAAATTGATCGCAAGAGCACTTCGGGAGCCTGCCACTTCTTGGGTAGATGCTTAGTGTCTGGGGCAACAAAGAAGCAGAAGTCCGTGACGCTATCTACCGCTGAGGCTGAGTATATAGCGGCGGGGAGTTCGTGTGCTCAGTTGCTTTTTCTAACTCAGTCACTATATGATTATGGAATTAAACTTGATCATGTGCCACTGCTTTGTGATAACGAGAGTGCGGTGAAAATTGCGTGCAACCCGGTCCAACACTCGCGCACCAAGAACATTGACATCCGTCACCATTTCCTTCGAGACCACATCTCCAAGGGTGACATTGTGCTTGGGCACGTTAGAACAGAGGACCAGCTTGCCGACATTTTCACCAAAACATTGGATTAAAACCGCTTTTGCAAACTAAGAAACGAGTTAAATATCCTCGACAAATCAAATGCTTCTTGATTTTCTAGGCGGCATCACGGGAGAGGTTCCATTATAATACATCTTGTGCTTGAGTTTTGTGACTTAGAGCTTTGTCGTTCATACTCGCTACTCAAGTTGTTCTAGTAGATCTTGACTTGTCTTGATAGCTAGTGCTTAAGAATCCAAGTCACTTCTCTCTTTGAGCTTAATGAAATCACCTACTCTAATGAATGCCAATCACTTGTGTTAGATTCCCCTAGAGCCGCTTACCTCACTCCTATACCCTTTTGCTCTGAATAACCTAGAATCTAACTCGTGTAATTGGGCAGCCTATTACAAGGGGTAGCATGTTAACTTTGTGGGAATCGCTTTCAAAAAGTGTTGAGCAAAAGAAAATAATAAATAAGCTGAGAAGTCCAAGCCAAAAGGACCAAGACAGAATGTTTTTCAAAATTGTGGCAATAGCCCGAAGCTTCAAAAATAAAAATAAAATTGCTCAACTAAATAAATTTTCTTTCCCACATTGTTAGCTTGCCAAACTTGTACTAGATTAGTACCAACTAGAGTTCTTCTTTGCTCTTGAGTATTTGGTTTGAGTTTCGTTGCTATAGATCTCTAGCACTTGTGTTGGTAGCTAATCACATCAAGAGCATATGAAAAAGAGCAAAAATTGATAAGTTGACAAGGTAATTTTGCACTAGTCTAGATAGGTTGCTCTTGATCGAAAGTCATGGTTTTGACGCTAGAATGAGCAAGAAAGCTTTAGTGTTTACTTCTCTTGCACTTGCTAATAAAAGTGGTGCCGGTTAGTATTATCTTTTTCCATTTTGATTCCAAGAAGGGGGAGAAATGTGCCTAATTCATCTCAATTCCTGTTTTGCAAATAATTTGAGAAGTGGTGGTGCACATCTTGTTTATTGCTGTCGGCGTGTTTCAGCTGACAGGTTTTTCGGGGACTGATTCCGGTTGTTCGGCAGTGGGGGTGTGCGCAGTTGGGTCCCTCCTCTCTCCACTCCTTAGCAAGAACACAAGAACAGGCACCAGATTTACCCAGGTTCAGGCCCCCGATCGGGTAACAGCCCTAGTCCTGCTCAAGACCCTTGCGCTTGGGTATTTTGCTACTGAGTCTCGAACCGACTGAATTCCAACCCCTTTTACAGATGCACCCCCCAGCCCTTATATACTCGGGCTAGCGTGAGTTACACAGTACTACTAAACAGTATTCATTAAATGAACTTGCTACTATAGCCATCCCATCGCTGGTCGCATGCTGAAACTGCCACTTTGTTGCGCCCCCGCAACGCCCGAGGAATAGGGGCGAAAGGACAGGGCGGGCGCCTACCTCCCTCGGCCTGACACTTCGCCACCTGACACGCGCCTGCAGAAGCCACTGTGCCGCTGACGCCATAGAGTGGCAGGGGCAATCATTCCGTCAGCGCCTCGCCTACTCCGTCAGACCTGCTCCATCGCATTGAATGCTCCAGATCCGGGACGATCCCTGCGTATCCTTAGGGAGGAAGCTTCCTCCTACCGTGGTGCACCCACTGTCAGTGGGGCCCTTCGCCCTCCAGTTGACCTTAGGTGCACCCGTCCTGTACAAGCCGCCTGCCCAGCTGCTCGCCAGAGCGACACGTGTATTGGGCGCCCGGCCTCGGGGCCTGCTCGCCCGCCCGCTCGCCAGCGCGCCGTGTGTCCTGTTCGCTCGGCGTTGGGGCCTGCTCGCCCACCTGCTCGCCGGATCGCCACGTAGCCTGCCCGCTCGGCGCTGGGGCCTGCTCGCCCGCCTGCTCGCCGGGCTGACACATGGCTCTGAATAAGCGCTTTTAATATTCTCCAATTGGAACCAGACCTAGACCCGCTTGGGCTCGACGTTGCTGAGTACGGGGCCCTTCTGACGGGTTTCTGGCCCCGCATGGCAGCGACGCGGGGTACACCCCGGTGTAAAATACACCGACAGCAGCCCCCGGGTCCACCCGGAGACGCAGACCTTCTCCGATTTTAGGCGTTTAAACTGCCGTATTGGAAAGTGCAGCGAATCCGGGGGGTCCCACCACTTTCTCCGCGCAGGCGGACTGGTGGATTCTCGCACCGCAGCCTCTGCCACCTGGGGAACTGACGGCACGCGCGGGGAAACGGACGGTCGTGGAGATCATGGCACACGGCGCCATAATGGTTCCACCGGAATTGGCACGCCCGAAGCGTCGCCACCTCACCTATAAATTGGGGACATAGCCTCGCGGCTCGTCCACCCAGCCATTGCCAACCCTTGCGCCGCCGCGACCAGCTTGCGACATAGAGCTCTCCACACTTAGCGCTTTTCGCCCTTTTCGCCGCCACAGCAACCGCTCCGCCACCGCCAAGGTGATCCTTTCCAGATCCACCGTTGACGATGCCCGCGAGGGTAAGATCCGGATGATCGCCCCGTGCGAGATGCTCCGCGTCCGCCGCGGCAGCGTCAGGCCGCAGCCCCGCGACGGCGAGATCATCACCTTCGTGTGGGCGATCCTAGCGGGCCTCGTCCCGCCCTACTGCGAGTTCTTCCTTTCTCTTCTCCATTACTACAACCTCCACGCTCTTAACCTTACCCCCAATTCCATCATCTTCATTGCTGCTTTCGCCCATCTCTGCGAGATGTTCGTGGGGGTGGCACCAAACCTTCCACTCTTCCACTATTTCTTCACCATCCGCGCCAACCCGAACACTTCCGTGGCGGGGAGCTGCCACGTCCGGCTCCGCGACGGCCTCAGCAACCAGTACATCTCCCTATCGGTGAGATCCAACTGGCGCAACTGGAGGTCCGACTGGGTGTACATTGCCGACGACAGCGGCATCGATGCCCTCCAGCTCCCAGAGGAGAAGGCGGTCGCCGCGGACAGCTGGACCGCGTCGGTGGAAGATACGGCGGGGCTCCAGGACATGGTGAAGCGGGTGGCGACGCTGCGCACCGCGAAGCTGTCTGGGGCCTCGGTAGTCCTGGACTACCTTACCCGCCGGATCAGCCCGCTCCGCCGGCGCGAGTGCCCCTCCTACCTGTACACCGGTACTTCTGACGTGACCCGCACCTGTCCCTCTGGTACGTCGGCTTCTTCAAATTTGGTCAATTGACTTCTTGATTTTGGCTTTTCATGGCTCACCCCCTCTTTTTTAGATGCCGGTGAATTGAGCGTCGCCGAGCTAAGGGATCTGTTCGATATCCCGGGGGTCCCGGCGCCTGACCGACGGACATTCCCAGCCGAGGCTCGGCCCCTGTGCGACATCGACCCCTTGGAGCGCACCCGGATCGTGGGCTCCATGCCCGCGATGGACTCCACCGGTCTGGTCGTCGCTCCGCGCCGGATCCCCTTGGTGATCCACGACCGGCTCGCCGCTGGGGGATCCAGCCAAGACCAATCCACCGCCGCCGAAAAAAGGCCGTCGAGCGGCAAGGACCCCGCTACCAAGCGGACGCGGACCACAGACTCCCCTACCGCCCTCAAGGGGTGGGAATGGAAGACGCCGCGGCTACCGCGCCGGTCGTGTCCGCCGCAACTCCGGTTGTTGTTGTGGACACGCCAACTCCTCCTCCAGCCGCCGGGACACAGCCTGCTCCGCCAGCGAGCACTGGCGGGCTGAGCCTGCCCACTGGCCGATCCCGCGCCTCTTCACGCCGCGACCAGTAAGATGCCATTCCTTGTCCTCTTTATTTCCTTGGTCGCGAAAGCTTCTGTCTGCGCTTCCTTCAACACCCTTCGCTCTCATGCAGCCCCCATGCGCCACTTGCTCCTGCCAGGGGCCTGCCGCCGCCGCCGCAAGCGCCCCCCTCGGCGCCTACTGAGGTTGCCGCCGGGAGCAGCTCCGCGCCGGCGGCGGCCCCCCTTACGCAGGCCAACGTCACACTGGGTGACCTGATTGGCTTCATGCGGAGGGCGATCGGCGTGCCGCAGGTACACCAGACCGCGGCCGCCGACCGCGTCCAGGAGACGGCGGCGCTCCAGACCAAGCTGACACGGGAGCGATCCCGCGCCGAGGCGGCCGAGGCCCGCTGTCGACGGTTGGGATATCGACCCAAGTCAACCAAGGTTCTTCAAGAGTGAGATAGGAGACACGCCGAACAAGACGAACCACAGCGAACAGGGAGACAGGGGTTTTTATCCTGGTTCAGGCCTCTTGGGAGAGATAATAGCCCTACGTCCAGCCTTTCTTATACCGAAGAGGATTACTGGTGGAGCTCGATGAGATCAGCAGGTCTCGGCAAGCGATATGGGTGTACAAGGAAGCAATATGCCAGGACCCGCTCCCTCTACACGCCGTAGGGGCTCGGTATATATAGTGCTGAGTAACCGACCTACCGAAGGAATATCGGGCCGGGTTAACTACGAGATCATAACGAACTCGTACATGCCAAATGCAACCTACGGAAGATAAGGTAAACTCCTAGTCTTGGGGATCACGACTTTCCATGTTATGCATGTAATTTGGTTGTATTGTTATTTGAAAATTCTTTCATATGATATTAATTTTATTTTTATTAATAATATACTTTGAAAAAAATAATGATCAAAGTTCTGATTCAAAAACGTGTCAGAAATTTATATCTTATGTTTTAGGATGGAGGAAATAGAATCTATCCATTATACGTATCTAAGGGCATCCCTAATGCAACCCTCAAACATCCTCTATCTCATTCCTATTCATTCCTCTCCTTATATTTTTCTCTTTTATATTTTATTTCCTACCTATTTTGAAGAGTAGAATGAGAGCAAGAAATGGGTCTTGTACAATTCAGCTTATTGTAGCGTAGCGTAGCGTTTCAGTAAAATTTAAAAGTTTTTAAAGAGAGGTTTAAATGTTATTAAAAAATAGTTTTAGAATCTTCAAGAGGACTACTAAAAACCTAAGAAAAATCATTACAAATTATTACATCAAATAGGCTATATAAAAAGATAAATTATATTAAAACGCTACGCTACGTTAAGCTGAAATGCAAGCAGGCGCAGGGATTACAAAACCGCCGGCTAACCGCGGTTAGCCGCCGGTTAACCGGGCTCCGCCAGCTCGCGGTTTGGAAAACCGCCGGGGTAAACCGGCCGCAATCAATGTGGAGCCAGAGTGCCAGACTGGAATTGCACTCGGGCTTTCGTGCTGAAACTACAAAAACCAGAACATATATTCTGTGCGATGTACCAGAGCTTCGGATACAAGAGTGGTAAAGCTGCTCATGCAGGAGTGCAGGACCACGGTGGGGGTGTGCACTTGCTCGATCTTTGAACCGGATCATTCGAGCAAGTCACTGACAGGTTTTGTGGCTATCCTTGCTCGACGGAAGAAAATTTTATAGCACCGGTGACTGACAGAGTAGATTTTTTTAGGTAATTAAGATTTTATTAAGATTACGTGGAGATTCAAATTATGATGTCACGTGCAAGCTAATCACGGAGTTGTTGCTTATTAGCCCGTCGTTTCACGTTTACTGTTGTGGTCTACTTTGGAGTTCGGTATGTGGGTTGATATTATCCTTTGGCTTGTGGAGTAACCTTAGAGCATGTACTGTTACAAAACAACCGGCAGAACGGATCGAACGTAGAAGAACGGAGTCGGCACGTCACAACAATCAATCACAATAAAAAAGAGACAGAAGTAAATAGAAAACACACGACGGTGGTAAGATTTATTGATCAACGAACAACTGATTACAATAAGGAGTCTCTCATATATTTATAGTGAAAACAAATTCGGTGTGCCCACAACACCTCGTAGCCGTCGGCCCTAGGTAGGGCCCACGCGTGGCGCACGCCGACACCAGGCGTGGGGCTCCTCGGGCCCTGGCTAGGGAATTCACAACACTCCCGCGCTATGCACATGCCTCGTTGAAAACTCCATTCAAAACCCAGTGGGAAAAAATGATTGAAAAAAGTGTGCATCGCACACGCATGCTGTATGGCAATATTGTCTCGTTAAAAACACTACAACGAGAAACCTCGCCGGAAAAACTCATATAAGAGAAAAATAGTACAATATATGGTCTGCCAGATCTTTACGGGCTACCCCATAAGTGCTTGCTCCCCTAAGCCTTGCATCCCTTAAAATCGTCTCATCCCAATTCCACGAACATTGTAGGAAAGTAGAGGTAGGCAACAACTATGTGAATAAATTCGCCAATTTATCACACGATTTCAGCTGAACTACTACAATCTCATAGCTCCCCCTGGCTCGAGAGAGTAGAACAGGCTTAGGAGCAATATACCACCTAGTATTGCTCTTAACGTAACCCGTTTGCACATATGCATGACAAGCATCTTTCCTCCTTACCATAGGATGGGGGTAAATTTAATTGCAATGCTAAACCTTCTGGTGCCAGTCGTGTGCCGCGCCGGACCTTGTCCGCGCCGGCTACGCACCATGCTGAACCGCGTGCCATACCAAGCCGCATTGCTACCGGGCCCCGCCCGTGTTGGACAGATGCAATTACCAACGAGTGGTTTTGAGCGCGCCTAAGTCTTTTTCATGACCTACACGGCAACGCTAAAGCCCGACGATCACTATCTTGCGTTACTTCTCTGGTAACCGTGCACTTACCGGGCTCCTCTGCGACCCGGCAAAGTACACGCGGGGGCTGGGGAATGAAGTAACACCTAAGTCTTTTTTCTTAAAAGATTTCCTTTCTTTTCGCACTACTTTCTCTACCAGTCTACTCGTGTTTTTGTGCTTGCATATGCGGGAAAATGAAGTACAGGTAAAGGATCAAGCGGGAAGATAGCAAAAGACATCTTTATTGCCAAAACTTTGAGGGTACAACGCCTCCAAGACTACTGGCTCCCGGCTAGCTTGTCCTTAAGGGCGTCCCTCTCATCCTCCAGCTCCAGGAATGCGCTTCTTGCGTTCCCGGGCTTCTCTAGCCTGCTCCCGGGCTCTCCGAGCATCCTCCCGGCTGGCACGGAGCTCCCCGGAGAGGTCTTCGACCTACTTCTTCAGGTCCTCCACCGGAGCGGAGTTCTTCCAGATCTCGGCTACCCGCTTCTCAGCGGTATTGGCACGAGCCGTCTCCTCTTGAAGACGTCGGTGGAAGTGGTTAGCCTCCTCTGCCCGGGTCCTAATGGTCTCCACGTCTGCCCGGGCAGCTCGATGTTGGCGATTCATACGCTCAAAGAAATTAATCCGCAAGTGGACGGATATCGCTTGTAGTTTTCACCAGGAGTATTCCTAGAGTTATCGAATCCACAGGGAACGAGGGTTTAAAGAGATAACCTCTATATCTTAATTATTTAAAATACCAGCCAGTCTAGGTAACGGGGGTTAGGATAAATGAAAAGACCAGGACACACACACGCACGATAAATATTCACACAAATAAAGAGAGAGCTACACTAGCTAGATAGACAGTTGGAAGGACAACGAGACAAGTTTAATAAGTTCACAAAATCGAAATATATATATAAATGAATATATTTAATTAAATAAATATGCTACAGTGACGAACCGAACCGAGCCAAACCGAACCGGGCCGGCCCGTCACTATACGAACCGAACCGGGCCGGCCCGACGGGCCGAGCCCTCGGCCCAGGCCCGGTTCGGTGAACAGTGCAGCCCGGCCCGGTTGGTCCCGTTTGGCCCGGCCCATTTGGCCAGTTCTACGTCCCTCTCATACTCCAGCTCCAGGATGCGCTTCTTGCGTTCCCGGGCTTCTCTAGCCTGCTCTCGGGCTCTCCGAGCGTCCTCCCGGCTGGCACGGAGCTCCTCGGTGAGGTCTTCGACCTGCTTCTTCAGGTCCTCCACCGGAGCGGAGTTCTTGCAGACCTCGGCTGCCCGCTTCTTAGCAGTATTGGCACGAGCCGTCTCCTCTTGAAGACGTCAGTGGAAGTGGTCAGCCTCCTCTGCCTGGGTCCTAACGGTCTCCGCGTCATCCCGGGCAGCTCGAGCGCCTTCCTCCACCTTTTTCTTCTCCTCCTTTTGCTGGAGACAGAGCTCCTCGTGCTTGCGCACTTCCCGGCGCGCTTGTTCGAGCTCCTTGGGGTCAGCCCGGAGGGCCGCGTCCTTCTTCGCCTGCAGGGCCTTCACCTTCTTGCAGAGGGTGATCTCTCGGCCAAGGCTCGGCTCAACCTCCACAAAGACGAGATCGAACAGCTGGAAGAAGACACCTTGTTAGTTTCCCGACTGCTAAAACACCTCACAGGAATGAAAAGAGTTGGTGGGTCATACCTTTTGCGCCTCGCGCTCCAAGCTCTCCAAGATCTTGGAAAGTCTCTCCCTGTTAGTAACTGGCGAGTCCGCCTCGTCTCCCTTCTCCACGTCCCTGCTGCCCGAAAGCGCACTCGACCCCGGTGGTGCGGTCCGGGTAGACGCGCCGCCGGAAATGCCCAGCAGGGCCAGTACCTGCCCGGCAGTGGGCGTGGGGATGACCGAAGCCAGGGGAACGACCTCCTCCTCCTCTTCCTCAGCGACGGTGACCTCCAGCGCTAGGTTTCCCGGCAAGGGGGCAGCGAGTCCCTGCTCGCCACTGTCCTTCTCCCTGGCTTCCTTGGGCCAGGCTCCTTGGTCGATTCTCCGTCCGTCTTGGCCGGCAGCTTGGTGTCCCAGTCCAGCTCCCCGCCGGGACCTATTCCCAAGGACATGAGAAGCTTCTTCATCAGTCTCTTGGAGTGTTTCGTGTAGCCTAGAACCACCCCAAGTGGTCAGCAGTATGCACATAAGACTTAACATATTTTTTGCAGGAGCAGGGATGGACTTACTCTTGGTGATGTCGGACACCAGCGGGTCCGACAGTTGCCCAGGGACTGCGGCAACTGTTTGCTGCTGCCCGGCAGCCTACGCCTGCTCCTTCGACGGGTTCATCGGGGCAGGCTTCCCGGTGGATGGAGCGAGCGGTGGGTGAGAGTCGCGCTTCGCCACCTACTTCCGCCTCTTCTTCTCAGGTGGGGTGGGCTGCGGGCACCCCTTGCGTGCCACGGCAGCGCCGCTCCGGGTTGAGCTGGACGCCTTGCCCGACAACCTCGGCGACGGCGATGGTGCCCGGCCCAGCACGGCGCAGAGCTGCTACACCTCCTTCATCAGCTCCGCCTTCTCCTTGACACGGTCTCGCTTCAGCTGCAGCGCTTGGCTGCGTCGCTAGCTCTATGCGGCGTGGGAGATTAGCTTCAGCCTTGCGCCTGGATGTATTCTTTCGTCCAGGCACGTACCTCGTCGTCATCCTCGTCGAGGAGGACAGGACGATCAGCATCGTCGCCATCTAGCTTCTCTCCTCTCTTCCTCTTTGCCTTTCCGACAACCTTAGGCATAGCCGCCTGCCGGCTAGACCTATGTGTCGGGGTAGGCGCCGCCCCGGTTGACGTGGCGGCCTCCTTCTCGTCCTCCTGGCCGGGAGTGGCTTCCTCCTCGCCCTCAGCGGCAGGGATGTCCTCCCCTACCCACGAGGCCTTGATGGCCTCCGCATCCCGGAAGAGGGCCTCGTTCTCCTGGCAAGGGAAAGATGGGGTGAGAACAAGCCAAGACGGACCGAGCAAAAGCCATAACAGCAGAAAACATGAGTACCAAGGAAGGGTCGCTTACATATGAGCCCCTCTCCTTGACGTTACCGGGGACGGTCTTGGCAGTCTCCTCCGTGAGGTACTTACCCCACGGCGATCCGAAGAGCGTGGTGGCCCTCGCGTCCACCTACTCCTTCGATGGGGCTAAAAAAACAAGTACAGGAAGACTTCATCAGTGAATCTACCCGGAAGCGTAAAAGACTTACCCGGCAAGATCGGAATGGCGTCCTTACGTTTCTCCATCTCCCGGGAAGGGTCAGGGCAACCCCCCATCGTCCAGAAGGGTTGCGCCCGGCGCCGGAGCGGACAAACCGTGTTGGCCAGGTAGTCCCGGGCGATGTACACCCCGGTGAGACCCCTGTCCACAAGCACCGCGATCAGCGCGACTTGACCTATCACCTCCTCGGTTGGTTTCGGGCACGGTATCGGAGTCACCAGGGTGGGGACGTTGTCGCTGTAGAAGGATGGCACGTCCTCTGGCACCGCCAGGTAGAACCACCTCAGGTTCGGGTGGAAATGGATATCCGAATTGTCTGAACAAATTTGTCATTTTTAAATAGATATAGAACAAATTTGGTGTTAATTTTTTATGCACTTTAATAAGCTCATTATTAAAAACAAGAATACAAAATCGGATGAAAAATTCTATGCCTTATTTGCTTCCCAAAGAGAAAAAGGTCAGAAAACATCCTTGTCCGAATCCGAATCGCTATCCGAATTTCTTTTCTATCATTTGAGTAGATATAGAATGAATTTGAGGTTCATTTTTTATGAATTTTAACAAGCTCAACACCAAAAACAAGAATATGAATTCAGATAGAAATTTTTTATGTCTTATTTGTTTACCATCGAAGAAAAAAGATCAAGAAAAAAGGTATCCGAATTACTATCCGTTTCCACCCCTTCCACCGGGAGATGGTGTCCCGGACCGGCAGTACCGGATACCGGAACGGGACGTTGGTGCGCTGGCACAGCATGTAGCAGGCCACTGACGGATCTGTCTTCACTGCCAGCTGCCTCGCCGTGACCTTGTGGGCATCGTAGAACTGCAGGAAGTGGGCAGCTGTTGGCATCACCTTCAGGTAGCCTTCACACAAGTGCGTGAAGACCGCCATCATCAGCAGACTGTTGGGCGGCAGGTTCGTCGCCCGCAGCCCCAGGTTCTCCAGGAGATTTGCCACGAAGTGACTCTCCGGGAGCCTGAAGCCGAACGAAGACGCTAGCTCGAAGCTGACGGTCTCGTTCCCGTAAAAATTCGGGGTCTGGTCCTCGCCCGAAGCTCTAAAGCTCCCGGCGTCGAGCCCTCCAACCGCCACCAACTCCTCCAAACTCTCTCGGGTGGATTGGCTCACCCCGAGAATGCCCATGGCGGCGGGAGAGCGAAAGAGGCGAGATCGGGTTGTGCGCGAGAAGGTTTGGGCTTTCCGGGCTTAGATCTGATCGCGAGGGTGCAAGGAGGCTTTTCCCTAGCACCACCTCCCTGTTTATAAGGAGTTACCGCCTTAGGGATTCCTTATCTGGAGTGGAACGGTTAAAAATGGCTAGTTTCTACCGGGCGCGCCGCAGACTGCGCGTAGCTTTGCCAGCGTCGCCGCTCCAACGGTAACAAATATGTTACTATGTCTGCCAACGGTAACAAGCCCATTACTGCACGCTGACCAACGGTAACTTCTCTCGGAAGCGTTACCCGACGAAATCGGCTGAAAAACGCCTAAGGACTGGTTCCGAACCGGTTCTAAGCATTGATCTGCCTGGTTGGTTCCTAGCTGCCCGGTAGAGTTCTTCCTACCCAGCACGAAGCCCAATATCCCCTCTGGAGTTGTCTGAGACTCAAGAGGAAGACCTCGACTTTAAAGTTTCCACTTGATCCTTGGGGGATAGCTGTAGGGGATTGAGCCTCCTACCCGGTGCCCGATAGCTCCTTTCTAAATTTATATGTATTCCCGGTACCTCCTGCCCGGCAACGCGGTGGCGCAATGCTACCCGGCGTCTTGCCGGCCAAGTTGAAGACTTCTCCTCCAAGCAAGGGTGGACCAAGGCCCGGCCCATGACGGGACGGGGCGGTTAGGGTTCCTGGCGGAGGAGCTAGGGTTCCTGGCGGCGCGGCGGTCTCCACCGACTTTTAGGAGTAGTTTCCATCTTATCCACCTGTACCTTGCCCTATATAAGCCCTCCTGCGTGGGGCATTAGGCAAGCAGCGCTCCTGATAGCATCTAGCTTTCGTCTCTCTCGCTACACACTTTGTGCTCGACGCGCTACGGTTGAGCCCGGTCTCATCCCATAGTTCGTCATCATCCTCCCCAGATCTGATCCGGACGAACTTGTAACCTGTTGATCATCAACAAAGCGCTAGAGTAGGGTTGTTACCTCGGCAGTGAGGGGCTCGAACCAGGATAAAAATCCCCGTGTCTCTGTTCTTGTGATTACCCGATTAATCGCATCTAGAACGCAACGCACCCGGTTAGAAGGGGTTGTTGTCTTGTCCCTCAACAAGAAGTAAGCTCGGCTCGTAGAACCCGATTCCCAATAGTCGACACATATCTTTTTATTTGTACAACCTTTGCATTTAAACAGCGTATGCATTTATGAAAAAAAAAAGAATTGTGCACTGTCTTCTCTCCCTTGTTGTGATTGGGCAGCCCAATCCAACAGACCTTTTTAGGCTAGTTAATGGTTGTTACTGGACTTCTGGATTTGAAAAAAAGTTTCAAAATATATGTCTAAAGTAGATGGAAGTGCAGGTAGTCCGCATCTTCACGGATATGTCTATTTTAGCGAGCCTCTCTCTAAGACAGTGCCCAAATCGTTACGCATTTCGTGCGAGTCGGAACTTACCTAACCAGTAACTTCTCTACCTTAGGATTGTTATATATAGTCACGCCTCTAGTCAACCTAGCATCGAGAGATGATCGAGCCATGATAGCCTAATTTGCACCGCCTGACACAACCTAATACTTAGCACTAGTCCTTGAAAAGTTAATGCTTAATTATTAACAATGGGCCTTCCTATTTTCTTGGATGGGTAGTTTCATTTTAGGAGTAATCCAATATTTTCCACTATAGAGAGGTGGATTTACCATTTATTATGTCATTAGCATGTAGGTCCAAGATTCACATGCTAGTGACACATGAGTGGCAAATCCTAGGTTATGCATGTTTAAGAGCGGCGAATGATGGAATCCCCCTTTAGTTTACATAGTGGTACGTGGACAAGATAAGAAGAGAGAGGGATTCGACATGTTTATCCACGTGTAACATTGTGTCATCTACGGAGTACATCGACAAATTTGTCAAATGGAGTGCACGGGAGGAGGGGGCTATAACGATAGAGAGAGTGTATGTGGGCAAGGCTGAGAAAATGAACTTGAGGAGGGTGAGAGGGTCAACGATCTTGCCGATGAGAGTCTGAAAGTGAACATGCCATAACTTCATGATGGAGAAAGAGAAACCTAGGTAGGTTATAGGGAAGTTGGTGTGTTTAGCTGGAAGTTTGGACATCACCAAATCAAGGTTTGTTGCCTGACATCTAATTAGGATAATCTGACTTTTCTAGAGGTTGGTATGAAATCGGTGATATCTCCAAAGAGCTGGAGGATCTGAACCAACGTTTCAGCCTCGCTTGCTAGAAATCCGGGCGTCAATGCAAGATCTAAAAAATAAAGGAGAAACGATTTTTGGTAGCGCCAGTTCGATCCATGTTGCCTACTCTGCGGGGCATGTCTATGGGTGCTGTTCTGGGAAAGTCTTCTCCATCAAGCGCTGGAACATAGCACCGGCATTGCGCAGACCGAAAGACATGGTCGTATAGCAGAAAGTGCCGAAGGGGATGATGAAGGCAGTCTTCTCTTCATCCTCGGGGGAGATGCTTATTTGGTGATAACCGGAGTAAGCATCCAAAAAACTCAATAGCTGGGCATCCGCAGTCGCGTCGACCAGCTGGTCTATGCGAGGCAGCGGGAAATTGTCCTTAGGACAAGCCGCGTTCAAATCTGTGTGGTCGACACACATCCTTCACTTGCCGCCTTTCTTCTTCACGATCACAGGGTTGGCGAGCCACTCGGTGTAATCAACCTCGCGGATGAAACCAGCAGCGAGCAGCTTGCCAAGCTGATCTTTGATGATCCCCTGCTTGAAATCCGAAAAGCGTCGAAGCTTCTGGCGAACAGGCTTTTTGTCCGGCCGGACAGCCAGCTTGTGCTCGATAACCTCCCTTGGGACTCCGGGCATGTCAGACGGCTCCTAGGCAAACACGTCTGCATTAGCTCGGAGGAAGGCAATGAGCTCGCTTTCCTATTTGGGGTCCAGATTGGCCCCCAAGTGAACTGTCTTGGAAGTATCATCAAAAGACAGCGGGACTTCCTTGGTCTCTCCCCCTGGCTGGACAGAAACCTTGGGACGGGCAGACTTGGTCTGCGAACTTCGGGACCACGTGGTGGAAGCTGGTCGACCAAGGCAAGGGACTGCTCATCACAATCTAGAGCTGCCTTGTAGTTGCCCTTGACCGTGACCACGCCGCTAGGGCCCGGTATCTTCACGCAATGGTATGCATGGTGGGACACGGCCATGAACTTGCCAAGAGATGGCCGGCCCAAGATCGCGTTGTAAGAAGATGGGAAATCGATCACGTCGAACGTGATCAACTCTGTCCGAAAGTTGTTGGGGCTGCCGAAGGTGACAGGCAGAACAATCTGTCCCAGTGGCTGAACAGCTTCTCCCGGGACAATACCGTAGAAGGGCATCGCGACCTCTTTGAGCTTGGAGTGAGGAATCTGCATCTCGTCCAAGACTTTAGCAGAAAGCAAGTCTAGCGCACTCCCGCCGTCGATTAAGACACGGCCAACTCTAGTGTTGCTGATGGTCGGAGCGACCACCAGTGGGAGCCGCTGAGACTTGGTCATCCCAGTGGGGCAATCCTCCTTAGAAAAGGAGATAGCGACCTCGGTCCACTTCATTGATTCGGGTTGAGGCTTGCCCTTTTCAACGTTGTGGACCTCCCGAGCAGCTTCCTTGAGGCTGCGTTGAGAGGGATAAGCCGAGGAGCCACCGAAGATGACGGCGATATGGTTTACGGGCTCCTGATATTCATCATCATCGTCCCGATCACCATCGTCGGTTTGGCGCTTGGCCTTGCCGGCATCACCCTTCTCGGGGAGGGTGGGTATTGGGCCTTTGCCGTTGTAGAATTCCTCGAGCTTTGCAGCCCAAGTTCTGCAATAGTGTATGTCATGGCCGTAGTTCTGATGGAATTGGCAGTATCGGTCATTGGGACCTTTCTTGCCTTAGTTGCCTCCCTGGACGGGCTTCTTGCCCTTGTAGTTATTGTTGGGCTTCTTCTGCCCGTCCTTGGAAGGAGGTGCATGATCTATATCTGCGACGGTATTGTTCGCATCACCTTTGTTCTTCTTCTTCTGGGACTTCTTGTCACCAGGATTGTTGTTGCTCTTCTTCTTCTCATCTACACCAGGCTGGGCGGACAGCTCGCCCTTGTCAAACGCTTTCTTGTACTGAACACACTCAGCCGCGTTGGCATAGCGGTCAGCCGCCTTGAACAGGTCGTTGGCGGTCCAGGTCTCATTGATCTCGAGATCCTGGGTGAGTCGCTCGTCGCGGACTCCCTTTTTGAAAGCACGGACAACAGATTTATCCGAGATGTTCGGGATTGTGTTGCGGATCTTAATGAAACGCTTCACGAAGTTGCGGAGGGTCTTCCCATTCATCTGGATCATCTGGTGCAAATCATCCTCCTTGCCCAGACGCACGTAACAGCTCTGGAAATTGACGATCAGAGCGTCACAAAGCTGGTCCCAAGAGTGAATGGAACCTTCCTGCTGGTTGAACAGCCACGTCCGAGCAGCACCTTCAAGGACAGTCGGGAGGTAGTTATCCATGACTAGCTCGTCACCCCCGGCTGCCATGATGGCTGTCGCATAGATGGAAAGGAACTCTTCTGAGTTTTGAGTCCCATTGTACCTCTTCATGTGACCGGGCTTGAACTTGAAGGGCCATCTGACAGCGCGAAGCTCGTCAGAGAAAGCCTTACAGCCCAAGCATACGACCGGCCACCTTCTCCTGTAGAACCTAGTCTTGAAAAGACATTGGTCCTGTTGCGCGGACGAACTCTTGCTGAACGGAAAGATTCTGCTTGGAGAAACTCTCTCCGGGACAATCCTCCGCGTTCCTTCCTCGTGGTTGCGACGGCGCGCTCCTCCCGAGGGGATCGTCCGTGATCGTCGCGCGCACGCTTGCCCCTGTGGTCGCGGCGACCACGGGACTTTGCGAGCGTTGTCGACTACGGGTAGCTTGCTCGTGGACAGTAGTCCTTCGACGGTGACGAGGGTCACGCGATCGATCGGAGCGCTCGCTGCCCGAGTCCACTCTGACAGGCTGACTGCGCTGCTCGGATGAGGTGTTGACTTCACCTATGGACTTAAGGCCTTCGGCCAGTCGCTCAAGGTGAGAAGCAACAGCGTCGCCCATGCGGGCGAGATCGGCTTGGTTGGTGGATCTGAGCACCGTAGCCATGGCTTGGAGTCATTCTCGACTCTGATCTAGGAGTCCTGGGATCTCTGAAGCATCCGCGTCTTGCCCGACCGGAGTCCGGTTGCGCGGGGATTCATCCCGAGCAGGCTGAACTTCTACCCGGGGATCTGGTGCAGGCACGCGAGGCGGGTCGCGTCGCTGACGCTTGCGCTGATCGCGAATCTGCGCCAGAGTTTGGTTGATGGATTCATCCAGACTGCGGCGAACAACATATTGCTCGCGGGCAGTCGGTGCAGATCTATCTTGTTGTCGAGCAGAATTAACATGCTCGATCTCTTCGGCTGCCGCGACCCGCGCAGGATTCTCTGAAGTTCTTGCGCCGACCATGTTGATGCTGCGACGGCCGTGCGAGGGCACAATGGACGGTGTCATCACTGTGTCGCCACAGGAAGAATCTACCGACATGGCCCTGGAATCCGAAAGATCTAAACCGGCGTAAAGATCATCGGTTCCGTAATTATCGTCAATGACGGGAGTTTGATCCAAGACCATCTCCGGAATATAACCAGAGATCTCTGTCCTAGATACGGAGGGTGATCGAGATTGAACGGATCGATCCGATCTAGCAGGGGATGAGACATCCTGCTTTTCTGAGTCATACCCTTCAGGAAGAATTTCCTGGTCGCTGAGCGAGTTCGACATACTCAACCAGGCTTGATCTACTATCCCCACGGTTGAGATATCGATCTCAAGTCAACTAAGATTCTTGAAAAAGGAGAGATAGAAGACCTGCCAAGCTATGCGAACAGCTATCAACGACGAACAGGGAGACACAGGGTCTTTATCCTGGTTCAGGCCTCTCGATGAGATAATAGCCCTACGTCCAGCCTTTCTTTATATCAAATAGGATTACATGGAGGAAACTCGACGAGACGAACAGGTCTCGGCGAGATTATGGGAATACAGGAAGTAATATGCGATAATCCCGTGGTGCTTGGCCCTCTACACGCCGTAGGGGCACGGTTTATATAGTGTTGAACAACCGACCTACCGAGGGATAATCGGGCCGGGCTAACTACGAGATCGTAACGAACTCATACATGCCAAATCCATCCCAAGGTAGATAAGGAATACTCCAATTCTTGGGGATCACGACTTCTGCTCCAATCCGAGAAACCAACGTCCGGATCTTCACGTAGCCGTGCAGAACTCTGTTCGAGTCAAACTCAAACAGGAATCCTAGGCCATTACGCACCGTGCCGACCAGAAAGCTGTTCGGCAGGATGCACATGGGCCTGATAGAACCTTCCAGGGAGCCAGGCCCTAGGAGGCTGTTCGATTGGGCCGTCAAGGAGTGGACCATAGCAATGGGCCGTGATTTTATCCTCGACAGAGACCCATTGCGAGTCTATGCTACAATTGTTTTTGTCGTCCTCCCTCTGGTTAGACTAGGATTGTCCCCCTTTATATAGCGGAGTTAAAAGATGCATGATATTTGGTAACGTGGTTCCGGCCACGTTGCCTACTCTACGAGGCATGCATATGGGCGCACCTCCCAACAATCCTATAACATAGGAGCCATCGCCCAACAGGGTCCTAGCCACAGGTCTGCTGAGACCTCTTTTGAGTCTATGTTACAATTGTTCCTGTCATCCATGTTTACACAAGGCCCTTTATATATATAGCGCCCTTTTGAGTCTATGTCACAATCGTTCCTGCCATCCCCTAATTACACCAGGGTCGTCTTCCCTTTATATAGCGGAGACCTAACTAGAGTCTGATTCCTATTCTAAATCAAACATGTCTATTATAACTCAAAGTTATATGATAACCCTCCTTATACTGTTATACATACATATATTCGGCACATAAAACTCTTGATGGGAATTATTTGCGAGAATATGACAAAGCTCCCAACCGAAGTAACCACCATCTAGAACCCTGATAAAAATCGCTTTTAATTACTGATCCCAAGGAGCAGCACTGCAACTGTTGTGTTGTTCCTCCTCCTCCCACCTATCTCGGTACCCATCGTCCAGAGACCAGATGCACCTGAGAGCCCTCTCCTACATGTCGCGCCGCCGTGCCTCCATCCGCGTCTCGCCGACCTGCTCCGCCAGCCAGTCCATGTACTCCACCTGTCGGCAATATTCACAACCACAACCACAATTCACATGTCACCATGGCGCGAACTAATTTGGACCGAAAATTCCCAGAAGCCGATCGATGCTATAGCTTGATTTTACCCATGCGGGCATGAGTACGTGCGTGTCAGCGTGTGGCGCTTGGGCCTCCCGCTCTCCTCCATCCGCCGGTAGTGCTCCTCCACCGCCGCCGCCATGGCCTCCTCGCTCGGCAACGGCAGCGCCGCCGTCCCCGCCAGCACGCGCGCGACCCACCTCGCCTCCAGGTCGAACGACTGGAAGATGATCGTCTGCAAGAACCGCCACACGGCAGTCTGAATTTTCTGCATCTGCGACTGTGCTCTCTGAACGATCAATGACGCGATGCAGCTCTTGCTAAAGATTTCTCATGGCAATCTCAATCTGAATGTTTGATCGAGGTTCCCCTGTACCTTAGATGGCAGCCCGACGAAGGAGAGATGGGGCGCGTATCTTGGGGGGAAGACGTGCTTGTACAGAGGCCCGACGCGGTTGTCGTCGACGGTGAGCCCGTCCACGTCCAAGAAGGGGAAGTGGTAATTGTACCTGTACATTCCAATCATCCCAATCCAATTCCGGTGATGTACAGATGACTGCAGGTAAAAGAAACTATATTGTTTTTGGGATTACTGTCTACTGATCAAACCTTACCCTGTGCAGTAAAGAATGGTGTCCGCAGCCACTGCTGAGCCTTTACTGAAACGCACTCGTCCATCTTCTTGGATGCAATCTACCTGTTCGTCAGACTAGTGAGTTTGATCATACAGTGCGGCATGACATCTAATCGTGCTTAACTTGAAAAGGGGAAGAGATTCGAGAGGCAGTGAGAAAAACTGAGAAAGATGGGAGCTTTGAACCTCTGCGTGCATCCAGACATTTCGGTAGAGTTCAACCTTTCCCAGCCTGTCCTCCGAGTATCTAGCTGCAATGTGCACTTCCTTGGCCACATGTGAGATCTCTCTAGCAATGTCCACTCCACTGGCTCCTAATCCTACAATGACAACAATCTGCAGAGATAGGCACACAGTTTGGTCAAAGAACCTGAATTTTTTGTCTGCAATACTGCAATGCAGTTAAACGCCTACACGGCTACCTGAATTTATCTATGCCGGCAACACTAAATTTGATCTTCTTTGATAATCGAAAATATGTTTAGGCTTCTACATCATGTTATGTTAACAGACTAGTACATCTCGTTTATGGTCTACCAGGTTCAATTTTTTCCTCACTGGAATCTGCCGATAGCTCTTGACTGTTGTTCTCCACGATTATTCCTAGACAAACCGAAATGAAACTGATGAATTATTGGTAATGCAGTTAAACGCCTATATGGCTACACGTATGAAACGGCATTGTTCTAATGATGTCAAGGAAAAAAAAATCCTGGTACAAAATTGTAGCACAAAAAATGAATTTGCAAATTTATATCGTCTGAAGTTACCTGAATTTATGGCGGCAACACTAAATATTGATCTTTTTTTGATGAATTTTGATCTTTTTTGACAAGGGAAAATGTTACCTGTATTTATGCCGGCAATGTTAGAATTTTTTTTACGAGGGAAAATACATTTAGGTCTCTACATATCTCATGTACACAGACTACTACATCTCGTTCTCGTTTTTTTGACAAGGGAAAATACATTTAGGTTTCTACATACTGTTGTTCCTAGACGGACAGAAATGAAACTGATGAAATATTGGGCTCACAAGAGGATGATGAAATGTACCTGATCTTGGAACGGTTCTGGAACGCGATAGTTGTGGCTGTGTATTTGCTTTCCTCGCCAATTGTCGATTCCTGTGACGTGCAAGCTAACAATGCTCTGGCTACAGATGGTCTTTTTTATCTGAGACGAATGTGTGAAAGATTGGGGAGTCAAAATAGCACCTTGGAGCTTGGGCACCACCGCACCAGAGGCACCGTGCAGTGGCCGTTGCAGACGACGACGGCGTCGAACACCTCCTCCGCCACCTCGCCGGCCTCCCCGCGCCACGCCACGGCCACGCTCCACTCCTCCCCCGGGCCGAGGGCGAGGGGCCGCACGCGCATCACCTCGGCGTGGAGCCTGACGCGGCGGGCGACGCCGGACTCGTCGGCGAACGCGGCGAGGAAGGCGAGCACCTCCCGGTGGGCCGGGAAAGGGCGCGCGTCGCCGGCGAAGACCCGCCCGGCGAGCGGGAAGCCCGAGAAGCTTATGAGCTCCCGCGGCAGGTTGGTGCGCAGCGACGCGTAGAGGCTGCCGTGGACGACGGCGGCGCCCAGCGGGTCCGGGTCGGCGCGAGGGTCGTAGGCCCAGATGCCTCCGATGCAGGCGCCGCGCTCGAAGACGGTGACGCCATGGCCCTCGCGGAGCAGCTCGCGCGCGGTGACCAGCCCTGCGGCGCCCGCGCCCACCACGGCCACCCTGCGGCTGCGCGCGCCGGGCATTCGCCGCCCCGGCGTGGTCACTGGTCAGGGCTGTGGGACGGTGGGACTTTTTTTTTTTGAATTTGGAAGAGAACTTCCAATCAGCTGCAACCCGCTTGGGCAGCGGTTGCCGATTCTTCCACTGAAATAGAAAAGTCATCCGGCCACATACTTGGAGACCCCCCAACTCTGGAGGCTCCAAGCTTGGCCAGACCATCTGCCATGGAGTTACACTTTTTTGGACAAAACAGCACCTTGTAGCTACTAAATGAATTTTTCAAAGCACCTTTGATCTCCTGAATAATCACTGTTTCCACACACTTTGTAATCTCCTTAGAGCATGCCAAGGAGGCCCTTGAAATTACTGTAGCTACAGTACCGCATGTGAAACATTTAAAAAAAAGCACGCACGCAGGCAGCTGGGCGGGCACCTGGGGCTGTCAAATTTGAAATACAGGGGCTTGATATAGCCCCTGTTGTACATGCTCTTACTATTCAGCACCAAGGCCAAGTTCTTAGCATCTGTATCCATAATAATCTTGCTGAAACCCAATCCCTCAGCTATTTGGACAGCTTCCCAACAAGCCTGAGATTCAGCATGAAAAGGGGAGAGAAATATTGTCCAACCTCCCTGCTGCCATCACTAGCACTTGAGCATTACCATCTCTAACAACTGCACCCCATCCTCCCCTTGCAAGCTGCTGATTAAATGAGGCATCAAAGTTGATTTTGACAAAGTCGTCCTTAGGAGGAATCCATCTTTGGGAGTTTTGATCAGGGCATGCAAATGGTTCATTCACCCCAGGATTTTCATAGTCCATAACCTTGCAAGCAATTAGGTGGGTTATATCATGAGGGGATTTGAATGGCTTTGATTGAATCATTTTGTTTCTTGCAAACCACCATGCCCAAAGCAGAACTGATACCACCACTTGAGATTTGCTATCCAACTTCCAGATTTCCTCCATGACATGAAACGGAGAGCAGCATTGGAAAAGATCAATTCTGGTTTGTTCCAAACACATTAATCTCCAAATTTTCTTAACTTCCTTGCATTTGAAAAATAGGTGACCACTATCCTCACCGAATCATGAACGCACAGGGAAACTAGTGTTTACTTGAATACCCCTTCTATGCAAATTTATACCGACCGGAAGAGAATTATGGATGAACCTCCATAAAAAAGGCTTAACTTTGGGAATGAGATTCATACCCCCACAGTTTATTCTGTTGGGAAACCACCTATAGGGGAGGAGCCCGGTCGGCTAGGCCAGTAGCTTCCCCTGGTGGGTCCCACATATGGACCTGACCTAAACCCTAAGCACTACTATATAAGAAGAGGTGGAGCACCTATTGTATAACAGATCTGAGAATTAATAAAGCAGAGCTCCACCCATACATCTTTGTGTCCCCTATGTTTGATCTTTCTTGTGATTGTTTGTCCACGTTTATACCTCGGACTACACCCGGTAGCGAGGTTTCTTAACACGTTATCAGCACGCTCGCTCCATCGACGTGCCGATCAATCCGCGAGGAAGACCGATCTGCATCCACTACCACCACAAAGGTATTTTTGGGTGCCGATTACCCCGTAGTTCGTGATCTGTACTTGAATTTGTTTGCAGATCGAGAAGAATTGCGGTATTTTTCCCTAGTAGATCGGAAAATTTGCAAGAATTTTAGTAGATTCGTTTTTGGGGAATTTGTAAAACCAATCTTGAAGATTGATCTCCGACGGCGCCGCCTCGTCGTGCGTCGCCGCGGTCGCCGCGCCCTGCCGCTGTCGCCGCGGTCTCCGCACCCTGCTGGCGCCGCCGCCCCGCTGGCCGCGTCCCGCCGACACGACGCGCCGCTCCTGCATCGTATAACTTCGTATAATGTATGCTATACGAAGTTATTACGGTGGCTCTCAGCCATTTGACGAAATCACCGACAGGGGGAAATCTTTACCGTGTGTGGAAGTACAACTCTTGGTCATTGCAAACAGTTACCGACAGTTTTTAGGAAACCCTTGGCCATTCATGGGAATGGCCAACGGTAGAACTAAAATTCTCGGCCATCTAAAAGAATAGCCGACGGTTAAAAAAAAACCCTTGGTCATTCAAGGGAATGACCGACGGTTGAAATAAAACTCTCAGTAATTCATGGTGATGGCCGACAGTTAAAATAAAACCCTCGGCCATTTGAGAGAACCCTCAGCCATTCAAGGAATGACCGAAGGTTTAAAGCAAAACACTCGACCATTATATACAAAATGATAGGAGTTAAAAAGGAATGCATGTACAATTTTAAACAACAAGTGTGTGAGGTGAGTTGGCTAGGTGGGAGAGTTTTATTCCATAGGTCATGGGTTTGAATCCTATGCAACACACATTTATAATTAACTTGATTTAATGGGAAAAAAAATGATGTCAAAGTTCGAGTATGTATAGAGAGGTTCATCCTGATAGGAAAATATTTTTACTATTTCATTCGTTAAATTTGGTCATATTTATTCCACCACATTTCCCTAGTGTTTACCATTTCCGTCGGTGTGTTAAAGCTACTCACTCATACTTTTCTCGAGTGTTCTCTATTTCCGACGATAAGTGAAAGTCACTCACCCATGCATTTTTCGAGTGCTTCAAAAACTATCGCTAAATTCATTCCCGAGGGTTTCGTCGGTAATTGCACGAATTACCCACCATGGGTGGCCGAGGGGAAGTTACCGACGGTATACGCTCGGCCATATACATGTCCTACGGTATTTTCTAATGGCCGACAGTATTTGCACACTCGGGAAAAGTTAGAATTCTAGTAGTGCTCATTCCCTACTATTTTGACGGCCCCACTCGCCACAAACAGCATCGCGTCGATTGCTAGGTTTGCTGCTCCGCTCCCTTTTCCCACATTCTCTACAATGTTCGTCGAGCAAACCTGCTCCTCTCCGACGATGGTTCATGGTTCAATTCGGTTTGTTTAAGACCTTTACAAAATAATTTAAAAATATATTTAAGATTTTTGAGGAAAAAAAGACGTGAAGCCTCAATTTTTTAAAAAATATTACAATATATGATTGTAAAAAAATAACAAATTTTGATGCAACGAATAAAATAAAATCAAACGACGAA